>CM050933.1:52055548-52655548 GCA_027789145.1 Solanum arcanum
GGGAGGTGTTGACTACCCATAAAGAAGATTCACCCTATAGTTCCACATGAGGTGTTGACTCCCCTATGAGGGATACTCAACCTATGGATTCTCATGAGATGAGGCTCCAAGTGCCAAATGGCATGTAGTGAGTTCAAACATGTCTCCTAGTTTCTTAACAATGTTGCCCCCATAGGAAGACTAGCTAGTGCATCCACGTAGAAAGCTACGTTTCTGTTTTGTTGTACTTTGGCTAGTAGACAACCTTCCATCGATGTAAGGTTTTACAACACTGGATTCTAGACTTAACTCTTGTGTTTTATGTCGGTTAAGGAAAGTGTTCCCTAAACTATAATAAATTAATGAAGTACGACCAACTAGGGTGACTTAAGAGGTTTGACTTAGCTTAGGTAGGGGTATGAGACTCTACCTATGCCTTGCACTAGTTTGCCTTGAAGAAAGCCTTAGGAGGTTGTTCTTAAGTATGGATATGCTTGTAAATGTAAATGAAATTTATAAGATGATTTTACATATGGATGGCACCATATGATGTTGAATTCACTTATGAATATATGTTTGGTCTCTATTGATAAAGTATGATGATATGTACTCTTAATGATATGCTATGTGAAGTTGGACATTGGTTATGGTTTTTGTTGGGTTTCCTTGATTGAGTAGGTTATGGCTTTTGCTTATTCATTGGACTAGTTGACTTAATGAGGGTTCATGAGTAATTGTCTTGCTTTGGATATGATTTTTGGAACTCTTATTCATGCTTGTTGCTATTATAACTTGATGATAGAGTTGTCTTAATTATGTTCTTAATTATGTGATATGCATTTTAACTTGATTAGGATTAGTATTGTGTGTCTTGTGATGTACATGATCTTGAGTTAATGAATATGTCTTATTGATTGGTATGGTCTTCTGGAATGTGCATAAGCCTTTTGACAGTAAATTGCATACTTTAATGACTTGTCCCACTCTAGCATGATTTTATGATGTGTGTGCAAACGGTCTCATACTTAGTACAAGTGGTTTACTAACACCATTTTCTCCCTTTTCGAAAACATTTTAGGTTCTGGTCATTGAAGGGATTTTGAGACGACTTTGAAGAAAGACTTGGAACTCTAACTCATCCAAGTTGGGTAGGTCCTCACTTTTCGAGGGCAATCCCACTATCAAGCTTTTGATTTTGTTTTTGTTATTAAACTTCTAGTTCTTCCCTTTTCATCATGAATACTAAAGATTGTATAGCCTATATGTGGCTTTATTACATTGATTTATGGGATATGCCGAGTTGATATAGTCTTGTTTAGATGGTTATGAGATGAGACATTCTTTTAAGTCTATGTTAAGTATCTTATATATATGTGTGCAATAAAAGTAGAAGACTAAGTAATATTCTTTACGAAGGGTCTATGTATACTCGATATGAATATATTCTGCATATGCGAGAGGTGTATGTAAGTCTCAAGATAGATATACAAAAGTTTTTAATTTTCCGCATTTTTAACGTATGAATGTAATATGCGAGCTAAGAGGCTAGTCTTAGGCCTCAAAGAGGACGCCGTCGCCGGTTACGTCTAGGGGGTGTTCCCCGAATGTTACAATGCACGGAGACTAGTGAAAATGATCTAGTTGCCTTTAGGTCTTGCAAGGGGTTTGAAGAGTCGTATATGGGTAAAATCTTGTAAGAACTCTTTGAATACATATTAGTGCGTCTTTAGAGTCTAGAAGTGCAGGTAAGACTCCACAAGGACCACCCTAAGGGTCGTTGAGGATGACCCAACCAATTGACCCAAAAGCTGTAAAAAACCAACAACCCAACCACGAGAGCATTCACGCCCCGTGAATAAAATCACGCCCCATCAATGGAGGTCGTGAGTCCATACTTAGAATTATGGAGCATTGGCTCCATTTCAGCACTCTATGAACAAAACAACAGAGTACCAGGATGGTCCATTCATAGATTGATGGACCGTCAGTCAAGGGCGTCAATTTAGTCTTCACGATTGTGCAAGGCACGACCAAGCCAAGGGTGGTTTGGTAAATTCTACCATTGGCCATTTAAATAAAGGGACAGTTCTAATTAGTTATATTGAAGGATTTTAACACATAAAACATGCATTTCCACCTCATAATCACAATACGCCCAAAGGCTCTCACTTCACTCTAATGATTCTCTCTCTAACTAAAGACTCCATTGAAGAAAAAAATAAAAGCTTCAAGTAAGGATCAAGGACAAGGATTTTCTTCACAACCCTTAGGTATTGATAAGGTATGGGAACTCTTAACTCTTTGGATCCCTTTCCCCATAAGGTTCCATCAAATTGAATTTCAATGTTCTTCCAAATTTCTTGATTTCACTACAATTACTAAATTACCTTTAAACTTGACTTATTTGGTCTAGATTTGATTAATAATTATGGATTATGAATATTTATGAGTTAATTGATGTATTACTTTAGGTTTTTTGTCTAATTCCTTAAAGACCCATGAATGTACCTCTTCTACTTACCCTAACTCTTGAATTATGTTGAGTAATGATTGGAGGTGATGTAATTGAATATGTTCTTGCATTATTGACTATTATATGATAATTATGGTCAAATATATGGGTTAATATCCTTGATTTGGAGGTGAAGTCTTGAATGTGTTTCTTGGAGACCATTGGTAAGATATTCAAGGTGTTGAATGTTCTATTATAGTATTATTGGCTTATCTTGGATAATGTTTATTAATTGAAGTATGAATGATGATGGTATGAATGTATGATCATGCTATGAATATTTTGGTTGTGACATGATGATATATGTGGTAATGTGAGGGATTAAAAGTAATTCCTATGTACATCTTATAACTATGATTATGAAGTAATGTTCTCACATGATGTTGGGTTCTGATGAAAAGGCTTTCTCATATTGAAACCTATAAGCTATGAACATGTATATGAGGGGTTAATAACCTAAGACTTATGTTATGAGTTGATGTTAAGAAAAACTTAAACATACTTCAAAAAGGAAATTTTGCTTAGCACCGAGTGAATAGACATTGAAAGGTGTTCGTTCACACGGGAACGGAGGTTCACACTATGTTCTCTCATGAGGTGGAAACTACAATGCTCGTTAGCATAAAAAGGGTTTCTAGTAACAACCTCCTAGTTCATTGGCTATCTGCCCTAATAGGAACCTTGGCTAGTTGATCAACCTAGAAGCAATATAAATGTATATGTCTTACCTTAGCAAGTAGGACAACCTCCTTTCAGTGTGAGGGATTGACACCGGATTCCATGTTAGCTCACATAGTCTATATAGATTATGGCAAAGTTTCCCAAAGTTAAAATGAATGAATGAAAGTAAGAACATGAATACTAGCTACGAATACTTAAGAGTGTTACTTAGTGTAGGTAAGGGTATGGGACATTACCTATACATGACACTAGTGGGCCTTGAGGTTAATTCAAGGGTGGGTTATTTATGCACATATGATATGTATGATGTTGGTTTACTTGAGATACATGATGTTGGTCCAAATGCTATGCATGATGTTGACTATGTAAGACCCCAAAATGATTTAGGGTCTCTAGAGACTAACATGTTCTTCTTAAGGTTCTATGGTTCTAAAATTGTTCATCATATAGTTTATATGCTGTGTGTAAAGTTTTAAGTGATTTGAAAGTTGAACATCAAGGGACGACCAAAACGTTCGACAACTGGTCACCTATGTTCCTCATGTGTCCATGCGTGTTTATAGTCTGTATGGCATGATCTTGTTAAGTATTAAAACGATTTATAACGATGTTTAATTATGGTATATGGAGTTTCAAGAAGTTTGGAGGTAAAATGACCAAGAACGTCCAAGGCCTTCGAATGATAGCCCTTAAGACACTCAACGTGTGTCTTGATGGGGCATAGCCTGTTTGGACGAGTTACAGGTGTTTGTATTGGGTGAAACTTATTTGGATGGTCTAAAACTCTGTAAGGTTTGTATTTTACGTTGGAAAATTGCGGATACCATTTCCAAAGGGCCTCACAAAGTGACTCACAAGAGAGACCAAAGGCTAGTCGAGACAATGCCTTGGCAGTGTCAATGAATGGACCAAATGATAGTCAGTTAGTAAACCAACGTCCCATAGGTTGGGTATCGTTGATTGGTAATTATCTTGGTCAGGTCTCAATCCAAAACTTGGTTAAGGAATAGTCGACTAAAGCCAAAGGAAGGCCCGTAGATTCACCTATGGCCAATGGATTGCTCCGTCGATGATGGTCTGTCAATTGCTACCTGCGTCTGTTTTAATTAAGGGGTGAATGAGAAATTCATCCCACGTCCTAAAATGATTCTAATAGGATTATTAAGCTACTTTTGGCTGTATATAAGGTATTAAAAACGTGATCAACCCCACTCCCAATACAATTCAATAAATTAGACTTTTCCCTCTAAAAATATTCTCTCTAGAACCTTGATCGTTGGTGAAGCTCAATAACAGCTTGTATATTGTATTTCCATGGATGAATCATAAAATTTTAGATATTTTAATGTATATAAAGGTATTCTGATCCTTCATCTCTAGTTATCCTTCCATCTATAGAGTTAATCTCAAAATTTTCAAAGAGAAAAATATGATCAAGTTCTTCTTCTTCATTCTAGCCATGGGTTCTTTCTTAAATTAATATAAAAATAATAATACTAATATATTGATGATTATCTACTGATTTTTACGTGATTTTAAATCTTATTGTATGATGAACCCATGCATCTTTCACAAACTTGATTTTAGCCTATGTATGGCTATGTGATCTTGATCTTATGCATGTCGATTTGTGATTCAATTATGTTAATATGCTTATGTCTACTATCTTTTATGTATATTGATGGTGACTCATTGATGAATTACCCATGTGAATCAATGCATGAAGGTTTTAACATGCGTAGCCTAGTCTCATTATGATTATTGTACTATGGGTCGTCAATTGATTAAAAAGTGAATTTCGATTATGTTGTGGTTCTTGTAGCTGCTGCTTTAGACTAACACCATGTTTTAATGGTGAATATAAATATTGTATGATCAAATTAAGTAAGTCTTGGTTTGAATTTATCTAGGTTCTTCTAGTCTATGGAGTTGTAACTTGTGATCTTGACGTTAGGTTAGTTGTTATATTAATTGATCATGGTTAATATCTATAGTTGCTGCCTATAATGTAAAATGAGGATAAATTTTATGTAATAAATCCAATATGGGTAAATATATGATAGTTTAAATAGGATTAACCTATGTAAACTTATATTCCATGAACTCCTAATATGAAGCACCCAGTGATGACCTTAATGGCAATTGTAGTAGTGTCTCATCTAGACTATGATATCATTAGCTACTGCCTAGCATATACTTCATTGGTAAAATATGTGTAATGATTAATACTTTGGAAAAATTAATAAGATGGTCTATTCTCTCTACTCTACATAGAATTAATATTTTAATGCCTACGATAGTAGCTTGATCTTGAAGATCTTTAAGCAAGATTTCGATATGATTAAATCTATGATTAGCTACTGACTTGCATTGATATTATTGATGAAATATGACTTATAACACATGAAAGTGAAATTGGTTGATTGTCTATGTCCTTCTATATTCTAGCATGTAAATGATATGTAGTATTAGTTGTAGCATAACCTTGTAGTAGCTTAGGACTAACTTCGTGAATGATTGTGGTACCTTAAGCTACTTCCCCATACTTGATTTATTGATAAAAGAGTAGTAATGGTCAATGATTACCAAAGGCTAAAGATTGGTAAGAATTCCTCTACTCTTCGACTTCTCTATTTCTCTATAGTCATATTGATGAAGACTTGTATGTCATCCTGTGGTATGGGCCACTTATGGTGGCGGTGTTTACTTTATTTTCAATCTATATATGTGTTGACCATGGCCATGAAAGCAAATTGATGAATATATGAACATGTGCTTATGATGATACTATGTCAAGCTTATGCCTACTTTCCTATTCTAGTTGTGATTTAGGTTGTATGGCTATTGTGTAGGCATGTGTATATCAATGTTAGGGTAAAGTATAGTGCTGCCATTGATGAATAAGATGGTTAATAATCCTTTACCTATGTACCCCTATGTGAATTCATGAATAACACAAGTTAGGAGTCTTAAGTGTAATATGAAGTTGACTTGTCTCCTATGATATTGTGTGTTGTGTGGTTTATGCTTTATAGAGTAGTATGGTCTAATAGGGTGGCTGCCTCAATATGTTTTTGATAGACATTACGTGATTATGTTGACCAATGTACACACACACTCACTTTACATGCATGTTAGAAGTAGTATAGGTCATGGTGTCTAAATGAAAGGTAGTTCTCATATTCACTAGTGTCTACTATTATGCATGTTAAGATGATGTTTATGAAAGCATGATAGGTATCCTTAGCTAGGATGACTTGATAGGTGTATGAGTATGGGCAAGGATATGAGACTTTGCCTATTCATTGCACATGTGTACCTTCATGGGATAGTTATAGTTTTTGTTTCTATATGTATGAATATGTATGTATGAACATGTGTGTCTTAATGTGTTATGTGGTATGCTCACATATATGTATACACACACATGAATGATGACCTAGTCAAGAGAGGGCCCTTGAATGGTATGTTCATGTGTACCCTAAACTAGATGATGCTTTACATATGCTATGTTCATGTAAAGGGATTCTTTACATTATTTAGGTTGATGAGATTTCATCAATGATCTATGAGTTAAGCATATAAGAGGATGGCTCTCGTAAACTTAAGTTTTATAATTTAAAAATATAATAAAGTTTTTCAATGAAGGTAACTTAGCTAGAACCGAGTGAACTTGAATATGAGTATGTCTTTGTTCATATGGTAGGAAGGTAGGTTACCATAAATCTCATGAGGTGGATAACAACAATGCTTCAATAGGCATAAATAGGGTTTCCGTAAGTCAATAACTACAATGTCTAATCTTGGCATAAAGAGGATTTTCACATGTACCTCCAAGTTCCATAACTATGGTGCCACCATAGGATACTATCTAATTGATCCACATAGAAAGCTATGTTATGTTTGGTCCTACTTTGGTCGGTAGACCACCCTTTTGTCGGTGTGGGGTTTTATGACATCGGATTCCATGATTCTCATCACGTGGTCTATGTCGATTAAGGCTATATTTTGCCTTATGTAAAATTGACAATGGAAGTAAATGACTAGGACCCTAAATAGAATGACTTAAAGGAGGTTACTTAGGATAGGTGGAAGTAGTGAACCCATCTATACATTGCACAAGTAGCTCCTTGGGATAGGAAGGTTTTCTAATGCATGTCACTATGTATGTGTTCTTTATGCATGACATTGTAGTATTTGTCTACTTGTTATGAAGATGTGCATGATGTGAGTCTTTATGCATGATGTTGATTTTGTTGACTATATAATGAAGGTCTTGACTTAACTATGTCTATGTTGTACTATACTTCTATGATGATATGTGTTGGCTTGTGTAAGTAGTATGTATGGTTTTGCGTGTGATACTAAGGTGATGCATTGCACCAAGTATCAATAAAGGGTTACTTGTGAAGTTAATGAAAAAAGTTGGAATTAGCTCACTATTAAGGGAACAAGAGCTCAATGTAATGTGACTAAAAAATGTAATAAATCCTATATGTGATTGTATGAAATGTTTGGCCTTCGAATATGATTATATGGTGTATATGAATGATATTAATGCTTATTCTTTAAAGGTTTTACAAAGATACTCAAAAAGGCATGATGTATGATGTCAAGAAAATGTCTCTTTTAAATGCATGTTTTTTCATGGTTGCTATACATAGTTCATTCTTTTACTAATCCCATTCTTTCTTTAATTTTTACACAAAGTGTAGGTTATGGATGCTTAAAGGATGTATATGATTTAGGAGCTTCATATGTGATTCCCAAGCTCAAAGAAAGGGGTCCTTAAGTTCCAAGGATTTCCTTCTCATGTCTTAATGTAAAATGTTTAATGATTGTATAGTTATGTCTTATGTTTTAAGAGTCGTGTCCCTAATGTATTATATTGTTTTTGAGTCTAAGATCGCAAAAAGACTTAGGGTCTAAATATATATTATGACTTGTATTTTATGTGTATATAAAGTAAAGTTTCTACCAAAGCCAAAGGATGGCCCGTAGACTCGCCTACGGCCAATAGATTGCTCCGTCAATGGTGGTTTGTCAACTGCTGCGTGCAGCTGTTTTATATAAGGGGTGAATGGAAAATTCATCCCACGTCCTACAATTAACCTAATAGGATAATTTATCTAATTTTGGGTGTATATAAAGGATTAAAAACGTGATCAACCCCACACCCAATAAAATTTACCAAATTAGACTTTTCCCTCCGAAAATATTATCTCTAGAACCTCCATTGTTGGTGAAGCTCAAGAACAGCCTTGATCTTGTATTTCCATGGATGAATAATAAAGTTTTAGATATTTTAATGTAAATAAAGGCATGGTGATCCATCATATCTAGTTATCCTTCTTCTAGAGAGTTAATCTCAAAATTTTCAATCAGAACAATATGATCAACATCTTCTTCTTCATTCTAGCCATGGGTTATATCTTAAATTGATTCAAAAATCATAATATTAATATATTGATGATTATATACTGATTCGGACGTGATTTTCAATCTTATTGCATGATGAACCCATGCATCTTTCACAAACTCGATTTTAGCCTATGTATGGCTTTATGATCTTGATCTTATGTATGTCGATTTGTGATTCAATTATGTTAATATGCTTATGTATACTGTCTATAATGTATATTTATGGTGACTCATTGATTCAATTCATGAAGGTTTTAACATTCCTAGCCTTGTCTTCATTATGATTATTGTAATGTGGGTCCTCAATTGATTAAAAAGTGAATTTCTATTATTTTGTAGTTCTTGTAGCTGGTGTTTTAGTCTAATACCATGTTTTAATTGTGGATATAAATCTTGTATTATCAAAGTAAATAAGGTCTGGTTTGAATTGATTTAGGTTCTTCTAGTCTATGGAGTTGTAACTTGTGATCTTGACGTTAGGTTAGTTGTTATATGAATTGATCGTGATTAATGTCTGTAGATGCTGCCTATAACGTAATATGAGGATGAATTATATGTAATGAAAAAAATATGGGTAAATTCATGATAGTTTGAATAGGATTAACCTATGTAAACTTACCTTCCATGAACTCCTAATATGAAGCAATTCTGTGACGACCTTAATGGCAATTGTAGTAGTGTCTCATCTAGACTATGATTTCATTCGCTACTGCCTAGCATGTACTTTATTGGTAAAACATGTTTTATGATTAATACTTTGGGAAAAATAATAATATGGTCTATTCTCTCTACTCTACATTGAATTGATAGTTTAATGCCTACGGTATTAGCTTGATCTTTAAGAGAATTAAGCACGATGTTGATATGATCATGTCTATGATCAGATTAAACCTTGGATTGATATTATTGATTAAATATGACTTATAATCCATGCAAGTGTAAAATTGGTTGATGGTCTATGTCCTTCTACATTCTAGCATGTTAATGATATTTTGTACTAGTTGTAGCATGGCCTTGTAGTAGCTTCGGCATAACTTCATGAATGATTATGGTACCTTAATATACAGCCCTATACATTATTAATTGATAAAAGAGTAGTAAAGATCAATGATGACCAAAGGCTAAAGGATTGGTAAAAATTCCTCTACTCTTCGACATCTCTATATCTTTATAATAATGTTGATGAAGCCTTGTATGACATTGTGTGGTATGGTACACTTATGATGGCGGTAATTAATTTATTTTAAATTTATATATGTTTTGACTAAGGACATGAAGGCAAATTGATGAATATATGAACATGTGCTTATTATGATACTGTGTGAATCTTATGACTACTTTCCTATTCTAGTTGTGATTTAGGTTGTTTGGCTATTGTGTAAGTATGTGGAAATACATTTGAGGGTAAAGTATAGGTGCTGCCATTGATGAGTAAAATGGTTAATAATCCCTTACCTATGAACCCCTATGTGAATTCATGAATAGCACAAGTTAGAAGTCTTAAGGATAATATGAAGTTGACTTGTCTCCTATGTTATTGTGTGTTGTGTGGTTTATGATTAATAGATTATTATGGTCTAAGAGGGTGGACGCCTCAATATGTTGTTGATAGGAATTATGTGATCATGTTGATCAATGTACACGCACTCACTTTACATGCATGTTACAAGTAGTATAGGTCATGGTGTCTAAGTGAAAGGTAGTTCTCATATTCACTAGTGTCAACTACTATGCATGTTAAGATGATTTTTATGAAAGAATGATATGTGTTTCCTTCGCTAGGATGACATGATAGATGACTATTATGGGCAAGGGTATGGGACTTTGCCTATGCATTGTACATGTGTACCTTCATTGGATAGTTCTAGTTTTACTTTATATATGTATGAATATGTATGTATGAACATGTGTGTCTTAATGTGTTATGTGAAAGGTTTTCTCACATATGTGTATACACACACATATGTGTAGACCTAGTTAAGAGAGGGGCCTTTAATGGTATGTTCTTGTGTACCCTAAACTAGATGATGAGATTTCATCTATGCTATGTTCATGTGAAGGGATCTTTACATCAATTAGGTTGATGAGCTTTCATCTATGACCTATGAGTTAATAATATAAGGGTAGGACTCTCATAAACCTATGTTCTATAAAGTAAAAATATAAAAAAGTTTTTCAATAAAGGGAACTTAGCTTAGCACCGAGTGAACTTGAATATGAGTCTGTGTCCTCCTATGGTAGGAAGTAGGTCACCATAAATCTCATGAGGTGGATAACCACAATGCCTCAATAGACATAAATAGGGTTTCCCTAAGTGAATAACTACAATGCCTAATCAGGCATAAAGATGGTTTTTCACATGTACCTCAAAGTTCCATAACTATGTTACCACCTAGAAATCTATGTCATGTTTGATTCTACTTTGTCCGGTAGACCACCCTTTTTTCGGTGTGGGGTTTTATGACACCGGATGCCATGTTTAGCATCACATGGTCTATGTCGGTTAATACTATAGTTTCCCTAAAGTAAAATGTACAATGGAAGTAAATGACTAGGACCCTAAATAGAATGACTTAAGGGAGGCTACATACAATATGTGGAAGGAATGAACCCATCTAGAAATTGCACAAGTAGATCCTTAGGAAGTTCTAGGATGGTGTTCTAATACATGTCACTATGTATGTGTTCCTTATGCATGACATTATAGTATTTGTGTACTTTTTATGAAGATGTGGATGATATGAGTCTTAATGCATGATGTTGATCTTGTTGACTATATGATGAAGATCTTGACTTAACTATGTCAATGTTGTACTATACTTCTAGTATGATATGTGTTGGATTGTGTAAGTAGTATGTATGGTTTTACGTGTGGTCCTAAGGTGATGCATTGCACCAAGTATCACTACAGGGTTACTTGGGAAGTTAATGAATAAAACGGAAATTAGCTCACTATTAAGGGAATAAGAACTCATTGTAATGTGACACAAAAATGCAATAAATCCTACATGTGATTCTATGAAATGTTTGGCCTTTGAATATGCTTATATGAAGTATATGAATGATATAAATGTTATTCTTTAGAGATTTTATAAAGATTTACTCAAAAAGGCATGAAGTATTATTTCAAAAAAATTTCCCATTAAATGCATGTTTTTGCATGGTTGCCATACTTAGTGAATTCTTGTACTAATCCCATTCTTCTCTAATTTTTATACAAAGTGTAGGTTATGGATGCTTAAAGGATGTCTATGATTGAGGAGATTGATATATGATTCCCAAGCTCATATAAAGGGGTCCTTAAGTTCCAAGGGTTCCCTGCTCATATCTTAATGTAAAATGTTTAAAGATTGTATAGTTATGTCTTATATTTTAAGGGTCGTGTCCCTAGGGTCTAAATATGTATTATGACTTGTATTTTATATGTACATGGAGTAAAGTTTCTATCATATGAGGTTCTATGAAAACTATTAAATTTTCCACTAAATTTACTATGTCGATGTGATGAATGATAACTTTGGGCATTTACAAGACCTCCGAGAGGTTAAGTACGCCATGTTTCTTATAGGGGGTGCTCCCCGGATGTGACAAACATGGTATCAGAGCACGAGGTTTTCAAAAGTGGTTAAGGGTCCAAGAAGTCTCACATTGCCATGTCTAGTAGAGACTTGTATAATTGGTGGTGTGTCGCGACACATCAAATGGTACGATAGGCTATAGGACGATAGAGTTTTCCATCTTCATATTTCTCATATCATGCCATAGAACTTAACTCTATAAGATCTCTCTCTTATGTTTTCTTGTCCGGTGGTCTTTTAGATATGTTTTGTTGGATGAGATTGTTCTTAAAGGAGAAAAGGTGAGTTTAAATTATTATATTGGTTTTATGGTTTGAATAAGTATGTGTGAAGGTGAATTTTATTATGTTTTGATGATGTGATGCCAATTATGGATATATATGAAGTTTATGTGAAATATCATGTTATATTGAGAATTGTATGGCATGATATAGTTAAAGTATGTTAGAAGTTATTATGGTTAAAATGAGTTCTTTTGGAATGATGTGTTCCTAAATTGTTTTGCCTGATGGTAGCCTTATGCTACGAATTGATCTTGAAATACTTAGTGACTACTGATAGAAACATACTACCCTAAGATTATGCACTTAAAGGTGTTCAATGTTTCCTTTTGTATACATGTGGTCCTTGATAAGTTTCCTAGTAATGATTGGAGTCCTTTGTATAGACTTTATCCTAGGTGTTATGATAGTATGCTTGTCATGGTAATGTTTTGTACATCACATTGTCATGCTTTTCCCATCAATTGCCTTAATGTTGCAATTTTGGAATTTGAAAACATGCTCACTCTAATGATAGGCAAGTTCTCTGTGAAATTTTTGGGAAATCAACTAAATTGTTCTTTGATGAGATGTTGTTGAAATGTGTAAAGAATTTATATATATGAACATGATAATGAATGTAAAAAGGAGAATTTCCATTTGGAATGAAGAATGAGAGTCTTATCGCATGATGAGTTTTAGAATTGTTTCTAACTTCTTATTGGTTTGTTAGTCCCTTGATGATTGTTGCATTGATGTTTCCCTAGAATTGAGGGTAGTACTCTTATCTTTGTAGGGTGATGAAGTGGGTTTGTTTGACCTAGAAATTACTTTGAATTACTATTGAAAGAAATCAAATAATCCTTAAGACTAAGTATCCTATATTGTTTCCCCTAATCATGTATGACCTTGGTGTCTATTGTATTGTATGAAAACCTTATGTGGTTGAATGATATTGACCTAACTTGATAGTTGGGGAAAAATTTGCTACATGATAAGGTTTAGAATACCTTTGTGTTCCTATGATAACTTAGTTTAAATTACTTGTAAAGTTGTAATCACTTTTAAGTGAGGAAAACGAAGGTTATTTAGTTAAGATCCTCTTAATATGGGGTTAAGTTTCTATTAATTGTGTTTACCCTAAGTGAGGGATGGTGATGGAGTAGTAAGGTTGTAGCTATTTTCTACCTTTTCCTTCTATCTTTACTTGAGCTTGAAACTAATGAATTTCTAGTAAGCTTTTTCATGATAGAAGTCTTGTCTCAAATATGATTTGCATGACCTTATATGTTTGGTATGTATTGATTGGCATTAACTTAAGGACATTCTAAACATACAAAAGTGCATGAAAGAAATTTTTTGATAAAATCCATGTTCTTCTCATGTTAAAATGCATCTTGATATGCTAGTTGTGCATTTGAATTAATGAGATAAGACAAGAAATATGGTAATAGTCACTTTTGAGGTTAAATGTTATGCCTTAAAATTAAAATTTGAGTCTCTTTAAAATGAAATATGTTGAATCTCTTAAAAACTATGTGACTTTTATAGTTTGGAATGCATAATTGTAGTCTCACTCCTCATAAGTGAAAGCATGTATAGCTAAGTATTCATGTGAGTGGCTATGATTTGTATGATTCTTTTCAAAATATGCTTACAGTGAAGGTGAGTACTATGTTAGAAAATGAAATTTTGTGAAATTACTTCCTAATTGTGTGATGTACTTTGTGTGACTTACCACTTAAACTTCACTACAAATGAAACATGAACTTGCCTTGGTTTAAAAGTTGAGAACTTCTCATTTTAAGAGGAAATTGACATTATACCTTGCGTAGGTGTGAACTTATGATACATGTAAGTGTGTTGATAACAAGGAAATTCCTCCATGGATACAACTAAACATGGTATGGTTGAGTATGACCTTCATGGCACTACGTCTAACTAATGAAGATCTTTGTCGATTAAATTAACTCAAGTCTTTGTGCATTCAAGTATGAGTGCCTACTTGTTTTGAGTATTGTATAAATCTGCCTATGTGTGGCCTTGAAATATTATCTCTTAATTAATTGAGTTGTAATGACCATGTTATGATTAGGAGAAGTATGTTTATCCTATGAACATGATAAGAGCCTTTGTGTTTGATGCATTAAAGAGTGAGTAATGGTTTTTCTTGCTTATGTGCATTGAGTGCTAAAATTATTTGATGTTTTTATAAATTTTATTAAATTATCTATGATGCTTTGAATTCCTTGTTGTGATTAAAGATCCCTTAGTGCCATTCGAGGATGCATGTTCCCAAGTGGGGGATATTGTAAGACCCCAAAATGAGTTAGGGTATCTAGAGCCTAATATGTTCGGGTGCATACATTCTAACATGTAAGTATCAATGTTATAATTCCCAAAATGACTTATAATATGGAATAAATACATTGTATAAATTTTGAAGTGATTTGGTAGTCAAACGTCAAGGGTTGACCTAAACGTTTGACAACTAGTCACCTATGTGCCTCATGTGTCCATGCGTGTTTATAGACTGTATGTGATGATCTTGTTAAGTATTAAAATTAGTTATATTATGTTTAAATATGGTACATGGAGTTTCGAGATGTTTTGAGGTCAAACGACCAAGAACGTCCAAGTCCTTCGAAAGATAGCCCTTAAGATGCTTAACGTGTGTATTGATGGGGCCTAGCCTGTTTGGACGAGTTGAAGGTGTTTGTTTTGGGTGAAACTTATGTGAAAGGTCTAAAACTGGTTAAGGGTTGTATTTAATATGGAAAAGTTTGGGTACGACTTCTAAGCGGCCCCTCAAAAGGACCCAAGGCTGGTAGAGACATTGCCTTGGCAGTGTCAAATGACGGACAAAACGACGGCCAGTTGTTCAACAAACAGCCCGTAGGTTAGGTCTCATAGATTTGTACTTCTCTTTGGAAGGTAAAAAATTTGGATAATCACCTGTCGATGGAATCCAAAGTATGAACCGTAAGCTGACCTACGACCAGTCGATTGCTCCGTCGATGGTGGTCTGTCAACTGCTGCCTACTTCTTATTTAATTTAAGGGTGAATGGAAAATTCACCCAACGTCCTAACCTGACTCTAATAGGATTATTTAGATACTTTTTGGTGTATATAAGGGATTAAAAATGTGATCAACCCCACACCCAATAAAATTCACCAAATTACCCTCCAAAAATATTTTGTAAAAACTCCATTGTTGGTGAAGCTCAAGAACAACTTGGATATTGGATTTTCATGGATGAATCATCAGGTTTTAGATATTTTAATATAGATAACGGTATGGTGATCCTTCATCTCTAGTTCATCTCAATATTTTCAAAGAGTAAAATATGATCAAAGTTCTTCTTCTTCATTGTAGCCATGGGTTCTTTCTAAAATTGATTCAAAAAGAATAATATTAATATATTAATGATTATCTATTGACTTGGATGCGATTTTCAATTTGATTGCATGATGAACCCATCCATCTTTCACAAACTCGATTTTAGCCTATGTATGGATTTATGATCTTGATCTTATGCATGTCGATTTGAGATTCAATTATGCTAATATGCTTATTTATACTGTATAATATGTATATCAATTGTGAATCATTGATAAATTACCAATGTTAATGAAGACATGCCTAGCCTGGTCTTCATTATGATCATTGTAATGTGGGTCCTCAATTGATTAAAAAGTGAATTTCGATTATGTTGTTGTTCTTGTAGCTTCTTTTTTTGGCTAATACCATGGTTGGATTGTGGATATAAGTCTTGTATGATCAAAGTAAAGAAGGCTTGGTTTGAATTGATCTAGGTTCTTTTTGTCTATGTAGTTGTAACTTGTGATCTTGATGTTAGGTTAGTTGTTTTATGAATTGATCATGGTTAATGTCTAAAGATGCTGCCTATAACGTAATATGAGGATTGATTATATTCAATGAATCCAATATGGGTCAATAACCTATGTGAAATTACCTTTCATAAACTCCTAATATGAAGCATGCTTGTGTCGACCTTAATGGAAATTATAGTAGTGTCTCATCTAGACTATGATTTCATTAGTTACTCCCTACAATGTATTTTATTGGCAAAATATGTTTGATGATTAATAATTCGAGAAATTAATAAGAATGTCTATTCTCTCGACTCTACGTTGAAATTACAGCTTAATGCCTACGATAGTAGCTTCATCTTGAAGAGCTTTAAGCACGATTTTGATATGATTAAGTCTATGATTAGGTACCTCCTTGGATTGATATTATTGATGAAATATGCGTTATAATCCATGCAAGTGAAATTGGTTGATGGTCTATGTCCTTTTATATTCTAGCATTTTAATGATATGTAGTACTAGTTGTAGCATGACATTGTAGTAGATTAGGCTTAACTTCATGAATGATTGTGATACCTTAAGCTACTGCCCTATACTTTATTTATTGATGAAATAGTAGTAATGGTAAATGATGACCAAAGGATAAAGGATTGGTAAGACTTCCTCTACTCTTCGACTTCTTTATTTCATTATAGTAATGTTGATGAAATCTTGTATGACATCGTGTGGTATGGTCCACTTATGGTGGCGGTTTTTAGTTTATTTTGAAATATATATATGTTTACCATGGTCATGAAGGCAAATTGATGAATATATGAACATGTGCTTATTATGATACTATGTGAAGCTTTTGCCTACTTTCCTATTCTAGTTGTGATTTAGGTTGTATGGCTATTGTGTAAGCATGTGTATATCCATGTTAGGGTAAAGTATAGTGTTGCCATTGATGAGTAAAATGGTTCGCAATCCCTTGCCTATGTACCCCTATGTGAATTCATGAATAGCACAAGTTAGGAGTCTTAAGTGTAATATGAAGTTTACTTATCTCCTATGCTATTGTGTGTTGTGTGGTTTTTTATTTAGAGAATATTATTTTCTAACAGGGTGGCTGCCTGAATATGTTGTTGATAGCCATTATGTGATTATGTTGACCAATGTACACACACACTCACTTTACATGGATGTTACAAGTAGAACATGTCACTGTGTAAAAACGAAAGGTAGTTCTCATATTCACTAGTGTATCTCATACTATTATGCATGTTAAGATGATGTTTATGAAATCATTATATTTGTTTCCTTAGCTAGGATGACTTGATAGGTGTATGAGTATGGGTAAGGATATGGGACTTTGCCTATTCATTGCACATGTGTACCTTCATAGGATAGTTATAGTTTTTGGTTCTATATGTATGAATATGTATGTATGAACATGTGTGTCTTAATGTGTTATGTGAAAGGTCTACTCACATATATGTATACACACACATGTGTGAAGACCTAGTCAGGAGAGGGGCCTTGAATGGTATGTTCAAGTGTACCCCAAACTAGATGATGCTTGGCATATGCTACGTTCACGTGAAGGGATTCTTTACATTATTTAGGTTGATGAGCTCTCGTCTATGATCTATGAGTCAATCATGTAACGAGATGACTCTCCTAATATTATGTTTTATAAAGTAAAAATATAATAAAGGTAACTTAGCTAGCACCGAGTGAACTGGAATATGAGTGTGTCTCCCTTCATGTGGTAGGAAGGTAGGTTACCATAAATCTCATGAGGTGGATAACCACAATGCTTCAATAGGCATAAAAAGGGTTTCCCTAAGTCAATAACTACAATGCCTAATATTGGCGTAAAGAGGATTTTCACATGTACCTCCATGTTCCATAACTATGGTGCCACCATAGGATACTAGCTAATGGATCCACCTAGAAAGCTATGCTATGTTTTGTTCTACTTTTGCCGGTAGACCATCCTTTTGTCCGTGTGGGGTTTTATGACATCAGATTCCATTATTAGCATCACATGGTCTATGTTGATTAAAGCTACAGTTTTCCTTAAGTAAAATGGACAATGGAAGTAAATGACTAGGACCCTAAATAGAATGACTTAAGGGAGGTTACTTAGGATAGGTGGAAGTAGTGAACCCATCTAGACATTGAACAAGTAGCTCCTTGGGAAGTTCTAGGAAGGTTTTCTAATGCATGTCACTATGTATGTGTTCTTTATGCATGACATTGTAGTATTTGTCTACTTGTTATGAAGATGTGCATGATGTGAGTCTTTATGCATGATGTTGATCTTGTTGACTATATGATGAATGTCTTGACTTAACTATGTCTATGTTGTACTATACTTCTATGATGATATGTGTTGGCTTGTGTAGGGTTTTCCTTGTTGTACTAAGGTGATGCATTGCACCAAGTATCACTAAAGGGTTACTTGTGAAGTTAATTGAATAAAAAGGAAATTAGCACATTGTTAAGGGAACAAGAGCTCAATGTAACGTGACTAAAAAATGTAATAAATCCTATATGTGGTTGTATGAAATGTTTTGCCTTTGAATATTATTATATGATGTATATGAATGATTTAAATGCTATTATTTAAAGGTTTTACAAAGATATACTCAAAAAGGCATGAATTATGATTTCAAGAAAATGTCTCTTTTAAATGCATGTTTTTGCATGGTTGCTATACATAGTGCATTCTTGTACTAATTTCATTCTTCTTTACTTTTTACACAAAGTGTAGGTTATGGATTCTTAAAGGATGTCTATGATTGAGGAGCTTCATATGCGATTACTAAGCTCAAGGAAAGGGGTCCTTAAGTTCCAAGGATTTCCTTCTCATGTCTCAATGTAAAATGTTTAAAGATTGTATAGTAATGTCTTATGTTTTAAGGGTCGTGTCCCTAATGTATTTTATTATTGTTGTGTCTCTAAGATCGCAAAGAGACTTAGGGTCTAAATATGTATTATGAATTGTATTTTATGTGTATATGAACAAAAGTTTCTACCATATGAAGTTCTATTAAAAGTTTTAATTTTTCTGCTAAAATTTACTATGTCGGTGCAATGAATCATAACTATGGGCTTTTTCAAGACCCACGAGAGGTCAAGTACGCCTTGTTGCTTCTAGGGGGTTCTCCCCGGATAAGACAGACTACACTTGTTATGATGATGTATTAGGTAAAAGACACTGCTTATGATCTCTTTATTAGTATACTTCATTTATGTGGGTTATGCGGCTTCACATACACATTGCGCTTGTGGAGTTATGAGTAAGGTCTTGTGAAATGTTGATGAAATGGACTCTTAATATATGATCCTTACTATGACTTTTGTAATACCTCAAAATTAACTTCGGTGAACTAGAGCCTTACATGTTTTTCATGATGGTATAAGGTCCTAAATTGGTCAATAATGTGGTATTGAGGCAGTTTCTAAGAGTTTTGGTGCATTGGAAGTCAAACATCAAGGGACGACCATGATGTTCGACGACTAAGTCACCTACGTACCTCATATGTGTTTATATGACTAATTGTGTTCTTCATATATTTATAAGGTACTTTAATGATTTATTATGGTTTTATATGCAGTGTGTCAAGTTTTGTGAAGTTTGGAGGTCAAACGTCCAAGAACGTCCATCACGTTCGAAAGGTTTGCCTTGAAACAACCTTGTGTGTCTATGCATGTTTTGTTGAGTTTTACTTGTTCATTTTCGATGGAATTGATGTGAGAGGTCCTAAACTCGTATACGAGCATGTTTGGGTTGGAAACATTTTGGCAAACATACCCAAGGACCATCCAAGGGTCTTTTAGGAAGGACCCATGTTGGTGGTAAAGACTGCCCAACCTACGGAGGCAATCGACGCCCCGCAGGTGAGGATTCATAGATTGACACTTAGAAGTTGAGAAGTAGGGGCCTAATACTAGCTTCATTTCCCAACCACAGACTAACAGGACTGTGCGTTGGTTAAGGGACGGGCCGTCGATTGGCAAGTCGTTGGTGGACTGCCTTCTTGCGCAGTTCACTGTAAGGTCAAGGGGTGAATTTTTAAATTGACCCCACATCCAAATAATGCTTTGGTCGATTCTTAAAGGATCGTTTTGGTATTTAAAACATGTATATAAGTCTTCAGCACTTAGAAGATTTCATTCTTCAAAATCAAAACCCAAATTCCCTTAAAAATTGTCTAGAACTCCATTGGAGCAACAACTCAACGAAGTGCTTGAATTGGAGATTCTTAATCAAATATAATTAGCTTCATTGAGGTTTGGTTTTTGATCCTTGAAACTCTATTAATCAAGGAGCCCAACTTTCTAAGAAGTTCTCTAATGTTTTCAAAGATGAATTATCCAATTGAATGATCTATCTATGATTTCTTGCATTAAAGGTTTTAAAGAATTTAATATTGATTCAATTGTTATTAATTTTATAATTTTAACTCAATTAACCTATGAACCCATGTAATTGATGAACCCTTGTTTTGAATACTTTATGGGCTACTTAATATTGACTTAATGCTTATAATTCTAGTGTAGTTTTCTATGGGCTATTGAATGATGTATTAATTGTATTGAATTGATATATATATATATATATATATATATATATATATATATATATATATATATATATATATATATATATATATATATATATATATATTGTATTATATTGATGAATCTATATTTAATTTACCTAGTTTAATTTAGTATGATAGTTTTTATATTGACGTAATAAATCTATTGAATTAATATCTACTTATGTCCCTTACTTGATGTATCTATGAATGTTAATATGAATGTCTTGACTTAGGATGATAAAGCATCTTATTCTTGTATGTATGAATTACATAGTCCTTAAATGATGTTAAAGTGGACCTTTATGTGAAACCTTGAACCTAGTGGTAAGGTTATGAATGTTGAAGTCGAAAGTCGTAATTGTATCCTTCAAGTAAAGGAATGATAGACTTAAGGTTGGCTGGCTGGAATGACATCATATCAATGCTTATAAAAGTCATTAGGATCTTCTTGTCACCACTTTAAGGTAGCCCTAGTGGACCTCTTTGGTAGGGTAAGTGTGATTGGGTTATAAACATGATGTGGAACCCGTTTGTATGAACCTTTGATGTACATTACTCTATGAGAACAAAGACTAGCACCGAGTTTGTATGGTAAGGGATGTAGTTCAAGTTAAAGGATGAAACTAGAGTACAAAATATGCCCTTCATATTCCTTAACCATGTGCCTACATATGATGTGCCTAAGTTCTACCATTGCCAAGTAGAACACCCTAATAAGAGTAGGTTAGAACTCCGACTTCCATGCTTTGCTATTATGGTCTATGTCGGTTATTGACTATTCTCATCATATGGGATACCTAATCGCATCAGAGAAGTTCTATGAAGTTTAAGTGGTGGTATGGGATGCTATCTAGAAATTGCGTAATAGTCTTTGAAGGTTTTACTTAGAGTCCCTAGGTCTTGTCCAAGACCTTTACTTTAATGTCCCTATGTGATTAATGAGTTTTAAATGAACTTATAAATGTAATGACTTAAGTTAAAAAAAAACTATATTAAATCAATAAGTACTTATTTAGAGTAGTTAAGAGTTGTGTACTTAAAGTGTGAAGGGGGCATAGGAATGTTCACTTCTATCTTACATAGATAAGTCTTAAGAATGACTTTAGTTAGGGAAGATGGTTGATTATGTACACATGATCTAAGCCTTAGGTAGTATTAAGGATTACTTAGTTAATCTTTAGGAGGTCAATCATTATATTCTTGATTTACTTAAGAAAGTCTTTGGATAACCTTTGGAAAGAGAATATTATATTATTTATATGTTGTTGTGTTAAGTGAGAATGATTCTATCTTAGGTAGTCTATAGGATCTCTTAAGTTTGTGTGTATGTAAGGGATTGTATGGGTAGTCGCTTCACAACTCACTCAAGTGAGCCTTAGAATCACCTTTGGTAAAAGAATCTCATTTTCACGTGTATGGTGTCTTGTAGGTGTGTATGTGTATTATTATAAGTAGTCTTGAGTATCATTTTGGCATGCTTAAAGAGGGTTTGTGGGAGGTCTATCTTTATGTTTCTTAAGTGAGTCAAAATATAGCTTTTAGTGGGATAATTACATGCTAGAAGGTGTGTTAGGTTAAGGTAAGCAACTTCATTGTAACACTGAAGAAGTTCATTGTACATTGAGTTGAAGTTACTGTATTGTGCCTTTAAAAATATGATAAATGGTCTAAATAATTTATTATGTGTTTCAAAGTTGATGAATGTTTTTCTTATGATTATAATATTATGTTTTAATGAAAAAGATGTATATTACCAATAAAAGTCCATTTTCATAATTTTATACATTATGTCATACTTAGTATATGTGGTTGTACTAATTCCATGTTTTTATCTATATCAATAGTGGTTGGTAAGTGAGGAGCATTTGGGAAGACTATATTTCCTATGAGTTTATATGAAAGAGTTTTTATAGACTTATATGAAAAGTTTTAATTTTTGCACTATTTTTCAAATGTTTATATGTGACGAACGATTGGAAAGGGTTTGTACAACACCTCCGAGAGGTCATGTACGCGGGTTGCAATCTAAGATTGACCCTAACTCTAGGGTGTGGTATCGGGATGTGACAACTTTATTATGATGTTACTTTTGAACATGAATATGAATATGTATGAATGTTGTTGTGATATGGGCTTGTATATGCAAAGGCTTTAAAGTTAACTAGAATTCTTATAACAATATGTGCTTTTGTGAATGTTTTCAAATGTTTTACTTGCATGTGTTTCTATTCTTAGTACATGTGGTTATTACTAACCCATATATCTTCTACCACTACATAAATGTAGGTTTTTTCCATTGAGGCGCTTCAAGGTCATTTCTCAAAGAAGTTTCAATTGTTCCCAAGTTGGTGAGTCCTCAAGTACGAGGACAAAAGCCTATGAATGAAGCTTTGTTGTTTTGCTTATAATAAAGACTATTTTATTTCTCCTATTTCAAGGACTATGTTGTATTCAATTTTATAATACTTGTAATGATGTAAGGGCTAAGTATCAATTCTCATCTCTTATATTTAGATGGATATGTGAGTCATGTATACGTTCTATTTTTCTTATATGAGAAGTGAAGTTGAACTTCAAATGAAAATGTTTTAAATTTTCAACTTTTTAGTATATCTATGAAGCAATGATATATTCTAAGGGCTTGTATAAGGCATCTTCGAGGACGAAGACGGCGGTTATGACTAGGGGGAATTCTCCAGTCGTGACAAAAAGTATGACCCTTTTCTACCCATGTTGGTGACATGTTTTATAGGGGTTGTGAGATGTGTAAACTTTCCCCCATATTGATTCTCGATACTACTCGCAAACCATAACTATGTCATATGTGTTAAAACATAACTTTTTCTTTGATTTGAGACAATAACTCAAAAACTAGCCCGAAGGCTCTCTGTAAAATCAGTGTCTCTCTTCATTAAATGTGAAAACATTTACTCTTTATAGAAAACTACCTCAAAGAATCTTTTGGAAACTAGTTTTTCCTTTTTGGATTATATGTGCTCTTTATTGAAAACTATCCCAAAGGCTCTTTTGGAAATTGGTGTTTCCTTTCTTAATTAAATGTGAAAACATTTACTCTTTGGGAATATGTAGTCCCCAAATACTCTTTTGAAGAAATGAACTTCACCCTTTACTTTTTACTCCACTTAACTCTAATCTTAAAATATGTTCAAACCACTTGCAAAAGACATTAGAAAAGACCCTAAGGAATCCATACAATTGTCTCTTATCTTTCCTTGAATTTGAATTTATAGATTCAAACTGATATTTCATGTCTATGGATGATATCATGATGTTAAGACGTACTTTTGAGAGCATAAATCAAATATAAAACATAGGTACGATTCAAGGAAACTCAAATGGAAAGTGGAAAGGGGTAGAAAACATGGTGTCCCTTGTGTTTTTAGTGGCACCGGGTGCCAGAGCCCAAACTTCAGAGTCTAGGATGGGTAACACTGAGTGGAACGACACCCTAGATCCCAAGATTCAATCGTTGAAGTGTGGTGATCTGAGTGGCGTGGTGCCCTATGACCTTGCAAAAATATCCTTGTTTTTATTGTTTGTTTTTCAAGTCCAAACCCTCTGGATTGGATTAGTTTCTTCCCCAAACACTTATATTAGAATACAAAACGAAATTATGCTATAATCTAATAAAATACATTTGATACTCCTGCAATTAACTCAATAACTCCTCTAAACCTTAAAAATCAAGTTGTAAACGAAACTGTCGACAATATTCATCAAGAACTCTTAAATTATTCTTTGAAGAACACAAACACGCTGAAATAAATCATTATTGGCACGTGGATGAACAAAGCCAATGCCATGTGATCTTAGGTACCTTGTAGGTATTAACCCTTGGAGAAATCCACAAGCGAAATCTCAAGAACGACAAAATTTGGATCTCTCCTCTTTTATCATGTTGCATTCTTTTTCTAAAAACCCTAACATGAAATCTTTGAGTGCGTAGACTTACGTAATTAGATTTTGAACCCTAACTAATTACCAAAAATGAAACAAATTAATTGGGTATGGAGAATTCCAAAATACCCCTTTAATATCCGGTTGATTTTCCTTATTCAAATAGTCGGACTTCAAATAGGCATATCCCCTTCATACAAACTTGAAAAATGAACAAATGCGGTGACTTCAAATAGGCATATCCCCTTCATACAAACTTGAAAAATGAACGAATGTGGTGGCCTATGAAAGATAATTCAAAGACCTTTCATACGGTATCTTGTTGAAATCCACCTAGCTCATCCTTTTATAGGAGTTATGATGATTTTAACATGACCCAAAACTTTTACTTAGTTTGACTTTCAAAAATTTCAAAAGTAGATTATTTCAAAAAATGGTTTCTTTCTTATTCTAGTTCTTTAAAAAAATGTGGGGTGTTCAATATCTCCCCTTTGGGAACGTCCTTCTTCAAATGAGATTACTCTTAGTAGGTTAAGGGTGTAACATCTGACATTAAATATATCAATTAAAGAGTACTAAGAAGAGAGTTAGTACCTTGATATGGAACTTCTCTAGGCTTAAAGACATATGGATATATCTTCTTCAAATCCTCGGCTTCCCAATTACCTTCCTAAAAAAATTGATTTCATCATAGATCTTTAACTGATGTCACCTACTGGGTTCTCAACTTGCAAACCTGACGGTCTAGAATCTTAACATGAATTTGCTCATAAGACAAACTATCCTTGATACAAATATCTTATGTTTGTATTTGTAATGGTCTACCATACATTTTTTAAGCATATAGATGTGAAATACTTTATAAGCACTACTAACTATTTGGGTAGATATAACTTCTAATCTACATTACCAATCCGTTTGGATATTCTGTACAGACTAATATATCAGGGACTAAGCTTACCCTTCTTAATGAAACTCATAACACCCTTCATGGGTGAATAAAAAGTATACACAATCATTTACTTTGAACTCTATATCTCTTCTCCTAATGTCTTAATAGAATTTATGACGACTCTGTGTTATTTTCATTCTTCCCTTTATAACTCTAACTTTCTCCATATTTTGGTGAACTAAGTCTGGTCCTATAAACCCCGCTTCGCTTACTTTAAAACATTCAATAGGAGATATACATCTTCTTCCATAGAGAGCTTTATAAGGAGCCATCTGGATGCTAGAATGATAACTATTGTTGTAAGCAAACACAATGAGTTGTAGGTAATCATCCCAATTACCCTTGAAATAAATCACGCAAACCCTCAACATATCTTCTAATGTTTTAATGGTGTAATGTGCTTGAACATCTGAGGATAAAAAGCAATACTCAAATTCATCTTTGATCCCAAACATTTATGAAATGACTTCCAAACAGTGCAGTAAATTATGCACCTTTATCGAAAATAATTAAAATCGAAACTCCATGAAGTCTGACTACATCTTGAAATTATAACATAGCATAATCTTTTACTGAATGGGTAGTCTTTACCGGTAAGAGATAGGCTAATTCAGTCATTCGATCTACAATAACAAAAGTCGAATCATGTTGTCTGTGCGACTGTGGAAAACCCATGATGAAATCCATATTGATCATCTCCAACTTCCATTCTCAAAATTCTTTGTTTAGAGCCATACCATTGGGACTTTGGTGCTCTACTTTAAGTTGTTTACAATTCAATCATTTCGCAACAAATTCAAGAATACCATTCATCATAGTATGCTACCAATATACATATCTCATGTCACAATACCTATTTTTTGAATCCAAATGGATAAAAACCTGGAGTTATGATCTTCCTCCATGATCCTATATATGAATTCATCAACCCTTGGTAGATACAACTGATCGTGATACTTCAAAACACCATCTCCCTCTCGTTCAAAAGGTATTACTTTTTTCTTATCAATATTTGCCTTCAATTCAATAAAATAAAAGATCTTGGTCTTGTTTCTCTTTTACTTCCAACACTAATGATGATTCAAGCACATTCACCACCTCTACTCCCCTTCTGTGGAATTCATTAGTCAAACTCCTAATCATTCTATTATGTGCACAACTTTCGCTAAATCTCTCTTTTCTTCGTCAACATGCACAGTACTACCCATAGAAAACCTACTCAAAGTACTAGCAACAAAAATAGCCTTACCAGGGTGATATAGAATACACATGTCATAACTATAATGACAACCTGTATCTAAGTTTAATATCTTTCTACCTACCCACATATCTAAAACTCTTTGTGATCGGTGAACACATCCACACGAACACCATAAATATAGTGAAAACATATCGTCAAAAACAAATAGTACGAGAACCAACTCTAAATCATCGGTTTAGTAATTCTTCTCGTGAACTTTCAGCTTTTTGGAGGCATAATCTATACCTTTATCATTCGACATTAACACAAACCAGTTCAAGTCGGGACGCATCACAATATACAATAAAATCTTCCGTACCTTGTGGTAAGGTTAATATCTGGGCAGTAGTCAATTGTTTTTTTAATTCTTTAAAGCTTTTCTCAGAAGCTTCAAACAATTGAAATTTCATTATTTTCTGAGTCAACTTAGTCAAAGGTGACGAAATGATTAATAACCCCTCGACTAACCTTCTATAATATCCAGCAAACCCAAAGAAACTTCTAATATCGGTTAGATATGTGGGTCTAGGACAATTCTGCACTGCCTGCATTTTCGGAGTATGAAATCTAATTCCACCGGATACAATGTGGCATTATAATTCCAAATACTTAATTAAAAACACACACTTAGACAATTTTACATACAACTCTCTATTTAGAGTTTTGATAACTATAGTTTCAGG
This sequence comes from Solanum arcanum, assembly GCA_027789145.1. Classification (NCBI taxonomy): domain Eukaryota; kingdom Viridiplantae; phylum Streptophyta; class Magnoliopsida; order Solanales; family Solanaceae; genus Solanum; species Solanum arcanum. Next base: position 52,083,203 of record CM050933.1, read on the forward strand.
TGACTAGCATGATTCCTCATTCTTTGACAAGATTTGTATGTCATCCATCAAGACTATAACAAAAATATATAAATAAGGCTTAAATACTCGATTGATAAGGTCCATCAACGCTACATGCTTATAAGTAAAACCAAAGGACATAACTAGGTTCTCATAATGACCATAATGAGTCCTAAAAGCTGTCTTTGGAATATCACATTCCCTTACTCTCAACTGATGGTAACTAAACTGAGGTCTATCTTTCTAAAACAAGTGGCTCCCAGATGTTTATCGAAGAGATCATCAACTCTAGGAAGATGATACATATTATTGATGGTAACTTTGTTCAACTGATGGTAATCTATAGAAATTGTAAGAGAACCATCTTTCTTTCTCACAAATGCGACCGGAGCGCCCCAAGGTGAGACACTTGATTAAATAAAACCTTTCACCAGGAGATCTTTCAAATTCTTTTTAACTATGTCAACTCTATTTGTGCCATTCTATATGGAGGTATAGATATAGGACGAGTATCTAAAAAATGATCTTTACCAAAGTCTATTTCTCTCGCAGGAGGAACATTGGGAGGATCATCTGGAAAGACTTCTAGAAACTGTTCTACTACTAGTATTGAGTTTGAAACTCTGTTGGTTCCATTCTTATTGTTTTGATACTTATTTTAAGACTTAAGTATCGATTTTGAGAAAGAGCAGAGCCTAGTTGATTTTCTCCAAAATGTTTTTTACACCGATTTACATATGATTTTTCATAAGTAGTTTTGAGTACCATCTTTTTGAATAGATGTATTTTTGAGTAATAATCTCAAACCATAGAGAAAGCCATGTTTTTGAATGTACGATCTGAGTATACTTTTGGGATCAATAGTGAGCAGCAATACAGAGACAAGTTCATAAAACTCAAAGTCTTCATAAACCATGTAGCCTACTTGGTAGAAAGGATCATACTTTTTTGATGATTTCTTATTACTTATAAGCATATATAAGTGTATCCACTTATTTGAGGTATTCTTTATCCCTACAAGGTATAGGACAGTTCTTGTAGCATGGGTGGGATACTCTATCATCACATTGCTCATAATGATTGTTCTCAGCTAGAGAATCTTCCAAGTAGAGTTTACTTTTGTATTTTGATATTCAACTGAGATATTCTTGTTTTTTTTAGTATTATGAGTTGTCTACTATTTTAATTGCTTTCTATACACTGCATCTATATTGTGCTTTATTTCTGCATTGAGTTGGCATGTATTGTTGAGTAAAGAAGAGGTATGTGTTTTTTTCTAGATTTTAGTTCAAGATTATGACTTGTTTATATTTTACCTCACATACTCATACGTTCGATGTATGGATGCCATATTGCATGTATCATTTTATAATCCAGATACATGTAGCTAGGATCAACATCCATCGCTTTTTTTATCTAGTTGATTATTTTAGAGACATTTAGTGAGCCTCGTTGCTTTCAGGAGGATCTTTATATTTCTTTCTCATTTTAGTTGCGAGTATTATTAGGGTCTTGTCACGACATCCCCATACTATTAGAGGCTTCCTAGATAATTACAGTTCATTAGTCTATTCATTTTCATGTTGTTTATCTTGAGAGTCCATTTGTCACTTTGGATGGTTGAATGTTTATTTGTAAGACATTCTGTGTTTTTTTGAGACAATTGAGTAAAGTTGAATTTGAGTTCTCTTATTAATGCTTCAACTCTTCCGCTGAGATTCTAGACAGGACTAGGGTTTGTTTGTGCCAACAATGGTTCTCGAGTGTCAATCTTGTCCAAGATGTAGGCTCGGGGCGTGACACCAAATAAGGTTGCCTATGTATCTCATAGGGTTGAGAATTACGTGTGTATAGTTCGTTCACATTGAACAGCAAGAAAAAAAACTTTAACAGATTAAATTACTATTTTTTTACAAATAGAATTTTTCAAACCATTATAAAGTAAAATATTTTGAATTTTCTTTTCATAAACTTTATTAAAAAATATTAAAATAAAATATTCATATTCATTTCTTTAAATAATGCAAAATTTGTTATTTTATTTTGAACAAATGCATAATAACTTCTAAAGGAAGAAATATTTTCGTTGTTTCTCCTTTTTTTTGTAAGATCAAAGGATAGCTTATTTTTCTCCTTATATTAATCACACAAAAATTATTCAAATTATAGAAACTTTTTAAATAACTACATTTTCACGTAGCACATAAAATGATCTAAGTGGTAATGTAAAACAGAGATACTTATCTTGGGCGTACACAACTATTGTTTTGAGGCAAATTATGCAAATAATCATAGGCTTTTAGGGATAACCCTTTTTATAATTTTTTTTACTAGGTTCGAACCTGATAAAGATAGGTATCTACACTGACTTACTCGAGTGGACAACTCGAAAGAGGTAGGGCAACTTATTGGTAGCTGCACTTTTTCGACTTTATTGTTGATCCAATCCCGTCTAACATGTGTATTTAAAAAATTTTCACTGAGTGCCAAGACGATACATCTTTATCTCAATTGAAGTAGGATGAATAACAACATATCTATGAATGTATGTGAAGTGTTACTACAGACTCATAGTGCTTGAGTAAGAGAAGACAATTTCATACATTTCAACTATATAAAAGCGATAAATGAGTAAAAAGTAGCACATTAAGCCATCATATACAATATTTCCAAAAAATAATAAAAAAATCAAGTAAAAGTCATATAATAAAACCTGAATTCTAGTAATTCTGTAGCAGAGTCACCAAAGTTGTCGGAAAAAAGATTTTTCTAATTTAAGTGACATTATTGATTAAGGATTATTTTAAATTTTTAGTGTCGCCGCTTGAAATTGAGTTAGGGTGTTCTAAATCACCTTGTAAATGCCTAATAAAAAGAAAGTGACATTTTTATTTACTATCCCTAATCAAAAGGAATTGACTCTTTATTTGATATGTGAACAAGGGCAGAACCAATAAGTGAGTTTCGGGTGCTTGAGCATCCATTAACTCCAAAAAAAATTATATATATATATACATATAGATATTATATATAGAGAAAATAAAATAAATCTGTAATTAAAAATTAAATGAGCATCCATAGTATGAAAGTAGTCATGGGCACTGGTTTACACATGGAAACAAGAGGTTCGCAAAGCACAATAGCAGGGTTCGAATCCCACCTGCCCCATTTTTCTTTTCTATTCTTTTTGTAGCGAATTTTGCACCCCTTTTTCATTTCTTTTTTTAACTTTTTTCCCCTTTTCTATCTAATTAAGGACTTCTTTTTTAACCTTTTTTTTCCTTACACTCTTTCCTTCATTTCTTTATGTAGCGAATTTCGCACCCTTTTTTTTCTTTTTCTTTTAAATTTTTTTAACCTTTTTTTTTTCTTTCTTTTCTTACACTTTTTCCTTTTTCTAATTAAGGGATTTTTTTTTAATTTTTTTACTAATGAGTTTCAGTTAGTATAGTTTATACTATGTGAATGCTAAAAGGTTTATGTTAAAGAAAGTGAGCACCCACAATCTTTAAATCTTGGATCCGCCGCTGTATGTGAAATAAAAATCCGGATATGAAATTATATTGATCGAGGGGAAGATATTAGACATCCATCGAGTCAGTGGTTCAAGCAGCATTAGTTTTATTAATTTATACTTTGTTTAAAGTATTTCTTCTCTTTTTTGGTTATGCAATGATATGCTAAGGTTTTCTAACATGTTTTATGGTTGACATTTATTAATCTCAAATTGGATGCATAACTATAGTCTCAATTTTGAGGTATACTTACTTAGAGCATATCTACTTTCTTCTCTCAAACGCGTCATCTTAATATCGTTAGTCTAAAATTTTTAATTTATATTCAATCAAAATTAATATGATCCTTTTGCCAAGGTGCATCACTGTATCAAATTCCTTTTTAAAGTTTCTCAAAAATATATGAACACACTTTCTTTAATGAACACTTAAATGTTATTTATTGCTCTTTTGTAAAAAAAAAAAAAAGAGTGTACTTTATACTTATTGGTTGAAGATTTATACTTATTGGTTGAAGATGCACTAATTGATTTAAAATCTATAAGTTTTAGCTTTAGGACAAAAATAATATATGAATGTGAGAACAAAACTGCATTAGTTTCTTAGTTTTTTAATTAAAAATTTAATGTCCAACTTTTACAAAAACGAAAATTATAGCGTATTCTCTCAACCATGAGAAAATCACGAAAATCACTTGTGGAATTAAGCGAATACCTTGAGTATGACACCATTAATTATAAACACCAATTAACATAAGAATAAAATATGATTTAACATCTGTGTATTTAATATGTAACACCCTATTTGTTTCCCTCAATAAATTATTCATTCATTGAAGTATCAGACTTCCTATAATTTTTTTTAAAAGAAGTAAACATACATATCAGAAAATAATGGCTATAACGTTAATCATATAAAAATCTTTAGAACAGAATACACTTGGATAATTTACTTTTTATCATAAACACAACGTTCTCTTTTTTTATTATTGTAAAAATTAGTCCAAATATTTTTAAAAAGCATTTACAACCCAAGATGTGTCATTCCAATTTCTATCGACAAATTATAATTTTAATCATAATCATGAAAAAGAGATTAAAAAAAGGATAATAACATAAACAATGGCCAAATATATAAACGAGTTAAAAATTAGATAAAAATAATAATTCAACAAATTGTATTAACCTAGTGATTTAATTTATAAATGACCATATAATAGTAACAACCACTACTTCATCTTGATTGATTAATGACTCAAAAAACTAAACTTATATGAACATAAAATAGCAATAAAATCAAAAGAAACGAACATTCAAAGGTATGCAAACTAGAAGTTGTAAACGAAAATCTCCATCCCAACTTGTTGTTCAATTGAATTTATTTTTTTACTCTTGATCTGACTTTTTTTCTCTCAGACTCTATTTTCCTTATCTAGTGTTGTTATTATGGGGTTTCATCGTTATAGAAAATTCAACGAGGAGAAGTTTTTGGGTCGGAAAACTTTTTCGTAGTATTTCAATTTTTCCGACCTAGTCATGTTTTTGAAATCAGAGTCTTTGAGGTGTGTGGAAATCTAGTAACAATTGGGTGACTCATTTATGATTTTATTACATAAGTAGTTTGATAACTCGATAAAAACATGTACGGTTTTACAGAATCGAATTCAGGTGAGTAGAACTCTCAGACTCGATCTTGGCATAGACAATATTTTCAGAGTGTCGTTGGTTATAGGTGCGTTGTGGAATGCAGTATTAGAATTTTCTAAAAAGCTCTCTGTCTAGTGCAACACTCCCTGGAGGGGATTTCTGCCGCTCAAGCAGAGCCACTACAGCAGTGTGAGGGCTATCGTTGCAGGATTAAAGCGACTTAAGGTCGTTATAAACCACTAAACGGCCTTGTTATGCACTTTTGAATTTTTGAGCTAAGGAATGAACCCCCACAACTCCTACTTAAGGTAAGCTTTTCACTCCCCGAATCTGTTTTCCGATCGGTAGAACGTTATAGATTTTGTTAACATTGATGGGCTAGGTTTTTAATTCAGATTCGATGGTGGAAACAACCCTAAATTAGATACTTGGGATCATGGGTATGGTTTAGGGTTCATAGAATTGTTATTGTTTGGGCGATTTCCGTGTTATTATGATTGTTTGTAGACAAAAAACAAATGGAACAAATTCGGAAAGGGAAGGATAGAGATTCTTAGGGTTTCAAGCTTGTTTCGAGGTAAATGATGATTGTGATTCTATGATTGTGTGATGCCTGCATGTTCTTACTTCATTATGCTACATGTATGTATATTAACATTGCATTATTGATCACACTTGTTTTAAATTAGCTAGATGGATGACTATATGTCATGAATCACTTCATCATTATATGACTTTAGAGTATACTTGGGTTTGTGATATTGGTGTGTTGATGGATCATATTTCCTTGTCATATATCGAGTATACAAATACACTTCGTATAGGAAGATTACTTAGTCTTCTACTTTTATTACAGATAGATATATAGAATACAACATAGTCTCAAAATAGTCGTCTCATCTCATAACCATCTAATACGAGTATATAAAATTGGGCCTAGCTCATACATCAATACAATAAGACAATAGATAGGTCATACGATGTTTACTCAAATAAAAGGAAAGAAAGATAAGAGTCTTAATACTAGAACAACCATGAATTCAAAGTCTTCTTCAAACTCTTCTCTAAAATTCCTTCAACGACTGGAACCTAAAATGTAAGAAAAAGGGAAGAAATGGGGTTAGTACACCACTTATAATAAGTATGAGACCATATGCACACATGCTTTGAAATCATGCTAAGAAAAGAGACATTTCAATAAATATGCACTTTTAATTAATAACCTTTATGCACATTCAACAAGACCACACCAACCAATAGGACATGTTCATTAGGTCATAGGCATGTACATCACATGAACAACAACATCAAGTCTAGTCAAGTCAATATGCATATTATATGATTGAATACATAGTCAAGTAACTCTATCATCAAGTCATAATAGCAACAAGCATGAAAAAGAGTACATTTCATCATAACCAAAGCAAGTCACTTATCCATGAACCCCTGTCAAGTCAAAAATTGCAATGACCAAGTAAATCCCCATAACCTCACTCAATCAAGTAACCCAACAAGAATCTTGACAACCTCCTACTTCACATAGCATAGCATTTAAGAGTACATATTTTCATACTTTAATAATGTAGACCGACATATATTCATAAGTGACAACAATCAACATATAATATCAACAATATGCAAGTTCATCATATATATATATATATATATATATATATATATATATATATATATATATATATATATATATATATCATGTACCATTATAAGCGTATACATACATAAAAACAACCTCATAGAGTTCCCTTCAAGGAAAAGTAGTGCAAGGAATAGGTAGAGTCCCATACTCCTACCTAATATAAGTAAAAATATCAAGTCACCCTAGTTGATTTGTATTTCGTTACTTCATTTTAGTTTGGGGAACACTTTCCTTAATCGACATAGACCACAAGAGCTAAGTTTAGAATCCGGTATTGTGAAACCTTACACCAATAGAAAGTGGTCTTCCGGCCAAAGTAAATGCAAACATAAATGTAGATTTCTAGGTGGATCCACTAGCTAGTCTTCTTTTAGGGGCAACATAGTTCAAGAACTAAGATATAGGTATATCCCTCTACATACTACTTGTCCATTGGAGCCTCCTGTTGTGGGAATCCATTGTATGAGTATCCATCATTGTGAAGTCAACACCACATGTGGAACTATAGGGTGAATCTTCCTCTATGGAAAGCCATCACCTCCATTTGTCAAGTTCACTTGGTGCTAAGCTAAGTCCCTTTTCAAATGTCTTTAATGTCGTTATTATTCGTCATAGATTATTGTAGGTCATCGGGTCTAACCCATGTATATTCGTCATCATCATAGCTCAATAATAATTGCATTAGTATAATCCTTTCATCACAATTCATATAGGTGAGGTTAGCACATTAACATTTTCATATTATGATAAGGCACATTGGTAAATCTTTCACCATCCTTGTACCATTTACATCTTAGCATACACCTCACAAACCATAGTCAAGACATTTAAATTAAATATATTACCACCCTTTCAATCCTAATATAAGGCATACGCCAATACAACATCATGACTTAATCACAATTAACCATAATTTGAAAAGGTTAGGGATCATAAGACTTAACAAGTCTCATTCATAATCCATCATCAACCATCAACCATTAATTCAACCGAATTATGGTGTACTTTCATCATAGAACAATAACCAACATAATAACAAGGCTAAATGAATCACTACATCACAATTCACCACTAGTTCATAGCTTAAGATTAGATACTTAGGTCAATTCACAATATACATCATAAGCTAGATCACTTCTCAAGAACTAGAATTGAATGACTATACATCACCATAATTAATTCATGATTAGTATAACGTCATCATCTAGTAGTAATTCAATCAATAACTAAGTCAATTGAACCAATATAACCTAATTCTTATCAATATCATAACCTAGGGTTAAGGGGTAAAGGTTATCTTCTACAAAATAGATCAAACCACCAAGATATATCATAATTAAGTTTTAATACAGGTTAATCTATTCATCATATCCAAAATAAATCATAAACAAATCTATTCATAACATCAATTTCGAATTGGATTAAACACACTTGAAAACTCATCTTTTGAAATCAATTTGATCGAACCCATTGAGGAAAGAGGTCTCACAGGTGAAATAGTTCCCATGCCTTACTAATTGATGAATATTGATGGTGAAACTTGACTCTTTTAATCCCTTAAACCCTCCCCTAGCTTGGTCTTCTATGTGGTTCTTCATTAGAGAGAGAAAGAAGAGAGAAGGAAGAGAGTTTGGTTTTGTGAATGGGAGTTTAGTTAGTCTTAGTCAGGTTAGAACTTTATATAGGGTGTTAACAAAGTTAATTAGATTTCCCTAATCCCCCAACTAATTAACTAACCCTTTAATTAATTAATTGGAACTTACTTGAAATGTGCAAAAAATCTCAACGAGACCTCGACCAACTGTCCATCTGTGAGTCGACAACCTTTCCTCCCTTCCGTGCTTCACATCCGTAGGCAAGTTTAGATATTGGCACAATGGACCAGCAAAAAAAATTTCTATGTTTTGGTCAACGGATGGCAACTAAGCCCCGTCAATCCACACATGTTCAGTCAAGACCCTTCGTCGGTGCACACTGCGCAGGCAGTTCTTTTGACCCCAAAAACGAAAGGGTCCTCCTCAAGGGCCCTTGGTTTGTTCTTGGGGAGTCTTACCTGGACGTTTCGATCATGAATAAACTTAAACACATGTTATACACTCTTCCACTAAATTTAATGAATTTCAGACTCCTAAAGGTTAGTCAAATAGGCTAAGGAATTCTAGTACCTCCTTGAACTAGTTTCCAGAAGTCATGGACGTTCTTGGACATTGTGTTTGTAGACCTCCTAAATGACTTATATTCATTAAAATGGGCCTTAAAATTGTTTCCACCTTATGACACTTATATTAGGCTCTAGAACACGTCTTTGATTTTCAAAGTGTTACATTATCCCCCCCCCCCGTAGGAACATTCATACTCGAATGACACTAAAACAATCTCTTGAAGGAAGGAACAGACTCAGGACTAGCAGCCCAACCAAAAAAAATACATAACAACATCAGTTATAACACAGATAACGCTCAACGTTACATTATGAGGAATAACCTTCTCACAAAAAGAGAGCTCAACATAGAATTTATAAGTCATTTATGTCAAAGTTCAACTTTCAAACTGTCATATCCGGGTTTACCCCCTAGACGTAAGTGGCGGCTTCTCCCTTTTGAAGGACTACAACTAGCCTCTTAGTTTCATGTCATTACATTCATATGTTGAAAAATGCGGAAAAATTTAAAACTTTCATTATCACTTCTTGAAGGTTTGCATAGACCTCTACATACACATAATATATATTCATATCGAGTATACATAGAAACTTCATATATGAAGGTTGAATAGCCTTCTACTTTTATTGCACATACATATATAAAAATATAGATATAGTCTCAACTATTGTCTTATCTCCTACCATCTAAACGAATATGAAAATATGTGTATAGCCCTTACATCAATTCAACAAGACCATGTGTAGGTCACACGAAAGTACAATATTCAATTAAAAAGGAAAGGATTGATAGAGTCAATAAGCTTATAAAAAAATCCAAAGCTAGAGGATGGCATTGATCTTAAAAGTTGAGGACCTACCCTACTTTGATGAAGAAAGAATCCAAGCCTTCAACAATGTCGCATTCCAAACTCTTCAACGACCAGAACCTAAAATGTTTGGAAAAGGGAAGAAAATGGGGTAAGTTTTCCACATGTACCAAGTATGACATCTTATGCACATACACAAGCAAAACATTCTAAAAGGAACTTTTTAGTCAAAGCGTGTCATTTTACCCCTTTAAGGACTTAATGCAAAGTCAAGTGAGTCATATCAATCAATCAACAAGCTTACTATCATAGAAGTAATACTTATCGCAACATACTTGAAAACCATGATTTACAACAACCCTAACATCAAGGAATAATATGACAAGAATGAATAAGAGTTAAACATGTCATAATAAGCAACACAACTACACACAAGTCATTATCAAGTCAACAAGTGAATTGAACTACCAAAGCCCCATAGCCTTAATCAAGTATCCTCAACAAGAAAACATGACCAATGTCAAACTTTATATATCATGGCATTTAGGCTCGCATTTCATCATATATTATCATTATAATCCAAAGCATATTCATAAATGAACAAATCAACATATAGTATAAACAATTTGCCATGGTCATCATACATACATTTTATATTGTCATAACATAAACATATATAAGAACCTCCTCCTAAGACTCCCCTCAAGTCTAACTAGATCAATGTGTAGGTAGAGTCCCATACCCCTACCTACACTAAGCTAGACACCTTAGGTTATCAAAGTTAGAGTTCAAGTCCATTAATTCATTTTACATTTTGGGAACATCTTTCCCTAACCGACATAGACCACATGATGTAGTGTGGAATCTGATGTCATAAAACCCTACACCGAAAGAAGCGGACTACTTGCCAAGGCGGTACAAAAAGATGAAACATAGCAACTACATGGATCCACTAGCTAGTATTCCTATTGGGGCAACATAGTTCAAGAACTAGGAGATATAGTTGAGACCCTATTTATGCGCCATGCATTATAGTATCCAATCTCAAGAGTAACATAGTGTTCCTACATTCCCTATGTGGGAAGGGACACTCTTTTATGTATTTAACTCGGTGCTAAGCTAGAGTCCCTTTTCGCTATGTCTTTAAGCCTTTAATAATCAACCATACCTTAATTTAGGCTATAGGGTCTATCCTTTGTTTAATAATCATCATCAATAACTCAATAAGAATTGTATGAGTGTAAGTCCTTTCATCACAATTCATATTAGTGAGGTTAAAACATTAGCATTTCATAGCATATTAAGGTACATTGTAGTTATCACATACACCTTAATCAACCTCACGAAATAGTCAAGACATTCAATTCAACATGAATACCAACATATAATCCTAGTATAAGGCGTACTTAAATGTAATATCTGACTTAACAACAATTAATCACAATTGGAAATAAAGATAGAGCTTCTACGACTTACCCTATCTTCCTCATAGTCTATCATCAAGGTCTTACCATCAACAATAACTCAACCAAACATTGGGAGTAACATCATCACACATTGATAACCAATAGAAAAACAAGGACAATTGCATCTCCATAAAACAATTCATCTTTAGATCACAACTTGAGACAAGGTACATAGGCTAATTTCACATTATAATTCATAACCTAAATCAAATCTCAAGAACTAGAATGATAGGCCTATAACTCATCTAAATTTGAACATAATAACATAATAGGACAGTAATCAATTCAACAACAACCTCAATTGAATGATCACAATATAATATAAGTCAAGATCACTACCTAGGGTTAGGGATAGAGGATCATATTCTTTAATTTAGACCAAACCATCAACAATTACCATAAACAAGTTGAATTACATGTTAATATACTCAATACAACCCTAAGAATTCATGTACAACTCAATCCATAACCTCAATTTTTTAATTTAATGAAACCCATAAGAAAACTCAACATTTTGAAATTTATTTTGAAGGAACCCTTTGAGGAAAGAATATAAAAGGTGAATAGAACCCATACTTGAATGTTTTGTTCAGAATTGAGGATGAATCAACCTTTTTTTAGCCCCCAACTAAACTCTCAAGGTAAGCTTCTATAGAGTCTTCCTATTAAAGAGAGAAAGAAGAGAGAAGGAAGAGAGTTTATTTGAGAGTTGTCTTTAGGTTAATGAGGGTTGATGGTATTTATAGTGCGGATTAATTAACTTAATTATCCTCCCTTTAATCCCCAACTAACCCCTAAAACACTTTATTAATTAAATGAAATCATTTAAAATTTAGCAGTGAAACTCGACCCTCACAGACCAGACCCTGATTGGCTGGCTGTCTGTTAGTCGACGGACAACCCCCCTTCCGTCCTGCACTCCATCGTCTTGGTCAAAGACTTTGCAGGCGAGGGATTCCTCCAACATATCTAAGTGCAGGACGAAGTTGGCGTCAACGCCTTGTCGATCCACACACGAACCATAGCCTGCACCTCTGCACTCCGTCGATGAGTCTAGAGATTGTGAAGGTTAAGTGACCTTCTCCGCCAGCCTAAGCGTGGTAAGATGGTGGCATCGATGCCCCGTCGATCAACACATGGGCCATCTTCTTTCCCGTCGATGCACACTGCCAAGTAGTGCTACCTTGGGGAGTGGTACCTGGACATTTTCAACGATGAAACAACTCAAACATTTATTAACTACCTTTCTACCAATTCGTATATTTCTGACTCATAAAAGTTAGTGAAAAAGGCTAAGACACACTATCATCCCTTTGAACCAACTTCCTGGACATTTTGGACGTTTTGGTTCTTAAGCCTCCTAAATGACCTATATTCGTTAAAAATGGAGTTAGAAAAAGTGTTTAGACTTTATGACACCTATGTTAGGCTTTACAAAGAGTCTTTGATTTTGAAGGTGTTACATTATCCCCCCCCCCCCTTGGGAACATTCGTCCCCGAATGACACTAAAATTCTTCTAAGGAATATACCCAAGACTAGCATCCCAAATAATCAACAATATCAAATCAACATAAATCATGTCATTTTAACAAAGCAAATATAAAAACTCATATTAACACACATAAGTCTCAAAACACTTTATCATGAGGCATTTTCCTTCTCACAACACTTATGAGCTCAACATACATTACATGAGTGAATTAGCACAAAGTTCAACTTAACAACATTCTACCTATCATATTATGAAAACTCACCATATCAAAAAGCACAACATAACTCAAAACAAGAATAAAGACAAATTTCAACTTTTTAAGAGAAATACTACAGTAACTTCGCTGTAAGTTCTTTAAAAAAAGCATAATGTGCAGAACCTCACCCAAAAATCAAGAAACATCAATTTATAGTCATATTTATATTATTAAAAAGAATGACAAACCTTAATTTCTCAAAAAGATGAGGGTAACGGGACTTCATGTTTGCCTCGACCTCCCATGTTTCACCCTCAACTAGATAATTTTTCCGTAACACCTTTACGGAAACCACTTCTCTATTCCTAAACTTCTTGACTTGGCTATCAAGAATTTGAACCGGAACTTCTTCATAAGAGAGGATATCCTTGATACCAAGACCCTTAATAGGAAGAATGGACTCGGGATCAACGATACACTTTTTCAACATAGAAATATGGAACATCGGATGAACCGAAGCCAATTCACTAGGAAGTTTCATTTCATAGGCAACCTTACCAACTGTTTGCATGTTTTCATAAGGACCCACATAATGAGGAGTCAATTTCCCTTTCTTGCTAAATCTAACCAACCCTTTCATTGGTGAAATTTTCAAATACACCTTATCACCTTCTTCAAACTCCAAATCCCTTCTCCTATGATCGGCATAAGACTTTAGCCGACTATAGGCTATTTGCAAGTGGTTCCTTATGATATGAACGTTTTCCAAATCTTATAAATCAACTCGGGACCAAGAACTGATGGCTCACCCACTTCAAACCATCCAATAGGAGACCTACACCTCCTACCATACAAGGCTTCATAGGGCTCCATGGAAAACGGATGAATGAAAACTATTGTTGTAGGCAAACTGCACCAAAGGTAAGTGTCTATCCCAACTCCCTTTAAAATCAATGATTCATTCCCTAAGCATATCTTTAAGGGTTTGTAAAGTATGCTCCTCTTGACCATCCGTTTGGGGATGAAAAGTGGCGCTCAACTTCACTATAGTACGTAACCCTTTTTGGGACGACTTCCAAAATCTAGATGTGAGTTGTGCGCCCCGATCTGATATGATGTATAAGGGAATGCCATGGCGGCACACAATCTTATCTAGGAATATTCTTGAATAATTATCCTCCAAATATGAAGATTTGAAAGGAATAACGCGAGAGGACTTAGTCAATCGATCCACAACCACAACTATGGAATCATAGGACTTTTGGGTCCGAGGTACACCTTGTACAAAGTCCATATTGATGTCTTCCCATATCCAATTAGGAATTTGCATTTCTTTTAGTAAGCCAACCCGACTTTTGGTGTTCGTCCTTTACTTGTTGGCAATTTGTACACTTAGCGACAAACTCCACTATGTCCCTTTTTAGACCTTCCCACCAATATATCTCTGTTAGGTCATGGTACATTTTTGTCATCCCTGGATGAATTGAGTAGCTGGACCCATGTTCTTCTTCTAAGATCCAATCCCTCAAACCATCTACATCGGGAAAACATAATCTCCCTTGGTACTTTAACACACCATCACCTCCTAAGGAGAATGATTCATTCAACTTGTCGAGAATCGATTGTTTCAACTCATTAAGTATAAATCAAGGTGTTGTTTTGACTTCACCTCAACCACTAAAGATGACTCGGATTTATGATGAACTATGGCACCCCCATAAGGAGAAATCTCCAACCTCACCCCCAACCTAGCCTACCGATATATTCCTTTGCTAGGTCCTTTTTGGCTTCGTCAAGATGCGAGTTACTACCCATAGTCATCCAGTTTAGGGCATCCACAACAATATTATCCCTGACGGGATGATCGAGGACACTCATATCATAACCTTTCAACAACTCTAGCCACTGTCTCTGTCTGTTATTAAACTCCTTTTGGGTAAACACATATTGGAGACTCTTATGATTGGTAAAATATCAACATGAACCCCAAACAAGTAATGCCTCAAAAATTTTAAAGCAAACACCACAGCCAATAATTCAAGGTCATCAGTGGGGTAGTTTCTCTCATATACCTTTAGTTGCCTATAGACATAAGTTATCACCTTCCCGTGTGGCATAAGCACACACCCCAAACCCACTTGGGATGCGTCACAATACACGAGAAAAACCTTTGTACCCTCCGGTAAGGTCAACACTTGAGGGGAAGTAAGCCTCTCTTTCAACAATTGGAAACTTTTCTCACATGCCTCCAACCACTCAAACTTCTTACTCTTTTGAGTCAAAGCAATCAAAGGATATGCAATGGACACGAAACTATCGACGAACCTCCAATAATAACCTCCTAAGCCCAAGAAAATCCTAATGTCAGTCGGAGTGAATGCTAGGCCAATTTTCCACCACTTTTGTTTTCCTTGGGTGTACCTCAACTCCCTCACTAGATATGATGTGACCAAGAAAAGTCACTGACCACAACCAAAACTTATACTTACTATATTTGGCATATAATTGATGTTCTTTAAGGGTTTGCAATACTACCCTCAAATTACCCATATGATCATCCTCATTCTTTGAATATACCAAGATATCGTCAATGAAGACAATGACAAATGAATCTAGGTGATTTTGAAATAATCTATTTATTAGGTCCATAAATGCCACCGTATCATTAGTGAGACCTAAAGACATGACCAAGAACTCATAATGCCTATACCTACTCCAAAAAGCTGTCTTTGGTATATCCTCCCCTCTCACCCTAAGTTGATGATACCCCGACCTCAAGTCTACCTTTGAAAATTAACTTGCCCTTGGATTTGACTAAATAAGTCATCAATCCAAGGGAGAGGGTACTTATTCTGAATGGTGACCTAGTTGAGTTTGCGGCAATCAATACACATTCTTAAGGACCCATCCTTCTTCTTCACAAACAAAACCAAAGCACCCCTTGGAGAAATACTAGGCCTTATAAAACCCTTATCTAGTAAATCCTTGAGTTGAGCCTTCAACTCTTTCAGCTCGACCGGAGCCATTTGATAAGGAGGAATTGATATTTGATTTGTATTCGGTAGCAAATCAATGCCAAAGTAAATTTCTCATTTGGGAGGAATATCGGGAAGGTCCTTAGGTAAGACCTCCGGAAAATCAGTCACTACGGGTACCGACTCAATGGGAGGAACTTCGGAGGCTAGATCTTGGGCTCATACTATATCATAAAAACAACCCTTTGAGATTATTTTGCATGCTTTTACACAAGAAATAATACGACCTCTAGGAATAGAATTTCACACTTTCCACTCAACAACGGGCTCATTTGGGAAGTTAAACCTCACAACTCTTGTCCTACAATCAATGGATGCAACCAATGCATACCGAATATAATATCAAAATCAAACATATCGAGGTCTACTACATCAACATAAGAAACTCTATTGGCCAACGTTATAGGACAAATTGTATATACCCATTTTGTAACAACCAACTCACCCACCGGAGTAGACACTATAAAAGGTACATACAAAATATCGGATAAATTTAAAAAAATTTAGCTATTAAAGGTGTAACAAATGATAAAGTAGCACTAGGATCAAGTAAGGCATATAAATCAAGAGAGAAAACTTTCAACATACCTTGGAAAAGATTGATGAACTCTGTCACTTTCTCCTCCCGCATCTTTCAAGGGAAGAAGCGATCTAGAAAAGATGCCTTAAAGATCTCCCAAGTTACCGGACCACCCCTCAACGACCTATTATCCCTCCATTGCACATACCAAGTTTGAGTCACATCCTTGTGTTGGTATGTGGCCAACTCGACCTTTTCACTTGAAGACACACCCATAGCATATAGTATCTTGTAGACCTCATCAATGTATTCTTGGGGGTCTTCATCAACCTTAGAACCATAGAAAGTAGGAGGGTTCATTCAATAGAAGTCTCTTGGACGGGAGGCCATAGTAGTGACTTGTTGATAATGACGGGCATAAATATCCCGATTGGATTAGGCCGTCATAGCTTGGGCTTTAATCGTCATGGCTTGTGCTTGAGTAGTCATGGATTGGGCCATTTGAGCAAGAATAGACCTCATCTCTGCCTCCATCATAGGTGGAGGGTTAGTCGGGGCTTGATCAACATTAGCATTTTCATCATGTGGAGGAACTTGCTCATCATGGGGAGGAGCTCCCACATTAGCTACTTCCTCCTCAAGTGTTCGAGCCGCATTCCTTCGAGTGTTCATTTTCCCATAAGTACAACAATAGGATTAGATTCAAAAGCACACCATAAGTATACTCTATTAGCACGATATAATATTTCCAAAAAAGAGAGTGATTCCTAAGCATCATATACATTCATACAATAAGTGTGGCGCGCTTCAAAATTATGAATACCAACCTACGTAGACGTGGTATTGAGAGAGACATAACTCAACGATATTCAACCTCATGATCTGATACAATGTTTGTTACATTGGGGTTTACCCCTAGACACAACTGGCGTCGGCGTCCTTTTGAAGGACTAAGACTAGACTCTTAGTTTCATGTAATTACATTCATAGGTTGAAAATGCGGAAAAATTTAAAACTTTCATTATCCTTACATGGAGGATCACATAGACCTCTACATACACATAATATATATTCATATCGAGTATACATAGACCCTTCATATAGAAAGGGTACATAGTCTTTTACTCTTATTGAACATACATATATAAAAATGTAGAAATAGTCTCAATGATTGTCTCATCTCATACCATCTAAACGAATATCACAATATTGGCATAACCCTTACATGAATTAGACAAGACCATGTATAGGTCATACGAAAGTACAATATTCAATTAAAAAGGAAAGGAATGATAGAGTCAATAAGCTCATAAAAAAATCCAAAGATAGAAGATTGCATTGCCCTCGAAAGTTGAGGACCTACCCTACTTGGATGAAAGGAAAAATCCAAGACTTCAAAATTGTCGCCTTCAAAACTCTACAATGACAAAAACCTAAAATGTTTAGGAAAAGGGAATAAAACATGGTTAGTACTCCATATGTACTAAGTATGAGATCTTATGCACATGCACAAGCAAAACATGCTAAAAGGGACTTACTAGTCAAAGCATGTCATTTTACCCCTTTAGGGACTTAATTCAAAGTTAGGTATGTCATATAAATCAACCAACAAGCTTACTATCATACATGTAATACTTATCCCAACATACTTGAAAACCATGATTTTCTACGATCCTAACATCAAGGAATAATATCAGAAGAATGAATAAGAGTTACACATATCATAATAAGCAAGAAAACTACTCACAAGTCCTTATCAAGTCAACAAGTGTAATGACCAAGAAAAACCCCATAACCTTACTCAATCAAGTATCCTCACCACGAAAACATGACCAATGTCCAACGTTACATATCATGGCATTTAGGCTTGCATTTTATCATAGATTATTATTATAATCCAAAGCATATTGATAAATGAGATAATCAACATATAGTATCAACAATGTGCCATAGTTATCATATATACATAATATATTGTCATAATATAAAAATATATAAGAACCTCTTCCTATGACTCCCCTCAAGGCTAACTAGGGCAATGTCTAGGTAGATTCCCATTCCTTTATCTAGACTAAGCTAGACCCTTTAGGTTATCCAAGTTAGAGTTCTATTCCTTTAATTCATTTTACCTTTTGGGAACATCTTGCGCTAACCGACATAAACCACATGAGCTAGTGTGGAATCCGGTGTCATAATACCCTTCAATGAAAGAAGGCAGACTACTTTCCAAGGTAGTACCAAAATATGAAACATCGCAACTACGTGGATCCACTAGCTAGTACTCTAATGGGGGAAACATAGTTAAAGAACTCGGAGATATAGTCAGGACCCTTTTTTTGCGCCATGCGTTATATTATCTAATCTAAAGAGTAACATAGTGTTCCAACCTTCCCTATGTTGGAATGGACACTCCTCTATCTAGTTCACTCGGTGCTAAGCTAGAGTCCCTTTTTTAAATGTCTTTAAGATTTTGATTATCCATCATAGATTAATTAAGGCCATATGGTATACCCCTTGTATAATCATGATCATCAATAGCTCAATCAAATGTAACATTCCGGAAAAATTACATGCCTAGTGAAGAGCCCAATAGGTCTTTAAGAATGGGTATTGGGGGCACATAGGCATCCCAATGCCCAATATTTAGAAATATTGGGCATAGTATAGAAAATAGGCTAAGGGGTATTAGCCAATTTCAATACAATACCTAAATAAGCAAAATATTGGGCATATTAGAAAATATTGCCTTTAAGGGTGTTAGCCAATTTTCTAACATTAATGAGCTTGTTGAAGAAATTTACCTGCAATGAGGACCCTAAGCTAAAAACATATATTTTCTAGTATTTGCACACAAAGTACTAGGCATCCAAGTGTCAAGCGTAGTACAATAACACTTGATCATTTAAAATGTTCATGTAAATTAAGCAGTGCCCAACGACATAGTGAGGGTCCTTGGAACAATAAGTAAACATTCACAAATGAACAATGAATAATAGTTAGTTAGGAAAGTACAACTAACTCATGTGCAAGTACATGTGCATGATATTTGAAGAAGCTGCCAAAGGAGAGAATCACCCTAACCGAATTCGGTTAGGTAGTTAGGGGGAAAAACATGCACAAGAGACCACTCCTTGTGGGGCCTAACATCTCTCCAAATTATAGACTCTAGCCTACTTCCATATATAACTAAATAACCTAGGACTAACTTAATTGGACCCATTAGTTTACCCGACAACCTAGGACCGAAACCGGGTTGAAACTGACCTAGTACTAGTTAAAGAGACAACCTAGTACCTAACCTAGGATGGTCCAAAAGGTTAGTTATGGTCCTAAAAACTTAGGGGTACTTTAGTAATTCCCATAGGTTACCTAATTAAATAATTTAAAAAATTAATTTATTAATTTTAAAGAGATAAAACCGATAATAAAAAGGAAATTTTCAGATTTAAGTTAAGACAAGAAAGGGACAACATAGTACCTGACCTAGGATAATCAAAAAAGTTATTTAAGATTCTAAAGACATAAGAGTACATTAATAATTACCCTAGGATACTTAAATTAATTAATTTATCAACTTAATTAATTAATTTAAAGGGGCAAAACAGAAATCACAAAGCAATATCCATATTTTGTTTAAAACAAGAAAAAGACAACCTAGTACCTAACCTAGAATGGTTCAAAGGATCAGTTATTGTTATAACGACTTAAGGGTACTTTAGTAATTACCCTAGGTAACTTAATTAATTAAATTAGAAATTTATTTAATTAATTTAAAGGGTTCAAACCGAAATCCTTACACTAACCTAGTATAATTCAAGAAACATCCTAGTACTTAACCTAGGATGGTCCTAAAAGGTTGGTTATAGTTCCAAAGGGTTGGTTATAGTTGCAATGACTTAGGGGTACTTTAGTACTTACCCTAGGTACCTAAATTAATTGAATTGAGGACTTAATTAATTAATTAATATAAATTTAAAATATTCACCGAAACCATAGTCAACACCAATTTCCCTATTTGACTAAGTGTTATGTTGTCCTAGTTTAGTATACTTAGGAGGGGCTTTTTAGTAATTAGTTATTTAATTTATCTAATTAACGTATTTAACCTATTTTAATGAGTCAATATCAGTTCTTAAACCTAAAAATTACGTTCAAACTCATAAACAAAAAGGACAAAAAAACAGTAAGCGACGAATGCAAGAAAAAGGCAGAAAATTTATTGATTTCTTTATGGCGATCTCAAGGTTTCTTAAAAATTTCGTTAAAGTTCATATTCGTAGATTAAGTTCTAAAAAATGTTTGAGTTTTTTCCTGGAATTCTTTCTCCAAGAGAACTTTCTTTCCAACGATTCAAAGGTCTTGAAAACTAGTGTTGTTACTACGCTCTCGTCGAACTCCTTTGTCCCTAGTATCCTTTTTTGATTCAATGTTGAATAGGTTAGATATCATGTTGTTGGTATGTGGTGCTGGCTGATATTATATGTAATGTTCTTGAATTATGAATGTCGATTAAACTATGAAGTTGTGATCATATAAAGTTAAGTACTGAAAACATGAATCATCAATAAATGATGTGTTAGTTACACCCATAATTGTTTTAAGTGTTGATGTGTTTGTCCGAATGTTGCATTGATATTATTGTAAAGTTATAATGGTGTTAAATTCATCAAAATTAATATGGTTCTGTCAAATATGTCTTAAAAACGTTACCCTAATGTCATGAACAAAGATTGTTAAGAGAATGATACTATGTTAAGATGTGTGAAGATGATTACGGTTTGTTTTGCATACCTACTGTAAATGTGACTTGTTAACTCCTAAGGAGGATATGTAAGGACAATTCACATTTCATCAATGTAAAGTATAGATGATGTAAGGACAATTCACATTTCATCAATGTAAAGTATAGATGATGTAAGGACAATTCACATTTCATCAATGTAAAGTAAGATGATATGTAAGGACAATTCACATTTCATTAATGTAAAGTAAGGATGTTATGTAAGGAAAATTCACATTCATCAATGTAAAGTAAGGATTACAAGTCATCAAAAGAGTAAGTAAATCTCACTCTAGAAGCAAGACTCCATGATGCTTGAGTCAACACTAAAAGATAAAGAAGAAATGAACGTTGACGTAATGAGGTGACTAATTATGTTAAACTATGATGCTAATGAAAATTGAGACAACATTATAAGAGGCTAATGTGAAAGATGAGAGCAATCTCAAATGAGACTAAGTAAATGTTATAAAAAAGTAATCACCTATGATAGTGTAAAGTTAATGAATAGACTAGTCTCTATGAACACTCTAATGAAAGAATTGAAATTAATACATACTTAATACTAATTATGATATGATAAATCATATAATGAGCTATGATGTTCTCATGCTAGAAGCCTGCTGCCATGATGTATGAGTTGAATGTAATGGAACTTTATACTGAGAAACGATACGCTAGCTATGAGCGGTGATGCCTTCCTTCGAGAAGGGTGGAGGTTCACGTAACTCTCATACGATGAGACTGTCCAGCATGCCGGGTATGGGTCTCATTATATCACCTAGTCTTTGAAACTATACTGCCAATATAGGGATCTAGTGGGGTTCGACTCCCTATATACGCTAGCATGTTCGGGTCACTTTGGCTGGTGATTCCACCTCTTTTTGGTGTGGGGCATACACTTGATTTAATGATCTTCACATGATCTATGTCGGTTAAGGTTAAAGTTCACAATGAAAGAACGAGGCCAGCCTCAAAGTATAAAAGATAATGAATAAACGATACTGAAGGTGTTTGTGCAAGATAATAAGGAGGTGAAATCATATTCAAGTAATGACATTAGGTCAGTCCTGGTCATTGTACTTCCTTATCCTGATGAGAGTCTTAAACATCATCCTAGGTATAGTTGGTGTTGACATCAGTCTTCGAATGAATGGAATGAATAATGTGAAGTACGAATGAATGAATGAAGCAGACTTTGTGTTTGCTAAAGAAGGCCCTCGGGTTGAGGTCCCATATGTTGGGCCCTCATTTGAGATGTCTTAAGCTACACCAACGATTCCAATGTCTCGTGTATATGAAATGTATAATATATAAAAAATGAAAGTAATGAAATCAATGACATGATCAATAGAGAATTGCTTATGAAAGGTAATGAATATATAGTGTAAAGAATGACTCGTTATAAGGTACGAAAATCATTCCTTAGTCCTTAGATTACTTACATCGATTCATTTTGGGTATGGGACTACAATGAATCATTGCATTGGTAAGTAAAACATAGGACCAAAAGAATTATTGAACTACAAAACAAGAAGAAGAAAAAGACTGAAAAATAAATTAAGTGTACAAGGAAGAGCTCTCTGCCAATGAGGATAAAAAATCTCAAATCTTTGCCCGAGTTTTTCTAAAATTGTGTCAATGATACTAATGTCTTGTAATCATATAGAAAATGAGTTGTGTGCTTTGAATGCATTAAAATACATCATATTCATACCATAATTTACAACTAACAATTTTGGAAAGTCTAGTGACTAGTCTTTCAAGAAATAGCATGTTGTTTAGGAAGAGCTTTCTTTGATCATGAATAGCGTTATGTGTATGTTTGCATACACCCATACTTAGTACAAGTTGTGTACTAACCCCTACTATTTACTATTTTATAGATGCAGCTTAATGGACAGATTAACGACTCTCGCAATGGTTTGGACATTAGCGTTTCTCCAGACCATTTGGTAGGTCCTCTTGATTTCGAGGATACTACAATTTTAGTATAGCCTTAGTTTTAGACAAATCTAGTGGATGTTGTCCATAGCGTTTCTTTCGTACTTTTATTTCAAAGCTTCTGTAATAAGTCTATGTTTGGAAAACGTATTTATGATATAATCTTATTCTGCTTTCAATTGATTCTTATGATAGATGGTTGTTACATTTATGTTGAGCTTAGTATATGATGAATTCATGAAATATCTATATGAAGTGTATGAATACTTCATACGCTTAAATGTTTTAAATTTTCCGCTAAAATTAACCATATGAATGTGATGAATGATAGATGAGGCTTGTCAGTGACCTCTGAGAGGTCAACGACGCTTGTGGTGATTCAGATTCGAGATTTCGGGTCGTGACATCACAATTATATGAGTATAAGTACTTTTGTCACAATTCATATAAGTGAGGTTAATACATTAGAATTTCATAACATATTAAGGCACATTGATAGTTTTCCCCATCCTTATATCACATACACCTTAATCAAACTCACAACATAGTCAAGACATTTCAATTAAACATTCATACCACCCTGTCATCCTAGTATAAGACATACTCCAATGTAATATCATGACTTAACTACAATTAATGAAGTAAAGATAGACATTCTAAGACTTACAAAGTCTTCCTCACAGTCTATCATCAAGGTCTTACCATCAACCCATAACCCAACTCAACTTGGGGAGTAACATCATAACAGATTAATAACCAATAGAATAACAAGTCCAATGGCATCTCTATAACACAATTTATTTTTAGATCACAACTTTTGACAAGGTATATAACTTAATTTCACATTAGAACTCATAACATAAATCACATCTCAAGAACTACCATGATAGGCCTGTAATTCATCTTAATTTGACCGTAATAACACCATAGGACAGTAATCGAAACAACAACCAACTCAACTGAATGATCACAACACAATATAGGTCAAGATCACTACCTAGGGTTAGGGATAGAGGATCATATTCTTCAATTTAGACGATGGTATCAACAATTACGATAAATAAGTTTAATTATATGTTAATATACTCAATAAAACCCTAAGAATTCATTAACAACTTAATCCATAACTTCAATTTCGTAATTGAATGAAACCCATAAGAAAACTCAACTTTTTGAAATCTATTTTGAAGGAAACTTTTGAGGAAAGAATTTCAAAGGTGAATGGAACCCATACTTGAATGTTTTGTTGAGAAATGAAGATGAATCAACCATTTTTTATCCCCCAATTCACCTCCCAAGGTATTCTTCTATGAAGTTTTCCAATTAGAGAGACAAAGAACAGAGAAGGAAGAGAGTTTATTTGAGAGTTTCCTTTAGATTAATGAGGGTTGAGTGTATTTATAGTGGGGCTTAATTAACTTAATTAGTATCCCTTTAGTACCAAACTAACCCCTAAACCACTTAAATTAATTAAAGGAAGTCATCTAAAATTTGGTAGTGAAACTCGACCTTCATAGACGAGACCCTGATCGACGGACCGTCTGTGAGTCGACGAATAACCCCCCTTCCATACTGCACTCCGTCGTCTCGGTCAGAGACTTTTCAGGAGAGTGCTTCCTCTAATTTTTCTAAGTGTGGGACGGTGGTGACATCCCTCGTCGATCCACACACTGACAGTAGCGTGCAACTCTACACTTCGTCGATGACTCCAGATATTGTGCATGTGAAGGGACCTTCTCCATCAGCCTGAGTATGGGATGACGGCGTCATTGACGCCCTGTCAATCCACGCACAGGCCGTTTTCTATCCCGTCGATGCATATTGACAGGCAGTGCTGCATCAAACTATAAGGGTCCTCCTCAAGGGACCTTGGTTTGGTCCTTGGGGAGTCGTAGCCGGATTTTTTCAACAATGAAACAACTGAAACATTTATTAACTATGTTTCCACCAATTTTCGTACATTTACGACTCCTAAAAGTTAGTCAAAAAGTCCATGGCACACTATCATCCCTTTGAACCAACTTCCCGGACGTTTGGGACATTTTGGTTCTTTAGCCTCCTAAATGACCTATATTCATTAAAAATGGACTTACAAACAATGTTTAGACTTTGCGACGCCTATTTTAGGATTTACAATGATTCTTGGATTTTAAAGGTGTTATACCAACATGCGACATACATTTCATAAAGACTCACCATTTCAAAATGCACAAAATGACTCAAAAGAAGCAAAATTTCGAATTGTGGCCATACTTCACTATAATCACTGTAACAACATCAAAAACATCACACTTTGCAAAACCTCACCAAAAATCAAGAAATTTAAATTTTTCCATTATTTTAATTTTAATAGAAGTAACTAACCATAGTTATCAAATAGATGAGGGTAATGGGACTTCATGTCGGCCTCGGCCTACTATGTTTCACCCTAAACTAGGTGATTCTTCCATAACACCTTTAAAGAAACCACCTCTTTGTTACTCAATTTCTTTACTTGCCTATTAAGGATTTCAACAAAAATCTTCCTCATAAGAGCGGTTATCCTTTACACCAAGGCCCTTAATAGGAAGAATAGACTCGGGATCACCGATACACTTCTTAAGCATGCAAACATGGAAAATCGGAATGACCGAAGCCAATTTACTAGGAAGTTTTAATTTATATTAACAGTTACCAACCTTATGCATGATTTAATAGGGACCTACAAAACGAGGACTCAACTTCCCTTTCTTGCCAAATCTAACCACCCCTTTCGTATGAGAAATTGTCAAATACACCTTATCTCCTTCTTCAAACTCCAAATCCCTTCTCCTATGATCGACATAAGACTTTTTCCGACTATAAATTATTTAAAACCGGTTCCTTATTATCTGAACTTTCTCTAAAGTCTTATAAATCAAGTCGGGACCAAGAAGAAAAGGCTCACAAACTTCAAACCATCCAACAGGAGACCTACAGCTCCTACCATACAAGGCTTCATAAGGATCCATGGATATGAATGAATCAAAACTATTGTTGTAAGAAAACTCCACCAAAGGCAAATGCTTATCTCAATTTCCCTTGAAATCAATAATACAAGCCCTAAGCATATCTTCAAGAGATTTGATAGTACGCTCTGCTTGACAATACGTTTGGAGATGAAAAGCGGTACTTAACTTTATCTTAATACCCCACCCATCTTGGAATTACCTCCAAAACATAGATATGAATTGTGCACCCCGATCATATATGATGGTTAACAAAATACCATGGCGACAAACAGTCTCATGTATGAAGATCCTTGCATAATCTTCCTCCCTATAAGTAGACTTGATGGGAATAAAATGAGCAGACTTGGTCAACCTATTCATAACCACCCATATAGAGTCGTATTGCTTTTGTGTCCGAGGCAAACCTACCACAAAATCCAGATTTATTCTTTCCACTTCCATGTAGGATCTTGGATTTCTTTAGTAAGCTACATGACTTTTGATGTTCGGCTTTAACTTATTGGCAGTTTGAATACTTAACAACAAATTCCGCTATGTCCTTTTTTAAACCTTCCCACCAAAATACTTCCCTAAGTTCATGTTACATTTTTGTCAAAATTTTGATGAATGGAGTAACAGGACCCATGGGCTCCTAGAGGATCCGGTTCCTCAATGCATTTACATTGGGAACACACAATCTTCCTTAATACCTAAATACACCATCTCACCTAAGGAGAATTACTCATTAAGCTTACAGAGAACCGATTCCTTCAACTCTATCAATGGTTGATCAAGGTGTTGTTTGTACTTCAACTCAACCACCAAAGATGACTCAGAGTTATGATGGACCATAAAACCACCATTCGGAGAATCTTCCAACCTCACACCCAATCAAACAAACATATGAACATCTCTCACTAGGTCTTTCTTGGCTTCCTCACTACCATGGTCATACGACTTGGATCATCCGCAATAACATTGGCCTTTTAGGGGGTGATAGAGAACACTCATGTCGTAATCCTTCAACAATTCTAACCACCTTCTTTGTTGGAGATTAAACTCCTTTTGGGTTAGCACATGTTGGAGACTCTTATGGTCGGTATACACATTGACATGGACACTATACAACTAATGCCTCCATATTTTCAAGGCAAATAAAATGGCCGCTAATTCAAGATCGTGAGTTGGATAGTTTATGTCATGCACCTTAAGTTGCCTAGAAGCATAGCTATTTACTTTCCCATGTTTCAGAAGAACACACCATAAAGTCACTTGGGATGCATCACAATAAAGAATGCAACCCTTTGTACCCTCCGGTTAAGTCAACACCAAAGCGGAAGTAAGCCTATCTTTCAAGATTTGGAATCTTCTCTCACATGCCTCCGACCAGTAAAAATTCTGTCTCTTTTGGGTCAAAGTAGTAAAGGGATATGCAATGGACGCAAAACCATCCACATATCTCCTATAATAACCCTCTAGACACAAGAAACTCTTAATATTGGTTGGAGTCAATGGTCTAGGAAAAATTTTCACCGCCTCCGTTTTCCTTGAATCAACCTCAACTCCCTCACTAGAGATGATATGACCAAGAATGCTACCAGCATCAACCAAAACTCGTATTCGCTATAATAGGAATACAATTTATTCTCTTTAAGAACTTGTAAAACCACCCTCAAATGGTTCATCTAATCACACTCATCTTCGAATATACAAAGACGTCATCAACAAAGACTAGGACAAATGAATCAGGTATCTTCGAAACACCCTATTCTTGAGATCCATAAATGATGCAGGGTCATTTTTTAGACTAAAGGACATTACTAAGAACTCATAGTGACCATATCTAGTACGAAATATCTTCTGTGGTATATCCTCACAGCTCAACCTAAGTTTTTGATATCCCGATCTCAAATCAATCATAGAAAAGTAGCTTGCCCATTGAATTTGATCAAAAAAGTCGTCAATCCGAGGGAGAGGATAATTGTTCTTCATAGTGACATTATTTAGTTTGTGATAATCAATACACATTCTAACGAACCCATCCTTCTTCTTCACAAGCAAAACCAGAGTACCCTTAGGAGAAATATTAGGTCTAATGAAGACTTTGTCCAGTAAATATTTTAGTAGAGCCTTCAAGTCTTTCAATTTGGCTAGATCCATCTGATAAGGAGGAAATGAAATGGGATTTGTATCTGGTAAGAAGTTGATACAAAAATGAATTTCCCGCTCGGGAGGAATACCGGGAAGATCATTAGGATAAACCTCCAGAAACTCCCTCACTACGGGGACAGACTTAATGGGAGGAATTTTGGAGTCTAAATCTTGGACTCATACTATATGGTATAAACACCCTTTAGAGGGCATTTTGCATGCTTTAAAAGAAAAGATGATATGACCTCTAGGAATAGAATTTCCCTCATCCACTGTAAGACGGGCTCATTTGGAAAGTTAAAGTTCACCAAGCTCGTTCTACAATCTATAGAGGCAAGCAAGCATGTAACCAATCCATACCCAAAATGATTTTAAAATCAAGGTTATCAAGTTTTGTAGTTCAACATAAGAAACTCTATTGGGAAACACTATAGGACGATTTCTATACACCCTTTTTGCAACAAACGACTCACCCATTAGGTAGACACTATAAAAGGTTCATGCAAAATATCGGGCAAAATCTCAAGCTTTTTAGATAATAGAGGAGTAACAAAATATAAGATAGCACCGGGATCAAGTAAGGTATACACATCAATAGAGACGATTTTCAACATACCGGTCACCACGTTGGGAAAATTCTCTTTCTCACCCCTAGAGCGGAGAGCATAAAAGTGATTCTTGTTCAAAGCCTCATTTGAACCACTTTCTTGACCACTACCCATGTGTTGACTCTACACATTAGGGCAATACCTAACCTTGTGGCAACTCTTCCACAGCAAAATAAATTACCCGTTCCAACAAAGCATTCCCCTACATGACCTTTTCTACATTGGTACAAGTAAGGTTCTTGTTTGGTGAACTAATCTCCCTTCCCTTCTTAGATTTAGGGTAAGACACCCTATAATAGCTAGCCTTTAAGAACTTGGAAGGAACTTGATTCGCCAAGATCTTCTTAAACCTAGGCTTGTCTTGTATCTCAAGCCTTCCCTTTGAAGAACTACCATGAGATTATCTTTCCCTCTTGGAATTTCTACTCTTCCTCTTATCCCTTGCCTCTTCAACATGTTGAGCATGAACCATAAGCTGAGAAATGTTCATTTTTTCATGTAGCATAGCCAAATGAAACTCCTATTGCAAATCATATGACACCCTCATCACCAAAAGACTCATCTAATCCCTAGGATTGGAAACAAAAGACGGAGCATATTATGACAATTTAGTGAATATAAAGGAGTATTCAAGAAAACTCATACCTCCTTGGTGAAGGTTGATGAAATCCACTACTTCTGATTCCATCTTCTCCAATGGAAAAGTCTTCTTGAACATTTCCCAAGTCATTGGTCCATCTCTTAAATGCTTATTGTCCCTCCATTCTACATACCATGCTTGAGCCACATCTTTGAGTTTATAAGTGGATAACTCGACCTTCTTAC
Organism: Solanum arcanum; assembly: GCA_027789145.1. NCBI lineage: Eukaryota > Viridiplantae > Streptophyta > Magnoliopsida > Solanales > Solanaceae > Solanum > Solanum arcanum. Next base: position 52,112,978 of record CM050933.1, read on the forward strand.
TAGTAGACAACTCCATAGCCTAAATAATCTTGTAGATTTAATCGATGAACTCTTGGGGCTCTTCTTCAACCTGCACCCATAGAAAGTATGAGGATTCATCCTACTTAAATTCCATAGATGGGAGGACCTGGTTATAACTTGTTGATATGCTCAAGGTAGAACCTCCCGATTAGTTTGAGCCGTCTTGGCTTGGGGTTGAGTAGTGGCGGCTTGTACTTGGGTAGTAATGGATTGGTTCATTTGGAAGGGAGAGGCCCTAATATTCTCATCTGTCAAAGGATGAAGATTCACTGGGGCTTGGTCATCATTCACATCTTCCTCAAGAGGAGGAACTTGATCACCATGGGGAGGAACTCCAGCATTTGCAATTTCTTCTTCTAGTCTTCTTGTAGCATTCCTTCGAATATTCATTTCCTATAATAATAATAATATGATTATATGCAAAATCACATATAGCTAACATTGTAAAGGCAAGATATTGGACTTCCATAAAAGTGAGAGTTTCCTAAGCATCATATAGATTCATATTCATAAGTGTGCGATCTTGCCAATTATGAATACAAACCTACATAGCGTGGTTGAGAGAGACATCAACTCAAAATTATTAAACTAGATGCTCTGATACCAAGTTTGTCACATCTTGGAATTACCCCTAGGCGTAACCGGCATCGTCATCCTCTGGGAGGACAAGGACTAGCCTCTTAGCTTACATCATTACATTCATAGGTCAAAAACGCGGAAAAAATAAAATTTTCCATTACTTCTACTTTGAGGTTTACATAGACCTCTACATACACATAGTATATATATATATATATATATATATATATATATATATATATATATATATATACACATACATACATACATACATCCTTCGTATAGGAAGATTACTTAGTTTTCTACTTTTATTGCACATAAATATATAGAATATAACATAGTCTCAAAATAGCCATCTCATCTCATAACCATCTAATAAAAGTAATAGCAAATTTGGCCTATCCCACACATCAATACAATAAGAGCACATATAGGTCCTACAATGTTAAGAACTCAAATGAAAGGGACGAAATATAAGAGTCTTAATACTAAAAGAACTTCATCGGATTAAAAGTGGATCACCATCGAAAAGTGAGGACAACCCAACTTGGATGATCAATAATTCTTCTTCAAAGTCGTCTAAAAAATTACTTCAATGAACGGAACCTAAAATGTTGGGCAAAAGGTAGAAATGGGGTTAGCACAACACTTGTAATAAGTATGAGACCATATGCACACATACTTTGAAATCATGCTAAGCAAAGGGACATTTTAATAAGTACACACTTTTCAATAAAAACCATTATGCACATTCATCAAGACCACACCAATAAATAGGACATGTTCATTAGGCCATATTCATGTACATCACAAGAACAAAAACATAAAGTCTAGTCAACTCAAAATGTTTATAATATAATTTAATGCATAGTCAAGTAATTCTATCATAAAGTCATAATAGCAATAAGAATGAATAAGAGTACATTTCATCATAACCAAAGCAAGACACTTACCCATGAGCCACTATTAAGTAAACAAGTGTAATGACAAGTAAAATCCCATACTCTTACTCAATCAAGTAATCCAACAAGAATCATGACCAACCTTTTACTTCACATAGAATAGCACTAAAGAGTACATATCATCAGACTTTAACAATGTATACAGGCACATATTCATAAGTGACACTAATCAACATATAGTATCAACAATGTGCAAGTTTATCACATACATATCATGTACCATTATAACCATATACATACATAAAAACAACCTCCTAAAGTTCCCTTTAAGCCAAACTAGTGCAACACATAGGTAGAGTCCATACCCCTACCTAAGCTAAGTCAACCTCTCAAGTCACCTTAGTTGATTTGTACTTCATTACTTCATTTTAGTTTAGGGAACAATTGCCTTAACCAACATAGACCACAAGAGCTAAGTGTGGAATCCGGTGTTCTGAAACCTTACCCCAATGGAAGGTGGTCTACCGGCCAAAGTAAAACCAAACATAAACATAGCTTTCTAGGTGGATCCACTAGCTAGTCTTCCTATGGGGGAAACATAGTTGAAGAAATAAGAGATAGGTATAATACCTCTAATACCACATGGCATTTGCGGCCTCCTATAATGGGAATCCATTGGATGAGTATCCCTCATTGGAGAGTCAACACCACTATAGGGTGAATCTTCCTCTATGTAAAGCCATCACCTTCCATTGTCAAGTTCACTCGATGATAATCTAAGTCCCAGTTGAAATATCGTTAATGTTTTTATTAATTATCATAGATTATTGTATGTCATAGGGTAACCCTTTTATATTCATCATCATAATAGCTCAATAAGAATTGCATGATTATGATCTTTTCATCACAATTACAATAGGTGAGGGTAGCATATTAACATTTTTCATAATATGATAAGGCATATTCGTAAATCATTAACCATGCTTTTACCATTTACATCTTAGCCAACACCTCACAAACCATGGTAAAGACATGTCAATTCAACATCCTACCACCCTATCAATCTTAATACAAGGCATACTCTAATACAAATCATAACTAATCACAATTAACCATAATTTAAAGTAAAGGATAGGGATCATAAGACTTACCAAGTCTCCTTCATAATCCATCATCATGGTTGTACCATCAACCCTTAACTCAACCTAATTAGGGTGTAGTTTCATTATAAAACAATAACCATCATAATAACAAGGCTAATTGAATCACTACATCACAATTTACCAATAGTACATAACTTAAGATAAGATACTTTGGTCAATTCAAAATATACTTCATAATCTAAGATCACTTCTCAAGAACTAGCATGTAAGGACTACAAATAACCCTAATTCATACATGATTAGTATAAAAACATCATCTAGTAGTAATTCAACCAATACCTAAGTCTATTGAACCAATATAACCTAATTCATATCAAGATCATAAACTAGGGTAAGGTGTAAAGATTATCTTTTACAAACTAGACCAAACCATCAAGATATATCATAATTAATTTAGAATACATGTTAATCTATTTATAATATCCAAAATAAATCTTACAAAAATAACTTCATAATATCAATTTCGAGATTGGATGAACCCACTTAAAAACTCAACTTTTGAAATCAATTTGATGGAACCCTTTGAGGAAAGAGGCCTCAAAAGTGAAATAGATCCCACACCTTACTTATTGATGTATATATTGATGGTGAATGTTGACTCTTTGAATCCCTTAAACTCTACCCTAGCTTGGTCTTCAATGTAGTTCTTCACTAGAGAGAGAAAGAAGAGAGAAGGAAGAGAATTTGGTTATGTGAGTTATGAGAGTTTAGTTATTCTTAGTTAGGTTAGGACATTATTTAGGGTATTAACTTTGTTAATTAGACCTCACGAATCCCTAACTAATTAAATAACCCTTTAATTAATTAATTGCAACTAACTTAAAATGTGCAGAAAATCTCATCTGTCACAGACGAGACCTCGACCAAGGGTACGTGTGTGAGTCGACGACCTGCCCCCCCTTAAGTGTTGTACATCCGTAGGTGAGTCAGAGACTAGTATAAATGGACCATTCACCAAAATGTCTAAGTGCTTGTCGACGGATGGAATCGATGCCCCATCGTTCCATACACGTTCCGTCAACTCCCTTCATGGGTGCACACTGCACAGGCTGTGCTTTTGACCCCAAAACAAAAGGGACCTCTCAAGGGACTTTGGTTGGTCCTTGGGGAGTTGTACCTGGACGTTTCGAACGGGAATCAACTTAAACACATGTTAGAGACCCTTTGATCAAATTTCATGAATTTCTGTCTCTTAAAAGTTAGTCGAATAGGCTAAGGCACGCTAATACCTCCTTGAACTAGTTTCTGGACGTCATGGACGTTTTGGTTTCTAGACTTCCGAAATTACTTATATTTATTAAAATGGACATTAAAAAAATCCCTACACCTTATGACACTTTTGTTAGGCTCTTGAACACGTCTTGGATTTTTGAAGTGTTACAACCACTTTCCACCATATCTAACTAGGAACTGATTGCCACTTTCCTGCATAACTATGGGATCGGGTAGATGTTTCAATGTTCTAATAGTTTGGATTTTTTTTCCATAAGAGGGCCAACTAATTGACATAATTGTGTGTTGAGAATTGTGAAGTTGATCTTTTTTGATAAATGTGTGTAATATTGTATATGTTGATATATATTCATGTGAATATAACATTGTTTGACTTGCTTATTATGCACTTAGTGGGATAGTCGTGTTATCCTACTTGTACACTATGGTTCTGTGCTGATTCTACACTTGATTTTATTTTTTTGAGTATAGAAAATGATAAACCGTCAATTGGTAAACATCGCTTCGAAGATCAGTTATTGTCGGTTTGAATTCAAGGATGAGCCGCTTCTTCTGGGATGCCATGGAATTCTTTTTTGTCAATGTCTGCCATTTTCATACTTAGACATTTGTTTACTTAATTTATTAGTTCATAAGATTGGGGTTGCGTACCTTCTTGTTTAGACTTCTTGAACTTTACATATTTTGGGACATTAACTTTTAGGTTCTAGGTTATTTCTTCCACATTGTTTAGCTCTTGTTTGAGTTTATTTGAAGACCCTATTTATTTCCTTAGTATTTAATTGTTTCCATATGTTTTAATGCCTTAGGTTTAGATTAGTTTCTTGGTTTGGGTTGTAGTAGTTGTTTTCCCACCGGAGCATTAGTGTGGATACCAATCACAGCAGTTGGGGTGTTTTAAAATTTGGTATCAAAGCCTAGGTTCGTGGATCTATACCTATCAAAATAAGTCTAGTAGAATCTCGCGGAATGTTAAAGGAATGCCTTTTACTTTTCTTCAAGAAGCTATAAAACTCTAAAAAATTTCTTTGTTTCCCTTTTCTCATTCGTGTTATAACTTGATTTTAATGGGTATGTCGATTAAAATTTATATCTAACCTCCTTCTCTCTTATGCCCGTATATGGTTAACACTAGATACAATGGCGTCAGGCCCGTACCTCACGTTGATGCTTTAGCTGAGGAATCTACAGCGAGCAGTCACAGTAGCGGCAACGGTAGATAAAGAGCTAGGTGTAGAGGTTGTGGAAGAGGATCAACTATTGGGGATGGATCTCCTCTTGGGAATTCTTTTATTAATGAGAACCCTCATTTTCATCATGAGGAGATAGAATAAGAGATTGTGGTTGACGAGGTTGAGAAATTTGGATAAGAGAAAGAAGTGTCATTGGAGACTACATGTGTTCCTCCTATCGACCCAGTGTTAGCGTAACAGATGATGTCATTATTGAAAGGTTTGGTTAGTCTTCGAAAGCTTCCCCCTGTCCAAGTAGCTCACGCTCCCGCTTATCCCCCTATTTCTAGCAATGCACCCAAAATGGGGTGACGGGACGTGATGATATTTTTTTTCCACACATTGTTAGGTTAAATTATGATTTGTAACGAGCATGACATGCTAACTATGTAGATCTTCTATTTCGCCGGAATTCGTTGATTGCTCCGTACGAATTTACAATGGAAAAACTCCTGTTCGATGTAAGATTACTGAAGGAAAGGTTGGTCATAAATTTGGAGAGTTTGAACATTAAGCCTCCTATGTTTCTTGGTTCTGGGATTGAAGATGCTCATGAGTTTATCTTAGACTACTATGAGAGGCTTATTTAACTGGGCATCATTCATCAGCATGGATTTGAGTTTGTGACTTTCCAACTTCTACATGATATCATGCACTGTTTTTAGAGAACTCTGTTCCTAGAACATTGATAGATTGCAAGAGGATTAGTTTATGGATTTGGAGCAAGGTGGTATGTCTGTGGCTACTTATGAGACCAAGTACCATACTTTACCTAGATATGCCATGCAGTTGATTACTATAGATGAAGAGAGGATTCGTATGTTTATCAGAGTATTAAATTCTGAGTTTGAAGTATTATATGTTCATACGACTTCTGCAGGGAATAATTTTAATGCGGTGACAAATTATATTAAGAAAGTGGAGGAGGTGAGGCGAGATGGTCAAGCTAAGGCACTAGCAAAAAGGGCCAAGACTTCATTCAACTTTAAAGGTTTTTATTCTAGGAGTTTAGAGAGGCAAAAACTTGCCGCCAAGCAAATTCAGTCCACTGAACCTACCTCTACATGTAATTACTCAGGAAATCGATCTCATAAGTTTTAGGATAGAAAGAGAGTCGCGCCTTCAATATCTTTTGATCGTATGTGCTACAATTGTGGAGAACATGCGCACATGAAGAGATATTTCCCCTATCCATGTGTGTTTTATTATACGCTTCAATAATCTACAGTAGTGGTACCCACCAGGAATGGTATTAATGGTAGAGGAAATCCACAAGGAGGGCGAGAAGGTAATTTGCAAGGTCGTGGAGGTAGAGGAAATGGTAAAAGAGGTAGTGGTAGCGCTCAAATAGTCATGGAAGTAGCTCGTCAAGATGATATTGCTCAATATCATACTTTTTTGGTCAATAATGAGGTAAAGGTGTCCGACGCGGTATTCACTAGTACTATTCTTGTCCATTACCAGATGACTAATTGTGTTATTCAATCCAAGCTCTACTTACGCTATGTGTTTGTGAGATTTGCCTCAGAATTGATATGATTTGTGATATTCATGATGCCGCTATTCATGTTTCAACCCTAGTTGGAGAGTCAGTCATAGTTACCCATATATATCATGCTTGTCCTAATTTGTTTATGTCATTCCAGACTTGGACCGATTTGGTGGATATGATTGACTTTGAAATAATCTTAGGCATGACTTGGTTGTCCTACAATTATGCTGTACATAATTTAATAATAAGTCTGTAACTCTAATGTAACATCCCATAGCTCAAAATAGCTAGGAATGAGCTAAAAAAACCAAAAATAATAACTTTTGGAAATAAAGGGGAAAATCTTAAATTTTACTATGTTTAAAAAATAGGTTTGGTCATTTTCAAACGGTCATACTTCTAGCTCAAGATAAGTTAGGTCCAGTTCTCTCCTTATTTGAAAGCGCTTGCAAAGATTTTTCCAACTCGTAGAATTTTCTCGATTTTAATGTTGTATGAGGGAGATATGCCTTTCGGAAATTGGGTTATGGGCTTGAGGAAAATGTAATCTTGATTTTTGTTAAGGGTAAATTAGTAATTTCACCCATTTATTTCCTAAATTATTTTAAGGGTTTAATTGGGTTAAAACCAGGTTTTGATTCATATTAGAATATTACATTTTACGCTTAGGGCTTGGTAGAAAAGAGAACAGAAGAAGGAGAAGGGAGAAACACCAATGTTTCACCAGGAATGCCAAGAGATTCTACTAGAATACGTCGGGGTGATCCCTATTCAGATATATGAGATCTTTCATGTTGGATTAGTTTCCACACATCAATCTTCCTTCAGTATTTGATTTTTGGAGTTGTTCATATGAATTGGAGCGAGTTCTTGATAAATCTTGTCGAATCTCTTTTGGTTGAGTTGATTGAGTCATTTTTGATTTAGATATGTTGGGTATTGATAGTTTTGATGATCCTAAAGGTATGGGGATAGAACTATGGAGGTTTAGGTATTTTGGGATTTGATACAGAGTTGAAAAATCCGTCAGATGCAGCCAGGCAACCAGGTGCGTCGTGCCAGCAGTGCGCTAAAAGTTTGCCTCAGTCAAGTGGGGCCTGGCGTAGTGCGCCACCAGCTTGCCAGAACAAGGCCTTAGTCAATAGAGGCTGGCGCGGTGCACCACCAGTACGCTCGACCCGATGTTTTTTGTCCCGTTTTCGTAGTTCTGTCCTTTTATGTCCTTCCAATGCACATTAACACCTTCCAGTGATTCTAATTGTTTGAAATGATTTCTAAACAACTAGAAATCATTGAAAAACTCAAATCATAACCTTGAATCCATAATTCAATTCAAAAAAGGTTAGGATGAAAGTCAAAGAAGTTAAGAAGTCAAGTCTAAAGCTAAGAAGTAAGTTAAAGTAAAATTCTTATAGGTTTTCAGGAGTAATATTTAAACATGTTAGTTTCTTTTTAAGACTCAAGTTTCAACCTATGTAAAGAGTAACTTGACGTTCTTTTATTCAAAAGTATATGGGGACTAAGTATTCCAAAAGAGACTTAAAATATTTTAACCTTTAAACTAGTCTGGAAACTTTTATTTTCAAGGATCCCTAGGGCATGTTTTCAGAAAAGAAGTATAGCTTTCTAAAAGAACCAAAAAGGAAACTATGATTTCCGAGATAACCTTGATTTAAATATTTTGAGCACTAATATCAAAACTACATAATCAATATATTTTTAAAAGATGGTATAGGAATCGCTGGCATTGTGAAGTAGAACATTGTATCATGAGTGTTGCTATTAAGTGATGGTTGTCGATTAGACAAACTCCTACAAATGTTAATGTATTTTCAAACTCAAAAGTTAGTTTATTCTTATGTAAATCAGTTAACTTTTATTTTATACATGTTAGAGTTAATTGTAACTTGCATACAATCAGGGATTTCCACATGTTCCAGATAATTTTTTTCTTTATATTGCACATTACTTTTAAATTTCATTATATTGAAATGAGTACTCATTCATGAATTGAGCATAGCCAAGGTAACTGTTCCTCCTTACTCCTTTTCCAACTTAAGTGTTGTTTTAGTATTCCCACTCGCATACTCGTACATTCAATGAATTGATGTTAGTTGACCTGCATCGTATTATAATGCATACACAGGTAACTAGGATCAACATTCGGCATACCGTTGATCGAGTGACCAGCTCAGAGTCGATTGGTGAGCCTCCTTTCATTCCCGAGGACAACCTTATAATTTATTATTTGCTTTAGTTTTAAATTATTAGGATTATTTGGGGTCATGTCCAAACATCCATCTTTACTCTAGAGTCTTCATATATAGACAATGTTCGTTTTCGTTGGTCTTTCATTTTATTTTTAAAGATTTGAAGTTTCCATTTTGGCTAAGTACTAGATTAAAGTTATTCTTGAGTTATATCTTATGTTTAAGTCATCCGCTGAATTAAGTAGGCCTAGACAAGGGTTCTCTCAAGCCAATAATGGTCATTGGTGTGCTAACCACGTCCTGGGTGTAGGACTGAGGCGTAACATATAGAAACTCCGGAAAGGGAAAAGTTAGAGTGGGAAGGGGTGAACAAGTATTCCGGATTGTGACAACTGTGCATTGCTTTTATCATCTTTTTTTGTGTGAGTTTGATGGTAGTTAAAAGGAACGTGAGGAAGTGGGGAATATAATTTAGTTGAAGATTTTAAGGTTATTTGGTTGAGAATTTTGAGGAGCAGAAAAATCAAAATAAAATTTATAAATAACGTGTGGAGGTGGAGAGTATAATTTAACTAGGTAATTTTCCTGCACTTTGCACGGGCTAAACATAGGTTTTAAACATTTGTTAATGCCCAAAGATAATAAGGAAAAACAGAAATTTTGTTTTATAATGTTTACATTCAGAAGAAAATTTAAAAAATCAAATGTATTAAAAAATAACTATTTGGGAAAAGATAATCAAAAAATTTAATCCAACATAAAGGCACAAGAATTACTATTGAAGAGACGGGGACATATCTAGAAAAAAATTAATGAAAATATATGTTAATTCTGTTAAACATAAACCTTGAAAACATGTAGTATGAGAAGTATATGGCGCTTCAAAAATTTGATTGAGATTTAGTAGCATACTTCGTTTGATCTAATTCACACCATGATTATTTAAAAGCTATATATCTTCTTCCAAATATTCATTATTTGTTAAGTTGATATATTTTTGCCACACAAAGTATGTAAATTCTCCTTTAAATTTTCATTGCAGATGAGTATTCAAGCAAAATTCTATGAACATATTATTCTCCTAAGATATATTTGTGAACTATTTCCTACGTTAATAGGATATTGTAAGTTATCATATATAATGTATGAGTGAAAAGGTTATAAATACACAATAAACATACACAATCTTTCAATTCAACCAACTCCCACATTTAACTTCAAGTACTTATGGTGGATCACAATAAAATTAAATAAATATGGTTTGATACCTCAAATATTAAAATATATGAATAAATTTTAGTGCAGTCTTAAGGGGACTTCGAAATTTTTTATTTTCTTTTCTTCCTACTATGTATATGTACTAAGCAAAATGTACTGTATGAGTTGTTAGAACTCTCCTCCATATAGGATCTCAATACTACTCTCAATACATAACTCGCTCGTAGGTTTAAAAACATAACTCTTTCTATGTTTTGAGATTATTGCTAAAAAATCTCTTAAAAGAGATGGTACCCAAACTTTGCAAAATCCTTTTTGAAATTTTAATTTCCTCTCATCTGAAATGTAAATACATTTACTCTTGGGAATACATAATTCTCTTATACTCCTACTCAAATCATACTTGAAAACTCTTTAACAAATCATTGATGACTCGGGATGTCATACTACATAAACATTAATGGTATATCTATATATCATACGGCTTGAATATTGATGGCATAACTGGATACAATACCGCTTATACATTGATGATATAACTAGATACCATATTTCTTAAACATTGAGAGCATACTCGACTGTCATATTAATCATCTTTTAAAAACACTTTCTCAAAACTCACCTTTACTTTCCCAAAAACACAAATTAAAACTCAAGTGTAGGCTTTGAAAACTTCTTAAAATTTACAACTATAAAAAGGGTCCATGCAGGAATAGTAGACATAAACAAATCAACTCAATGATCTAAATAAAAATATAGAAACTCAATAATTAGGAATAACTCTTTTTAAAAAAAACGATGAACTCAAGAACTCAAATCAACTTATCTCGACAATACTCAAATATACAGGTAGAATCTTCGATTCCCTTTTACTGATTTGAAAATATATGTAGGGCGTGAGGAAAACTAGTGCAACATTATAATAGACTTACATACTTGAAAGAATCAGGTTTTTGAAGAATCTTGAAGAAGAATTTGATTAGAAACCTTGAAACCCTAGCTTGAAGTTAAACGATCAAGAAAATCTTTCTTGAGTTTCTTGAATTAGTTTCTTTAAATCAATATGATTAAGAATTATGATTTTCATTAGTGATTCGTAATTGTATGGATTAATTGGACTTGAAAAGGATGGAGTTATCGGATAAAAACATACCTTGAATAAGAATCCTGAAAAGAGATTGAAAAAATTTTGAATGGAGTTTTCTACTTCGATTTTTTTTCCTTAGGGCTTTTTCCAAGGGCTTTGAGAGAGAAGGGAATTGTGGATTTGATGAAAATATGATTGTTTTGATCCTTTTATTCATCCAGAAATCAACTTAGGGTTTTCCAGGAGGTAAAAATACAACATCAAACCCTTTTAATGTTTTACTATTGGCTTATTCATAACACTAAATGAGGTTAATGAAGTGGTCATGACTTTTTACTCAAAGATTAGATTGATGCAAAATTGGCTGCATTGGAAAGTAGATTTAAGTACCTTTAAACTAATAGGTTATAACCCACGTAAATTACTTCAAACTAAGATTTATGGTCATCTTAAGTTGAACCCAACTGAATCTTACATCAAAATTTAATCGATAAGAAAACTTCAAGAACACGTATCAAGAACTTGTGAAGAAATTAAATTGCTCAATATTTATAGATAGATTCAAAAAAGAAACTAATGATTGGCATGTGATTGAACAATATCAACACTACACAAGCTTATATTCCTCAAAGAATTAGGTTCTTAACAAAATCATGAATTTTGTGTATGTAGGCTTGCAACTTTGAACTTTTTCTCCTCTTGAATCCTCTTTTTAATGTCCTATACACTTTTTGGGATGAATATAACTGATTGTAATCATTTTTTACTCTTAATTGAGTGAAAATTGCATTTTGAATAAGTAGGGGCAAGGAAAACACTAAAATTCCCCTCCTATTTTTGGTAACTTTCCTTAATTTAACTGCCTGACTTCCAATGGTCTTATCTCCCTAGTACGAGTCTGAAAATAAGCATACTCAAGGGTGTGGAAAGAGGACTCAAAGTTCTTTCATATGATATCTTGTGGTCTCCTAACTCATCTTGTACTAAAATTTATGGTCATTTTAACTTGACCTTAAAAGAATCTAGGAATGACTTGAATGAAGTCTTTTTAATTTTTTTTGGAAACTCAAGGTGCTATATCTAGTGAACCGACCTTAATATATAAGAAATTTTATATTCCTCGGTAAAATCCTACTTACGAAAAAGGATGGTTTAGGTTTTAGTTTAAATAATTTCTAGGGTGTTACATTATCTCCCCCTGGGATCATTACGGAACCAACTAAGTACTATAATTTGTCTATTTCTCATAGTAAGACCTCACTCTCTTCTTCCTGCTCATTAATAACCTTAGAAATTATTATTACAGCATCATTATCACATAGGATCATTAATCTTCTCTTTCTAACATTACTCTGTTACTAAAAGGAGTTCTGAAAAGATAAGTTCCTTACTCATTTGAACTCATTACCTTCTTATTGTAAATACTTGACCTCATTTCCAATCTTATTATCTCCCCTTTACTTTTTAAGCCGACACTTGTAAGCTATGGACCTATTCAAACATCCTTAAATGGTCTACATCCTCTTTTACTATAACACTCGGAAGAAGACTATGTCATGACTACAAAACTATCCATAAGAAGGTATTAAGATTTCTTTCAAGGTGTTTTTGTTAACCTCTTCTAATTATATACCATCTCGGTACACCTCGTAATGCTCATTTTCTTTTCTGACTTTACCACACTTACTAGCCTTTTTAAGTGGTTCAGATTATCTCACTTGCACCACTCATACTTATTGCAACTACTCACCTCAATATCTCACCTACTCTATGTCAAGTATTCTAGATCAAATATATAGACTAACAACATCACCCTCTAGTTGCTATCATTTTGTCAAGTCACTAATTTCAAATTGAAGTTTAATGTTTATTAAAGCACCCAAATATCAATATGATTTTTGTCTTACTGTAACTAACTTAAAACAATTGTATACAATTAAGAAACAATCGTCCATTAGGACCTTATGAAAATTAGTCAATCCTTACCTCTTAATCTACATACTCACAAATTACCATCATAACAAGTTATCATCATACCTGACTTACCAATTTAAGTACTATTAATGATTAAGTGCACATTATCTCTCAAATAGTTCTATCATCCTCTAAATACCATAGGGGTTCCCCATTCAAAAATCATAAGCTTAGCTTGAGTCTTCAACCTCATGAATACTCAGCTTGATTGTTCAACATATAACTTAAGTCTTCTCTAACACAATCACACATTAACATCAACTCTATTCTTCTTTAAAAAAATATGCTTTATCTCATCATAACTAGTAAATATTCCTCTTCCTTCTATCTAGAATTATCTATTACATTGTTGATATTAAGTAAAATTCATCACTTATAACTAACTGGATGCATGATTGTAATCCCACAATTTTGCTTGTAACTATCCCCTTTCCTTAGAATACTGAACCTCTGCATACTCTCTAATCTTGGGCTCTTTCACTACTATTGCTTATAATCTCATAATTTATATTATCTTTTGGGGAAAATACTACCTAAGCTCTAAATATATAATTTTCTTAAAGATCTCAGATATATAAAGCTTAGGGAAGAGTTTACAACTCTTTTAGCTCAAACGCAGGATTCATATGAACATAAGTACAAACCTCTAAAACTCAACACTTAACTCGCTCATGGGCTTCTCTCAAGACCCTCCTGGAGTCTCATGACTTCCTCAATACTCTTGCTAAGAGCACCTCATATAAAGTATGATTTTTCCTTTAAACCACCTCTAGTATGATATTTAGTCGAATGAAATTGAGAAATGCACGAGTATAAAAAAATCCTATGACATGGCTCTATTGCATGATTAATAGAATGAAAGAAGTGAGATAATTCCAAAAATGTTTCACACTCCTAATTACAGATGTAGTGTGCTTCACACTGATAACTAGGACTCTTCAACAGCTTCATAGACGCCCTAGGATTCTTCGACTTTGTGCTCTGATATCAAGTAAGTCACTACCCCAATCCTACTCTCGAAACCTGGCTGACACTCCGGAACCATTGCAGTCCCAAAGCGAACCCTTATCCTAATTGGCTACAAGTCAAAGTCTAGCTCAAACATACATAAGCTTACAAATAAATTAAATTCATTGAACAACAATAGTGACCTTCAAGTAAGTCTGAAAAATACTCAAAAGAAAGTAAATACAAAGACAAAATCTTCAATCTGTCTATCTATGAAAACTGTACTATATTAAAGTAAGAAACTGCGACAATACCCACGACATCTTAAAAGTACTAATGATAAGGTAAAGGTAATTTCCTATGGAATATAAGAAGACTCACAAAGCTGACTTGAATATCACATGACTTCAACGAAATACCTGATGATGATCTTGAAAACCCGTATCGGCATAATGAAATGATGCGAGCCAAATGGCTCAGTGCGTGGAATGCACGAGCATGTAAGGGGAATTTTAAATCGTAAACATAGGTTGAAATTGATTAAAAGAAAACATACATACCTCTTCTCAACTCTCAACTCAATAATAAGATACACAACTCAAACATATGATACTCAACCCAAAGGTACTCAACTCAAGCTACTCAAGTCATGATACTCAAGGATAAAGCAATAGTAAACGATTCAATATATATGGAAAGCTATTGAAACAGTGGATAAGAAACTCAATATATTGATTTATACAATAATAACTCAATTTGTATATATAAAAATATAATACAACTTTGTGGTATATTCTATAATTTACAACCATCACTTTAAGCTAGGTGATGATATAGGGTCTCTCCCACGGTGCTAGAATTTCCTATACTTAGTTGGGGCATTAACCTCTCAACTAAATGGATCCTTTTTTCTATGCTTAAAGTATTCAGGAATAATATTAAAAGTATGATCCATTTTGCCCACATTGTGTACATGGTAATGAAATGTAGTGAGTTGTTAGAACTTTCCCCATATAGGTGCTCAATACTACTCTAAAATTTTAGAACTCATATATTTAAAAACATAAATCTTTCGGTGTTTTGATATTATTATTCAAAAATCATTTTATTAAAAGAGATGATACTCAAACTTCTCAAAACACTTATGGAAATCTTAATTTTCTCTTATCTTAAATGTAAAAACAATTACTCTTGGAATACTTAGTTCTTTTGTATTCTTGCTCCATTCATACTTGAAAACTCTTTCAAAAGCATATCAAAATCATATTCTAATATGATCATTGATGAGTCGGTAAGTCATAATATATAAACATTAATTGGATATCTAGATACCATACTGCTTAAATATTGATGGATAACTAGATACCATCGTGCTTAAGCGTTGATGACATAATTAGAGACCATACTACTTATACATTGATGACATACTTGACTGTCATACTAATCATGTTTAAAAACCTCATTCTCAAAACTCATTTTTACTTTCTCAAATTCTTAGATTAAAACTCAAGTGCTGGCTATGAAAAATTTCTCAAGATTTATAACACAAAATAGGGTTCATGCGAGTATATAGACAGGAACTAATCAACTCAAGAATCTCAATAAAATATATAAATTCAATAATTAGGAATAATTTTTTCTATAAGAACCATGAACTCCGGAACTTAAATAAACTATTTTGAAGAATGCTTAAATCTAGGGGTAGCATCCCATATTCCTCTTTGAGTGATTTGAAAATAGATATAGGGTGCGACGATGGACTGATTCAACACTATGATAGACTTTCATACTTGATAGAACAATGTTCTTGAAGAATTTTGAAGTAGAACTTGATCAGAAGCCTTGAAAATCTTTAATTTAAGGTAAACGATAAAAAATCTTTAGATTCTTCAATTAGATTCTTGAAAAATGTATCGCCAAGAATTATGATCTTTATTAGTGATTCAAAGTTTTATTGAGGAATTTTAGTTGAAAATAATATAATACTCTAAGAAAAATTTACCTTGAAGAACAATCTTGAAAAAGATTGAAAGAATTTTGAATGGAGTCTCTACTTTAATTTTCTTTCCTTAGGATTCTGCCCTTCGGTTTGAGAGACAAGTTAATGATTGATTTAAAAGATGAAAATCTATTTTTTTTGTCCCATTTACTAGTCGAAAAATTCATATAGGTTCTTCTTGGCCGTAACAAGACAAAAAGGCTATTTTAATGTTTACTTGTCTTCCAATTCGTAACAACATTGTATCAGGTTGCTAAACTGGCCATAAATTTTTACTTAAAGATTGGATGGAAGTGAAATATGTAGCATTGGAATGTAGATTAAAATACTGTAAGTATTATAGGTTAAGGTATGTGTAACTCTTTATATTCTAAGAGATATGGTTGTTTAAAGTTGACCTAAGTAGAATCTTACATCACAACTTAATAGATAAAGAAACTTCAAGAACACTTAGCATGAAATCATCAACAAAATAAATTGCTCAATATTAATGGATATATTATAAATTCATGAATGGATTGTGAGTTAAAAGACCCAATATTTTGGGATCTTACATACAAAAAAGAACTAGCTTTTTGGCAAAATATTGTATTTCTTGAACTAAATATTGAAACTTTGAACTTTTTCTCCTCTTGAATCTTCTCTCAAAAACCTTAAACGATTTTGGGGTTGAACGAAACTATTTCTAATAAGTTTTGACCCTTAATTGGGTGAAATTGCCGTTAAGATTAAGTTGGGGGTGGGGTAAGGAAAAGACTAAAATAGCCCTCCTAATTTTAAGTAATGTTTCATAAATGGACAACTAGACTTCAAAAGATCCTATCTCCCTCATAGAAGCTCAAAAATTAGCAAACTCGATGGTTTGTAAATACAACTCACAGATCTTTTATATGATATCTTCGGGCTCTCCTAACTCATCCAACATTGAAAGTTATGGTTATTTTATGTTTACCCAAAACCGAGAAGTATCTAGGAATGACTTCAATGAATTCTCTTTAACTCTTTTTTGAATTCAAGGTTCTATATCTAATTAACTGATCTTAATACTTAAGAAATTTTAAGTTCCTCAATAAAATCCTACTTATAATTAAGGATGGTTCAAGTCTTAGATAAAAAAATTTTATAGGGTTTTACTGGATGCATACATTACTTTGTTAGTTTACATTAAGTATGAAATATTTATGATAATTGATTTTATTGAATGTGTATGTCTCTTGTATAATTTTTATTAATAATTCCTACCTTATTATACCTCAATAACAATCATGGAATCAAAAAGTATCATTGCTGACCCAAACAAAGGTGAAAATCTTAATGGTGACAATTACAACATCTAGAGTCATAAATCATTATATGTATTGGAAGATGAAAATGTTTCGGGAGATTTAAATCATGTTTTGAATCAACCAGAAGAGGGTAATTTTTCATAACACATAAGGGATCTTGAAGCTTATTCATTAATATTTCAACGATACGTCATCCAATTCTAAGTGTTAACTATCACTAGTCAGTCTATGACCCAACTAAATGAGTTGGGGTCAAATCCCAAAGGCAGCGGTACACGTTAAAGATTCAATAGAAAAATGTAAAAAACTGTTAAAATTAGTCATAGGAATAGACACTATCAAATAAAAATATAATTCAAGTCAGGGGATGACAGGAATGTCAAAAAAGGAGTTTCGGCTTTAATTAGCAACAACAACAACGACAAAATAATTATAAAATAACAACAATGAGATTGATTCCTGGGATGTTATTCGATTATAGACTGATACGTGCAAATGGGTCATTGGAACTATCAGAAAGTAGCTAGACATTAGGGAGTAACCTAGACCATAGAGGAGGTAAACTTTCTCTGAAACAATTTACCCCAAATCAAGTTTATTTCACTCGAACATCGACAATCATTCAAAATAACAACCTACTCCTTAGTCCATTCACTCTCTTGAGTTGAATGTTTAAAAGGGTTTAGGATTCACTCTCTCGAATGAAATCCATGATAACTTAATACCACAGAACATCAATCAATAGTCTTGGTTTTAAAACATTTTTCTTGAACAAGCCAAGCAATAAAGGTAGAACTATATTTGCAACTACAATTCTTAAATTAAACCACAATTACCAATTAAACTCACTTATTAATAGCATATAAACAAATAATTATAAATATCCATAAACTAAATAAGCCCATAATAAGATAATCACATTCCTGGAATTGGGATTTTCTAGATATCGTAGAAAGATAAAAATCGTTAATAAAATGTGTTCCCATCCACTGGGTAAGATCGATTTTGTATTTAAATGTTCCAATTCGAAGAATATCAATGACCTACTTTCAATTTCTCAAAACTAAAAAAAACTTTACATATCAAAAGCTTAGTGAAAAACTAGACAAAACTATCTTTCAACTCTGTAAATAAAATAAAGACGAAAAATAATTAAAAGACTCTACCCAACAAAATGTTCAAAATGCATTTATAGTCGTCAAAAATAAGTTGTGAAGAGTCACTCGGCAAAGTAAGTCGTGTTCGCCGATCACCTCGGAGATTTGCCCTTTTTTCAATTTCTTCGCCCTTCTACATTGGCCTAGCAACTTCAAGGTCTATACTTTCAGTAATCTAATTTCTTACCATGTAACTATTTCGATATCTGTTTGACTGCTCTTGGCTTCAGTGGACTTGATTTTCTACTTCAGGTCTTGGCACACTAGAACATTAGGGAGTCTAAATCATGTTAAATAAAGCCCTAATTTAATCCAAATCGCTGACTCATCAACACCTCGAACATAAACTTTTGCTTGTCCACAAGTAAAACTCAATTTAAGAAGATCAAAAAGGATGTCTCAAACAGTGTTACACAATACTCAGTCATGAATGCACACAACAAGACTCAAATTATTAATGTAATGATCAATTGTGCACTCAAAGTTTTGAGTTGTAAGTCCCCATATTCAAATAGTCTTAAGTTCAAAATACTTGTTTCAAAGGCAAGTTCAACCTCAACAAAGGTACTGAAATGCCCTAACACAAGGATGATTTCATATTCACACACACTTATTTGAACACTTTATATAAAACAGGAGTCACAAACAACTCTCACACTCAAAAAGAAGAACACACTAATGACTTCATCCATAGGGTTTCCCTTAATTTCCAGCCAACATTTGTTTCAACTCACATATTATAAAAAAGGTATTTTCAAGGTTTGTAACGTAATTGAGTGTAAAGATCTGATAGTTTAGGCTCAGTGGTTGTTATCTTATAAAATATATGTGGTATGAACATCACTTTCTTTCCTTTTCTTCAACATTCTCATTTATGCTCAAAATTCACCCCATTATTTGCTTTGCATAAAAAACAGGACACCCTATTTCTTTTGCCCTTTCACAACTTTATTTTGACAATTTTTTCATTATTTTCTTTTTTCTTCTACCTTTTTGTTCTTTTTTTTGTATGCCGGGGTTCTATTTTTATCAAAAACATGTGTACATGCGGATTTCTTCAAACTTTTTGGTATGCCTTTTCTTTTCACCAAACCCTCAACTTAGGCTTTTCGCCTAAGTGGGCTATTAAAATAGACCACACTTAACGAGGATTATGCACGAACGGATAAAAGGGGTTCAAGCGGGTTTCACAATCTCACAAGGTTATCTAGAAAGAGGTTTAATGTCAATTATTACACCCTTCAAAATTATTGCAAAAGATCATTTCAAAAATTTGCATCACTTAGTCAATTGTTTTAATGGGGAAAATTCTATGTGTCATCGCACATCGTCCATGGTAAGCTCATCATACACGACATTAGCACCAATATAAAACAAGACTCCAAAATTTCGTAGTGTGTAATGTTCATCACAAAAGACTCAATTAAATAATCGACTAGTCATAACGAGATCGGAAAAGTTCTCATAAGTCTAGGAAACTTCAAATGGCCTTATCGTAGACACACTTTCACTTTTGTTCAATTAAGAGCACTATTCAAGTAATCGGTATTGATCATAATCGATACTCAAATATGCACTAAAAATAGGCATAATTTAAACACAATCAAGAGGTAACAAAATCTTTCAAAAGGGTCCAAAAACCATTTGCAATTAAAATGAGGAGCCATGAGCTCAAATATACACCAAAAAGTGCCAAAACTAATTTATAGCACAAAATCCCAATAAATAGTCAAAAGTAATAATCATAAGAGGAAGGTACGAAAATACTTCACCCCGACACAAACAAAAATATTTTCCTCAAACACAATAAAATATCCAAAAAAAAAAAAGGGACAGGGAGGTAGGTAAAAAAAGTCTTGGATACATAGTCTCTCCATCTTTTGGTGCATCGATGCCTGATGCACAACTCTGATCTTGGGTATCAGCTCCTGTAGTCAGCTAGAAACAATAGCTCCTATAGGGTCAGTCGTAGGTGTGTTCGTTAATGAAATTTGTACACCTGCATCTATCATTGCCTCCTTGACCTCCGTAAGGCCCTCACAACAAGCCTCCTCATCCACACCAAGCTTCTCTTTATTAGTATTATCCTTGAAATCAACAACATCTACATCCTCAGTTTGGACCTGATCTCCAATCAGGATCAACTTGAACAATAGAGATCTTCATTGTCCCAAAAATCATTGACATGTCGGTAGAGTTCTATTGGTCGATATGTCTCCTCAACTCAGAAATAGTGGACTTTAGAGTTACACCTCCTCAATAACTCCTTGGCCACGCTCGCACACCGCTATCATTGCCACAAGGGCATCAATAGTAGAACTCAGAGGTGTCACAAGATCGTCAAGGGCCCTCTCGATCATACCATAGATAGAGGCATCAAGTCTGGAGGCGCATCTATCAGCAAAATTGGCTAGCTGCTCTATTAGTATGATGAAGCTTGAGCGAGAGGGGTTGGGAAACAACATCAAGAGTAGTATTAGATCTGGGAGGTAAGGGAGCAGTAGAGGTACTAGGTTTCATAGAAGGGGCAGGGCTAGATATACTAGAAGGTCGTAAGGCAGAGGTAGGCTGAGGTGCCTTTATAGGTAGTACATTAATGTCCATAAACTAGGATTTATCCATCAGTACTTCCTTCTTCTCCTCCGCCTCATCCTCCGAATATTGTTCCTCAATCCTTCGGATGTCAGTACTGGATGTGGAAGTCACTTCGACATCCCTTCTTTTATCTCTAGGCACTCAAGCTTGTTTGCAAAGCTCAATGATCCACATAGGAATGGGGATGGAAGTTTGGCGTTGCTTGGCCCCGATGATGATCTCATATGCAATAATCATCCTAGGTTCAGCCTTGTTTAATCAATGATGCAACAAAGATAGGTTACTTTGTCATGGTGGAAAATATACTCTTTCGAGGATGCCATGACTGTACTATTGATTAAACCAAACTAAAACCTTGCTTCTATATTGAGGTCATTCTTCTCAATTGGTGCTCCAACCTTAAACCACTTGGGAATGCCATTAGATATTAGAGGAACGAACCATTTCTTTTGATTATCAAATGACTTTGTTATTATCTTATATTGGAAGTCATCTTCAGTCTATGTTAAAACCCCAGGATTGCATTGATAGCATCACTATCACATTTCACCTTTTACCCCTAACAACCACAACATGCTTGAACTTACCGGCCTGGTTCTTCAATTATAGTTCTAGGGATCAGTAAGCGGTGTACAATTCTTGGACCTAATTTGGACATAAGGGCCTCAGGGTCGAGTGAACAGCTAGAACTTTTGAGACCTCAAAAAGATAATTATATCCGGGACTCCATCATTCTACAACCCCTTTTCTACTATAATGGTCCTGAGCCCCTCGTTGAGGAGGAACATATGTAGCTGGTGCCGGAACAACGACTTGTGCTACTGCAGGTGGAGTAGTGGTGTCCTGTGTAGCTCTTATCCTAGACGAATCATTTAGCCTTTTGTAACGGAGTTCATCCCTCTAGGGTAACAGTAAATCATCATCCTCATGACCACAAGTTGTAGCTTGAGGGTCCTGGTTCCCACCCTTACTCTCAGAAGTGGTAAGGTGAGTGACATAAAGTCAGTCGCTGCCATAGATGACATTTTGTGACGCAGGACGAGGAGCCTTTCATTTCCCTTTTACCCTTCAAACATTTGGGGGGTCTTTGATGATCGTAGCCCTAGAGGAAGCTTTATCCTCATCAATTGTTATTCCGTTATCCCTCTTGCGAGAAAGAATGTCTCTGTTCGCCACTTTTCATCTAGCCATATCTTCAAAAATATCAAAAAAGTTAGCTTTCTTTCCAGAAAATTCCAAAAAAAAATAGTTGTAGATAGACCACCGAAAGTTACACCGTATTTTAAGGGTTAGTAGTACAGAAACGATGATCAAAGAAGTCTTTTGGCTAGTCACCAAGTGAACTCATGATTCTCGATGAAAGTCACAGAACCAAATCATAACAATTGATTGAATATAATGGTGATCTAGGGGAATTTGGGGAACTGGTGAGTGGTTTGGGGAGATCGACCTTGCTCCCCAAATTGCCCAATGTGCCTATTTTCAATGATGACATCGAAATTCAACCCCGCAACCCCCAAAAAAAATCAACCAATACACTAGTACAATTGGACTTAGACCCAAATTACCCACGTATCTTGGATACTGCGACTTCTCCTTGTTTTGTAAAATTTAGCCATTTGATAACTTTAACCCCTAAGAATGACATTATCCACTCCATTATTGGGCACATGTCATTTGTCACAAATATTGATTACTTAGGCATCACCTGACAAGAGCCAATAACAACAAAGATAATTCAAAAAGATATCGATCAATTTTGAAGCACGAGTTTTTTGAAAATGAACAATAAAGGAAATTTAGGCATGATATTCAAATTAAAGCAAGCATACAACCACATAATTAAGATTCAGAGAGGCCCATAACACATCAGTTGGATAAGAACAATTGCAAATGAGTAAAATCTCAACGTACGAGTTTGCGGTTTGGAAATCAACCTTTTATGCCGAATAAATAAGTTGAATACTAGGAGCCAAGTATATCAAACTCCGAACACACATACAACCACAAAGTTGTAAGAGCACGAAAGTATAGAAAAATATAGTGGGGGTGTGAGTTTGAGAAGATAAAAAGTGAGGGTATGTGAAAGAGTTTGAAAGTATAAACCTTTGGCCTTTTAAAAAAGTCCAGTTCTCACCCGTTTGTCGACATTAGTTTTTCTCGCTAACCTACTCGACGATACACCGAGTGGTCACAAACCTCGCCACATTTTATAAGACCCCCGGTAATGTGAGCATCCAAATGCGAACAATGTCATTATCACTAACCCGTTCGGTTAAAAGCTGAATAGCTCCTAACTCGCTGAGTTTTACAGACTCTAATTTGATAGTCTCTTGATCCCGACTGTGGTCCAAGTAGGGTTTTCCAACCTCATCGGCACTTTGGCGAATCGACATGTTGCTCGCCAACATGCACTTTTCCAACACATTCCACACATTAACCTGGAAAATCAACACACTATTATTTCAAAAACAAAAAGTAAGCAAATAAAACTTTGGTTGCCTCACAAAAAGAGCTTTAGTTAACATTGTGACATGAAGCAAGTTCCCACTTGTTGACACCATATTTTGGTCCGATAGTTTTAAAATTAATACTTTTGAGTATTTTATTTTAAAAAGTTCAAAATACATATTTTTTTCATTTAAATGTAATTTCTTGATAATCATCCTCTTTCTCAACGTATTATGACTTTTATCTGTTGTTATGTTTATATTATCTTGTCACAATTAGACGTTGAAATATTTGTTTACTTTTTATAAAATCATTATTTTGTTAAATTGCATTTTTACATGTAATTGACCACGTTCATTATATTTGTCATATTCATTTTTTGTCTGTCATATTGTTAGTATTCATTTTGATATTTTACATAATCTAAAAGTTCATCCAAATTTGAATATAATTTACATGCATGGATATTTTATAAATTGACAATTTTTGGGCCACAATTTCACGTCCATAACTTGGCCCATTGTATTACAATTCCTATTTAAAGAAAATGTATCCATTAGGTTAAGGTGGTGAATTAATTTTTAGAAAGGGTTGAAAAATTTTAAGATTTTTTTCATAAAAGAGTTCACTGTTCACTAGTTTTCCGGCTGCCACCACCCCCGAATCCGGCAAAGCTCCAACAACCTCAAAATCCCATTATTTTTTCTTCTCGTTTCTTAAAAACACAACCAGAAACCTACACCCATGAAACTCCACACAAATATTCAATGACAAACAGATCATAACAATCCCATTTCCTTTGTTTTCCGACTAACAACAACCATAGGAGGCACCACCCAAACACCCTCCTTTTTCTTTTCTTCTCTGACCCAAACCCACCAGCAAACAACCCCAAACTCACGTGAAAAATCCATTCATTTGCTGACCAAATAAACCCCACCAATCCTGCAAACCAAACCCAAAATTAATCCATCTTCACATTCTCTTTTCCGGCATCAAATCCGTGACCGCTGATCTCTACTGACGAGCTCCATTTTAATCGATTGAAGCAGAAAACTCCATCTCCCTCTTCTCTCACGCCAGACCCACAAAAACAAGACCAAACCCCTCTTCCTTTCCTTTCTTTCTGGTGAAATAGTCACCGGAAATAACACCAACGAGCTGCCAATCCCATTCCCTTTTTCTGCTCGTTATTTTTTTGATTTTCTTTTTTGTTTTGCAGGTATTCAAGCGAGCTGCGAGCTCTAAACTCAGCCTCCTTCAAGCTCCACTGATGGGTGTTGTAACGCCATGTTGACGAGGCCAGGCGGGCCAGATCCTCTCTTCCTTCATATCCAGCCAAAGATCACTGTCTTTTATTTTTAGTTCAATCACTGCGGTTGTTTGTTTAGTTGTTATATCTAATTATTTTGGTCATTATTTATTTGTTAAAGTGGGTATTTTTTTTTTTTATTGAGATGTTTTATTTTCTGACGCCACTTTTTTGGTGATTATCAATGCTTCATTATTTTCAATATATTATTGTTGATGGTCCATAAATTTTACTGATTGCAATTTACAGTTAATGTAATAGAAAATAATTATTTATTATGACCCAGTTCCACACTTGCTTTATTCATTGTTAATGTTTGATATTACTACATATATATCTTAGTTGCAATTTGAGTGGTGATTTACACTAATTAGAATAGTTGATTTTTGTGATTTTCTTTTTTTTTTTAATTTTGTTTTTGCTTGTTTTGATTATTTTTTTGGTTTAACTTCAATTGATTTGGCAGTGTACTATCTCAATGATTCTAAGAGTTTGTTCATGTTTTGATTGTTTTATTTTTCATTTCTTTTATATTAAAAAATTGGCGAATGAGAAAATCTGTCCGTCGATTTTGGAGGCCTCTCTATTGTTAAAAGAAGAAAAAATGTAGTTTATTTTTATATTCTTTATATGTTAAAATGTTCGATGAAGAAATATTCGTCTACTTCCAAGGCCTCCCATGTTAATAAGACGTGTTAATATTATTTATAGTAATATTTTTTTAATGAGTCGCCACAACGTTGCTTCAATTCAAAGGATGTCATCAGAATAACGACTTCGCTGGGGACATAGAGGTTCTAACCATTCTTGGTTCATTTTTTCAAATTGAGGATACTACTCTTTTATTGTGTTGTTCAATATATCTTGTATATTTTTTTGGTTGTTTGTATATCATACTCATTATTTAATGTACATAGTCATTACATTTCATGACATAATTTTGATCTAATAGAAAATAGAATGCATTAGGACAAAGACAGTTACGTAACTTTCCACGACTGTACTTTAGAAAAACACCTTTGAAATTCTTCAAGTGATAAATGAATATTAACTTGCGGTCATCAAACGTTTTTTATCATACTTCGTCCAGTAGTTGTCCAACTCGGGTAAACATGTCTCTTTTTAAGCCCACTCTTAGTCTGCTAGTGTAAAGCGAACACAAAAACCTCGTATTAAGCATAACACTCAAGGCACATTTGTATAACACATGCACTGATTGTTTGTATATTATGTGATATATTTGTTATATGTGATGTATGATAGTCCATTATTTCAAAGTCACTCTTGCTAACATAGTTTTAGGATATTTACAATTTAAGTCCTATCTTTTTTTCAACTTAAATAGGTTGGAACTACATTTAACCTGATTCCTGCATAAACGGGATACATAGGCGCCATAAGAGCTCGATCATGTTCCCCGTAAGTTTTTCAAATTTTTAAACCAAAAACTGGGGCAAATTTTTGTAAAGAGGTATCAAAAATTATCTAAATGAGACAGTTGATATGAGATTGAATACCTCAGGTTGGTAAAGCTAAAATAGGGGCAAAATTTTTAAGGAATGCCCTCAAAAATTTCACCGACGTTGTACTCAGACTCCAGATTCGGGAGGCATCACTCCAAGTTTGTTTGTACCTTTTGTATTAATATTTTGCACATGATGTTATATTCACTCTTATATCTTTAATTTTATTTATCTTAAATTTCATTAAAAATATTCTTTTATTTGACATTTGTAAAGTTGGGTTGTCCTCCCTCCAACGTGACTAATTTATTTTTTTATTTTTTGTTACTTTTTCTTTAATTAATTAAAAGACTTTTTCTTGTCTGCCCTTCAATGTGACTCACTGATATCTTCGTTCTTGTAAAGTTTTCTTTAATTAATTACAAATATTTTTCATTAAATTTGGGTTGCCCGTCCTTCAGTGTTGCTCATTGGTTCTTTAATCTGTTTAATTTTTATTTAAAAATTCAGTCGTTATTAAATAAAATTTTTTTATGTCATATCTGGAAGATCTACGCAAACCTGATTCTCATCAATGAGATATGTAGACAGCCCTTATTATGTCTGCTATTCTTTATTCAAAAGATTTTTTATTTTTATTTCTTTTAATGTTTATATTTTTGAAATTATTTTTTGACTTGGTTGGTGCCAACACAGTTCAAGTGTGCACGTGAAAAAAAATTTGTACAATAAAGAAGATTGACTTCTTGTTAAACCATAGATTCTTTTGGTACCTCTCATTCATACTTTTGTTTTGTAAATATTCTCTTGTATATATTCAAGATTAGAACAAAATCTGATCCATTGTTTCACGTGCATTGTGTGGTGATTTTTGAATTAAATTCTATTGTTTTGCATCGTTGATATAGAATATGACCTAAATATTACCGAGGACAAATTATAAGTAATGTTTGTCTTGATAAATGATTATCGGCAATCCTTGACCCGTTTAAGCCTTTCAAAGCCTACCAAATGACATTAATTCTTAGTGTGTTTCACTTTGAGCCTTAAGATTTTTTTTCTTTTTTTGTACAACCACATTTTTATCGTGTACCCTTTCTAAGTGCTCATACACACTATTCCTCTTTTGGCCAGACATTCTTGTGCACATTAAAGACGTGCAAGTTATAAAAAAAGATTTAAAGTTCAAAACTTTTCAAAGATAAAAGTTATCAAGGTCCTTGCAAGTCAAGAATACTAAAATAATGACTTAAAAGAAAGAAGAAAAAGTTCAAAATTCGCCCACAACTTCAAGCAAATAAAATTTCAACAAAAGAAGAAGAATGCTCCAAAACCAATCATGAGAAAATTCAAAAGATGATGACATGGGGAAAAATTCAAAAACGCAAAGATTCAAAAAAGTCAAGAACTGGAAGGAAGGGAGAACAAAGGAATCAAACGCTAAAAGTGTAACGACCTGTTTAGTCGTTTTGAGCAGCAGATTTTATTTCTGGAAGAACTGGCTAAGATTACGGACACCACGACGGACCGTCATAGGCACGACGGTCCGTCACAGATGTTTCGTTCCATGACACTTAGAATTCAAATTTGCAATCAAAATCGACTCGAACTCCGTAACGAATCGGCGGACGGATCGTCACAGGGGTGACGGACCGCCACACCACTTGAGAATTATGGTCGCGATTTACAGCCTGCGTGACCGCCGCAGCACGACGCCCGCCACAGTCGCGTAATCCCAGTGGGAATCGGATTTCTGGTTAAGTTTTGAGGGACGTTTTGGACTATTCTTTCCTTAATTATAAAGTTTGAGGGTTAATATTAATAAATATAATTACTTGGGGGTTAAAATAGGTAACCTTAAGTTAATTAGTGGGTCATTATTACCATCTTTCATTCTTAATTATATATGAATTAGGGTAAAAGAAAGAGGGTTTGAAGAAGAAAAAGAAAAGAACAGAAAGAGAGGGAGAAACGAACGAGTAGAGGGAGAGAGAGAAACGAAGAGGATAGCATGATTTTGAGAAGATAGCTTGTTGATTCAATTCTTCGGTGGAGGTAGGTTATGGTTTCTTTCATGCTACTTGTAGTAAACTCTTAATAGTGAATGCTATGTGTTGATAGTATTGTAAACCCTACTATGTGCTTAATTGTAAGCTTGCATGAATATGATATATATATATGTAATTATATGAGCATGATGAAGTTTTGAATTCCAAATCTTGAAAGAACCCTAATTCACTTGTTAATGATGATGCCTTAGTATAAAAGAAGGCTTGATATATTATATAATGAGATTGATGATGCCTTAGTATGAAAGAAGGCTTGATGAATTAGGGGATCGGGTGCCACGTTCCGGTACCAGGATAGAATGAATATGAGGATCGGAGTGTCACGTTCCGACACCAGGATAGAATATGGATTGGGTGTCACGTTCCGACACCAGGATAGAATATGGATCGGGTGCCACGTTCCGGTACCAGGATAGAATGAATATGAGGATCGGAGTGTCACGTTCCGACACCAGGATAGAATGAATATGAGGATCAGAGTGTCACGTTCCGACACCAGGATAGTAAATGGATCGGGTACCACGTTCCGGTACCAGGATAGTATATGAGGATCGGAGTGCCACGTTCCGGCACCAGGATAGAAATAGAGGAGCGGAGTGTCACGTACCGACACAAGAGGAAGAAAGATAATGAATCTTGAAAGATAATGAATATACTCAATCTAATGAACTTAATTCCCAAATGAGTATGGTATTGAGGCTTGAGTCCTCATGTGTGAACTCGGTTGTAGTTATTGATGAATTTATGTTGTTATTGCTACATGTTGAGTATTGTAGTTGATTTACATTATTATTGATATATACTGTTACCTATTCTGAGTTGGCCGATGATATCTACTCAGTACTTGTGGTTGTCTTCGACTTCCTACTTTCATGTTTTCTTCTTTGTTATTTGTGTAATGCAGCAAACGTTCTGTCAACTTCAACTCAACAGTAGATCCAGCCAGTATTCACTACCTTCGGAAATTCAGGGTGAGCTAATGCGTCTAGCTTGGACTGGGTCTTCTTCTTCAACTCTTGATGCCTTGAACTTCCGGCATGGACTAGCTAGTATTTGTTTTAGCTTCTTAGACAGTTTTAGTTTAGCAATTTGAGATAGATGTTCTTGTGATGATGACTTCCAGATTTTGGGGATAATAGTAATAGTTTTGGATTGTTTTTATTAATGAGTTAAGTCTTCCGCATTACTTTCTGTTGATATTGTATTAAAATGTTAAGGTTTATACGGGTTGGTTCGCTCACATAGGAGGGTAGATGTGGGTGCTAGTCGCGTCCCCGTTTTGGGTCGTGACAAACTTGGTATCAAAGCATTAGGTTCGTTGGTCTCATCACACATGAACAGGTCTTGTAGAGTCTTAAGGAACGGTAGGGGGACGCCTTTACTTTTCCTTGAGAGGCTATAAGACTTTAGGAAAATTTCACTCTTTCATTCTTTCCTTCGTGCTACTACTTGAGTCCAATTGGTATCTGGGCGATACGAATTAGTATCTGACCATCTTCACTCTATTTCGCAGATGGTTAGAACTAGAGCAACGACCGCACCAGCAGCAACAACGGCACGACAAGACACGCATCGAGCGCCATTGGGCCGTGGGCTCGAGGAAGAACAAAGGGCAAGAGGCCGCGGTAGAGGTCGTGGGAGGACGTCCTCTAGAGGAAGAGGACGAGCACCTAGTCCACCTGATGCTAGGGCAGTGACTCCTCCACCGACTGAGGGGGTAGTAAGAGAGGGTGAGGAAGGGGAAACTGAACAAGAACAGAATGAGAAAATGCCACCCCAACCTACCCCAGAGATGATCAATCAGGTTCTTGCTTATCTTAGCGGGTTATCTGATCACGGTCAGGCACCTCCAGTGGTTTCTGCACCAACACCTCTGGTTTCAGAGGTACGACATGCGGCTACTAGGGCTCCCCGCATGGATGCCTCATTGGAGATAGGCACATTTCCACGTCTGACTACTGGACCGATAATGACAAACGACCAGCACGAACTTTTCAGTAAGTTCTTGAAATTGAAACCTCCAGTCTTCAAGGGTACAGAATCTGAAGATGCTTATGATTTTCTTGTTGATTGTCATGAGCTCCTACACAAGATGGGTATAGTGGAGCGGTTCGGTGTTGAGTTCGTGAGCTATCAGTTTCAAGGGAACGCCAACATGTGGTGGCGGTCACATATCGAGTGTCAACCAACAGAGACACCCCCTATGACTTGGGAATCATTCTCTAGCTTGTTTATGGAGAAGTATATCCCATGGACTTTGAGAGATAGAAAAAGGGATGAGTTCTTGAGTCTTGAGCAAGGAAGGATGACGGTTAATGCATATGAGGCTAAATTCCGCGCATTATCTAGGTATGCCACCCAACTTTGTTTCAGTCCACAAGAACGGATTCGCCGTTTTGTGAAAGGGTTGAGGTCAGAATTGCGGATTTCGGCCCTACAGATAGCGGCAACGGCAAGATCCTTCCAAGAGGTGGTAGACTTTGTGATAGAGGTGAAGGAGTGAAGCGGCACGACTTCACCACGACATCGACATCAAAGAGGTTCTGAAAGGGAGGTGAGTTCAACGGTTCGTATACTAGAGGACACAGTTCTGGAGGTTACTCAGTTCGACCCATTCAGTCTTCACTACAGACTGTAGTTGGGGGTCCACCTCAGACCGGTCAACACTTCTCTGAGAGGCCGATGCGTGAATCCAGAGAATGTTACGGATGTGGGGAGATTGGACACATTAAGAGGTATTGTCCAAACCAGAGTTACAGAACCCCACTAGCTAGAGGTAGGGGTGGTCATGGTAGAGGCCGTTATTCTGGAGGACGTGGTGGTCGAGGTAATGGTGGTCACCACAACGGCAGAGGTGATGGGCAAACTGGAGCCACTACTACGCAACATGGTAGGGGCAACGGACAGACGAATAATGGGGCCCATTGTTACGCTTTTCCTGGGAGATCTGAAGCGGAGGCATCAGATGCTGTCATCACAGGTAACCTTTTGATTTGTGATTGCATGGCTTCCGTATTGTTTGATCCTGGATCCACGTTTTCTTATGTATCTTCCTCATTTGCTAATGGTCTAAATTTACATTGAGAATTACTTGACACGCCTATTCGTGTTTCTACTCCGGTGGGTGAGTCTGTGATAGTTAAAAAGGTGTATAGGTCTTGTTTGGTGAATTTTGTGGGGAGCAACACCTATGTAGATTTGGTTATTTTAGAAATGGGTGACTTTGATGTAATTCTGGGTATGACTTGGCTTTCTCCGAATTTTGCGATTTTGGATTGTAATGCTAAAACTGTGACGTTAGCCAAGCCTAGGGCAGATCCGTTAGTGTGGGAGGGCGACTACACTTCCATTCCGGTTCGTATCGTGTCCTTTCTTTGTGCTCGGAAGATGGTTAGTAAGGGTTGTTTAGCTTTCTTAGCACATCTTAGGGATGACACTACTCAAGTACCCTCAATTGAATCGGTTTCGGTAGCTCGAGAATTTTTGGATGTGTTCCCTGCAGATCTTCCTGGTATGCCACCGGATAGGGATATTGACTTCTGTATTGATCTTGAAGCGGGTACTCGCCCCATTTCTATACCCCCTTATAGAATGGCTCCCGCTGAATTAAGAGAATTAAAGGCTCAACTTCAAGAGTTGTTGAGCAAAGGCTTCATTAGACCAAGTGCATCCCCTTGGGGTGCTCCGGTTTTGTTTGTGAAGAAGAAGGATGGGAGTTTTCGAATGTGTATAGACTACAGACAACTGAATAAGGTAACTATTAAGAACAAGTATCCTCTTCCTCGCATTGATGACTTGTTCGATCAGTTACAAGGTGCTTGTGTCTTCTCTAAGATTGACTTGAGATCCGGTTATCATCAATTGAAAATACGGGCAACGGATGTGCCAAAGACTGCATTTCGAACGAGGTATGGACATTACGAATTTGTGGTGATGTCTTTTGGTCTTACGAATGCCCCCGCTGCGTTCATGAGCTTGATGAACGGGATTTTTAAGCCATATTTGGACCTCTTCGTGATCGTATTTATTTATGATATATTGGTATACTCAAAGAGCAAGAAGGAACATGAAGAGCATTTGAGAATGGTATTGGAAATGTTGAGGGAGAAAAAGCTTTACGCCAAGTTCTCTAAGTGTGAGTTTTGGCTAGATGCAGTGTCCTTCTTGGGGCATGTGGTTTCGAAGGATGGGGTAATGGTAGATCCTTCTAAGATTGAGACAGTGAAGAATTGGGTAAGACCCACTAATGTGTCAGAAATAAGAAGCTTTGTTGGGTTAGCTAGCTACTACCGCCGATTTGTCAAGGGATTCTCTTCTATTGCTTCCCAATTGATTTAACTTGACTAAGCAGAATGTTCCATTTGTATGGTCAGATGAATGTGAGGAAAGCTTTCAGAAGCTTAAGACTTTGTTGACTACTGCACCTATCCTCACCTTGCCGGTAGAGGGTAAGAACTTCATTGTTTATTGTGATGCATCCTATTCGGGTTTGGGTGCAGTGCTAATGCAAGAGAAGAACGTGATTGCTTATGCTTCAAGACAATTAAAAGTGCATGAATGTAACTATCCAACTCATGACTTGGAATTGGCCGCGGTAGTGTTTGCATTAAAGCAATGGAGACACTATTTATATGGGGTTAAGTGTGAGGTCTACACGGATCATCGTAGCCTTCAGTATGTCTTTACTCAGAAAGACTTGAACTTGAGACAGAGGAGATGGATGGAACTACTAAAGGACTACGACATCACTATTTTGTATCATCCGGGGAAGGCGAATGTTGTGGCAGATGCTTTGAGTAGAAAGGCGGGAAGCATGGGAAGTCTAGCTCATTTGCAAGCTTCTAGACGCCCATTGGCTAGAGAGGTTCAGACTCTGGCTAACGACTTGATGAGGTTAGAAATAAATGAGAAGGGAGGATTGTTGGCTAGTGTGGAGTCGAGATCTTCTTTTCTCGACAAGATTAAGGGAAAACAGTTTGATGATGAGAAACTAAGGCGAATCCAAGATAAAGTATTGCGAGAAGAGGCTAAGGAAGCACAAATCGATGAGGAAGGTGTTTTGAGAATCAAAGGAAGGGTATGTGTACCCCGCGTCGATGATTTGATCAACACTATTCTGACAGAGGCTCATAGTTCAAGGTATTCTATACATCCGGGTGCAACCAAGATGTATCGTGACCTCAAGCAACACTTTTGGTGGAGTAGAATGAAGCGTGATATTGTCGACTTTATTGCCAAGTGTCCAAACTGTCAACAAGTAAAGTATGAACACCAAAGGCCCGGAGGAACACTTCAGAGAATGCCCATTCCGGAATGGAAGTGGGAAAGAATTGCAATGGACTTTGTGGTTGGTCTTCCAAAGACAATGGGGAAGTACGACTCTATCTGGGTGATTGTTGATAGGCTAACGAAATCTGCTCATTTCATTCCGGTCAAGTTGACTTACAATGCCGAGAAGTTAACCAAAAATCTATATTTCAGAGATCGTTCGATTGCATGGGGTTCCACTATCCATCATATCAGATAGAGGTACGCAGTTTACTTCTAAGTTTTGGAAAACATTGCATGCGGAATTGGGTACTAGGTTGGACCTTAGTACTGCGTTGCATCCTCAGACCGATGGTCAGTCTGAAAGGACGATTCAAGTGTTGGAGGATATGCTTCGTGCATGTGTGATAGAGTTTGGTGGCCATTGGGATAGCTTCTTACCCTTAACAGAGTTTTCATACAATAATAGCTATCACTCAAGCATTGACATGGCTCCATTTGAAGCATTGTATGGTAGGAGATGTAGATCTCCCATTGGTTGGTTTGACGCATTCGAGGTTAGACCTTGGGGTACTGATCTCTTGAGGGATTCGTTAGATAAGGTGAAGCGCATTCAAGAAAAGCTTCTGGAGGCACAAAGTAGACAAAGGGAGTATGCAGATCGAAAGGTTAGAGACTTGGAGTTCATGGAGGGTGAACAAGTCTTGTTGAAAGTTTCACCAATGAAAGGGGTGATGCGGTTTGGCAAAAGAGGTAAGCTAAGTCCAAGGTATATTGGACCATTTGAGGTACTAAAGCGAATAGGAGAGGTGGCTTATGAATTAGCCTTGCCTCCAGGGCTGTCCGGAGTACATCCGGTATTTCATGTGTCCATGTTGAAAAGATACCATGGAGATGGAAACTACATCATCCGTTGGGATTCAGTCTTGCTTAATGAGAACTTGTCATATGAGGAGGAGCCTGTTGCTATTCTAGATAGAGAAGTTCGCAAGTTGAGGTCAAGGGAGATTGCATCCATCAAAGTTCAATGGAAGAATCGACCGGTTGAAGAGGCTACTTGGGAAAAGGTGGCAGATATGCAAGAAAAATACCCACATCTGTTTACAGATTCAGGTACTTCCTTCTGCCCTTGTTTTTCTTCTTTTGATCATTCGGGGACGAACGATGGGTAAATTGGTATCTATTGTAACGACCTGTTTAGTCGTTTTGAGCAGCAGATTTTATTTCTGGAAAAACTGGCTAAGATTACGGACACCACGACGGACCGTCATAGGCACGACGGTCCGTCACAGATGTTTCGTTCCATGACACTTAGAATTCTGAAATTTGGTACTGAAAATTAACTCTCTGAACTCCGTAACGAACTGGCAGGATGGACCGTCACAGGGGTGACGGACCGTCATAGTCCACTTGAGAATTAAGGGCTGCGACGACCTGCGTGACAGACCGTCGCAGGCACAACGGCCCGTCACAGGTCGCGTAATCCCAGTGGGAATCAGATTTCTGGTTATGTTTTGAGGGACGTTTTGGACTATTCTTTCCTTAATTATAAAGTTTGAGGGTTAATATTAATAAATCTAATTACTTGGGGGTTAAAATAGGTAACCTTAAGTTAATTAGTGGGTCATTATTACCATCTTTCATTCTTAATTATATATGAATTAGGGTAAAAGAAAGAGGGTTTGAAGAAGAAAAAAAAAAGAACAGAAAGAGAGGGAGAAACGAACGAGTAGAGGGAGAGAGAGAAACGAAGAGGATAGCAAGATTTTGAGAAGATAGCTTGTTGATTCAATTCTTCGGTGGAGGTAGGTTATGGTTTCTTTCATGCTACTTGTAGTAAACTCTTAATAGTGAATGCTATGTGTTGATAGTATTGTAAACCCTACTATGTGCTTAATTGTAAGCTTGCATGAATATGATATATATATATGTAATTATATGAGCATGATGATGTTTTGAATTCCAAATCTTGAAAGAACCCTAATTCACTTGTTAATGATGATGCCTTACTATAAAAAAAGGCTTGATATATTATATAATGAGATTGATGATGCCTTAGTATGAAAGAAGGCTTGATGAATTAGGGGATCGGGTGCCACGTTCCGGTACCAGGATAGAATGAATATGAGGATCGGAGTGTCACATTCCGATACCAGGATAGAATATGGATCGGGTGTCACGTTCCGACACCAGGATAGAATATAGATCGGGTGCCACGTTCCGGTACCAGGATAGAATGAATATGAGGATCGGAGTGTCACGTTCCGACACCAGGATAGAATGAATATGAGGATCGGAGTGTCACGTTCCGACACCAGGATAGTAAATGGATCGGGTACCACGTTCCGGTACCAGGATAGTATATGAGGATCGGAGTGCCAAGTTTCGGCACCAGGATAGAAATAGAGGAGCGGAGTGTCACGTACCGACACAAGAGGGAGAAAGATAATGAATCTTGAAAGATAATGAATATACTCAATCTAATGAACTTAATTCCCAAATGAGTATGGTATTGAGGCTTGAGTCCTCATGTGTGAACTCGGTTGTAGTTATTGATGAATTTATGTTGTTATTGCTACATGTTGAGTATTGTAGTTGATTTACATTATTATTGATATATACTGTTCCCTATTCTGAGTTGGCCGATGATATCTACTCAAGACTTGTGGTTGTACCGACTTCCTACTTTCATGTTTTCTTCTTTGTTATTTGTGTAATGCAAAGAACGTTAAGTCAACTTCAACTTAACAAAGAGATCCGGCCGCCTTCACTACCTTCGAAATTCAGGGTGAGCTAATGCGTCTAGCTTGACTGGTCTTCTTCTTCAAGTCTTGATGCCTTGAACTTCCGGCATGGACTAGCTAGTATTTGTTTTAGCTTCTTAGACAGTTTTAGTTTAGCAATTTGAGATAGATGTTCTTGTGATGATGACTTCCAGATTTTGGGGATAATAGTAATAGTTTTGGATTGTTTTTGTTAATGAGTTAAGTCTTCCGCATTACTTTCTGTTGATATTGTATTAAAATGTTAAGGTTTATACGGGTTGGTTCGCTCACATAGGAGGGTAGATGTGGGTGCCAGTCGCGTCCTCGTTTTGGGTCGTGACAAAAAGTTTAACAAATATTGAAAAAATCTATTTAGTGCAATGCTCAAGAAGTGAATAAGTCGCTTTTATCCCAAATTACAATCTCACCCGTCACTAAGCCTACATTACAAGCTTTTAACAAGCCCTACATGATTTAAGTTCAAATGTTTTCACAATAGTGGAGATTTACAAGAAGGTCAAGCCTATGGTATCACAATTGCATGTGTTGAACATTTTTTCTGAGTGTGAGTGTGCTTTCAAGATGTTTCCTAATTAAAAATATGTAGGATGTTCAAGAACAAAAAAATCCAAAACGTCCGGGATGTTTGTTAAAAGGGATGTTTGTGTGCCTTAGCCTATTCGACTAACTTTTAGGAATAAAAAATGTACGATAATTGGTGAAAAGGTAGTTAATAGATGTTTGATTTGTTTAATCGATGAAACGTCCACGTAAGACTCTCCAAGGACAAACAAAGATCCCTTAAAGAGGACCCCTATAGTTTGATGCAACACTTTCTAGCAGTGTGCATCGACAGGACAGAAGACGGACCATGTGTAGATCGATGGGGTGTCATCTTCTCAGTTTCTATATCTGATACTTCATATATACTATCATTTTCACTTAATTCATAATCTATGTATTCTATTTGCATATATTTTTCATCATCTATAATTAATTCTGCTATTTGTTTTCTTTTTGGATTTTTGGGTAATTTACAATCTTTAGCTATGTGTCCTATCTTTCCACAATTATAACAAGTACATTGGGATATCTTTCTTTTTGGTCTGTATGGTCTTTTTATTTTATAGTTTTTTACATAATACCTTCGTCTTGGTTGTTTATATTTATATATAGTTTTGTTTTTTCTATAATTTTTATATCTTTTAGATTTTTTTTTTTTCGATTTGAACGTCTGGTATGACATTATCTTCTCCTTGACATTTTGAACATATATGGTCTGGGTATTTTTGTCCAATAATTTTGCAATATCTGGTCAATAATTCTTCCAAAATAAACCCTTTCCTTAATGCTCTTGTTGTTGGTTTTTGCTCTGGCTTGAGTAGACTAAGTATCCATTGACGTATCTCTTCCATATCTTGTTCTCTGATTTCTTTAGAATTTGAATATATCATAACTTGCTCTCGTACGTAATAGCTCCATACTGAATTCCCGTTTAAATAATTGTTAGTTAGTTCATTTAGGATAGTTGCTATTCCTATAACTCTTTTGTTGGCGTAGAATTCTGGTATCTCAATCTTTTGTATTTCTTGTTGTATTCCGATATCTTCTGGAATTATCATATCTCTGGTCAAACCAATTTTTATAACTCGTA
Organism: Solanum arcanum; assembly: GCA_027789145.1. Taxonomy (NCBI): domain Eukaryota; kingdom Viridiplantae; phylum Streptophyta; class Magnoliopsida; order Solanales; family Solanaceae; genus Solanum; species Solanum arcanum. The sequence continues at coordinate 52,151,056 of CM050933.1, forward strand.
TAATTGGTTTTATCTCATCAAATAATATCTCTGCTTTGGTCTTTGAATAAAACTTTATATAAAACAATGTTCCTTTAGTAATTCTTTTATAGTTCATAAAGGCTTTGTATAGCTCGTATGGTAGATATTTCATCTCTGTTTGGGTATAAACTGTATTAAGTAATCCATAACTATAACATGTTTTTACTAGATTTGCATTGGTGCCTGGTTGTGCTATTAACTTATTATATCCTTGTAGCTTTTGGGTTATAAAATCAGTATTAGGGTCTTTGGTAGTTGGAGATCTAGGTGTTGAGTTTAAATAATTTTGGATTTTATAAAGGTTTTCAATATATGAGCGGGTTATGTGGTTGTAGGCTTTTTTATCTTGGTTCAAACTTTCTGAGTAAGTATGTATTTGTGGTGGTATAAATAATGAGTCTTTTTGGTTCTTTGGAATAAATGGTTTATCGAAGATTTTGTATATATTTAAATTTGTATATCTTATTCCACTGGCTCCTTTTGTTGTAGATGTGCTTGCTGTAGCTGCATTTAAACAAACATTGTCATGGGTTTTATGGAGTTTCCCAACGTCTCCTTCTAGTTCTGGCTTTTTACCGTCCGCCGATCGACGTAGCTCCGCATTTTTAGAGTCATGCTGCTGACTGTTATCTTTCAGATTTTGTAACTCTTTTCCCATACTGTCCACCTTCGTAGAAAGTGTAGTAATTGCTTTGAGTATTTCTTCTATTGTATCTTGTTCAGTTTGAGTTCCTTTTTCTTGATAGGTAGTCTGCAACAAGGTTCTTGTCAGTCTTAATTATTTCAATTGTAAATGTAAAATTTAATATATTCAATACTAATCTCCTTATTTCTTTTGTTGTAACTAAATCATCTAATATTTTTTTTACCCACCATTTTACTTGTGTATTATCTGTTCTTACAATAAATTTATTGTAAACAATATATGGTTCAAATGCTAATAAACATTTCTATAATGCAAATAATTCTTTTCTATTTATTTCCCATTTTATTTGTGCTTCTGTATAAGATCCTGAATAATATCTACAATGATGTTCTATTTTTTCTTTTTCATATTTGTATTTTAAAACTCCTCCGTAACTATGATCACTCGAATCTGTTTCAACAATGTAAGTAAATGTTTTATTTTCATCGGGAAAATATAGTTCTTGTAAATTTTTACATAATTTCTTAATATTTCTTATATGTTCTTTATCTTTATTGTCAAAATGATATTCTACATCTTTTTTACGTTTTTATGTAGTGGTTTTAGATGCTCTGCTAATTTTGGTATATATTCTCTTACCTGATTTACTAATCCTAGAAAGGATTGTAATTTCTTTTTTGTATCTATATTTTCATCAATAGTAATTATTTTTTGTACTATATGAGTTTGCATTTTTATTCCATTTCTATCTATTTGTATTCCTAGAAATTCTATCTGTGATTTCATAATTTCTGCTTTCCTTTTACTTAAGCTTATTCCTGAGTTTTTAACTATGTGTATAAATTTTTCTAATAATCTTATATGTTCATCTTGTGTTCTAGAATATATCAATATGTCATCTATATATACGATACAGTTTTCTAGCTGGTTAAAACAATTATCCATGAAATGTTGGAATCTACCTGGTGTATTTTTATATCCAAAAGGTAAAACATTCCATTCATAGAAACCTTGTGGTACTGTGAATGCTGTTAATTGTTTAGATTCTTCTTCTAGTTTCAGGTGGTAAAATCCTGATTTACAGTCAAATTTACTAAAATAATTATATCCTTGTATTTGTCTTATTTTTAGTATTTTGTTTGGTATTGGATAATTGTACGTTTTAGTTTTAGCATTTAGATTACGATAATCTATGACCATTCTACTTTTACCTCTTTTTTGTTCACTATGTTTTATAACTATAAATGCTGGACTTGTGTGTTTACTATTACTCTTTTGTATGTAATTATTTTCTAATAATTCATCTATATGTATTTTAAATTCTTTTAAATCATCAAAGTTATATTTTAATGGTCTCTGTGTTATTATGCTATTTTCATCTATTAATTCAATTTTTACTTTTGTCTTATGTTTTTCCCATCCTTGTAATGGATCTTCACTATATAATTGTTCTAGTTGTTCATTAATTAATTTGACTTTGTCTATGGCAAATATAATAATTTCTAATTGCGTTATTTGTTTATTATTTATATTTTCCATTTCTTGGTTTATCTTTTCACTTCCTTTTATCCATTCCATAGGTTTTCGTTATTTATTATTTACTCTTTTTGCTCCTATCTTATTTCCGCATGGTGTAGTAAGCCACCAATGTGTTTTTGTTATTATGTGTGGATAAAATCTATCTAGAAATGGCATTCCTAATAACATATCTTTTCTAGTAAATTCAAAATTATACATTTCTTCTATTGTTAGTATCTTATCCCATATTTGTATTTTTATATTTTTTGCTTTGTATTTAATCATACTTCCTTCATTGTTAAATCCCGTTACTACCATAGGTGTTTTTAATTTTTCCCATTTATCTTCTGGTAAGCAATTATATTTACATATATTCGCTTCTGCTCCTGTATCTATCATTGGGGTATAATATCTGTTGTGATATCCTTCTACTATAATTTTTGCAAGAATAAATATTTTCATTAATCATTTTGTCCTTTTTATAATTATTTTCTTATTTTGACAAGTTATTGTTAATTGTTCATTTTCTATATTGTATGGTTTGACTTTTTCTAACCATTTTATTCCTAATGTAATATTATGATCTCCTTGGTATATTTTGAATTGTATTACTAAGGGTATTCCTCCTATAATTATTTCTTTTTCTGTTGTTTCTTCATTCGTGTTCACTATCTCACTAGGCAGTCCAGGGCATGTATGTCCTGTTCTTATAATTCTAATACTAACTCTCTTGTTATATAATTTTCTTCTTGTCCTGTATTTATTAATATTTTATATTTTCTTTGGTCTATTATTCCTGTTATGAAATAATGATATGGTGTTATTTCTTCTTTATCTAACAAGCTTTGTGGAATTTCATATTTTCTTTTAGATGTACTCATCCTTGATGAGGTAGCTCTTGTCAATGTATTTGGTACGCTTGAAGTGCTTAATCTTTCTTTTACTATGTCTAAATCTTCTTCTATATCAATTTCTTTATAGCTATAGTCATTATTGTCTATTACAGTAATTATTTTTTCAAAAGGATTTTCTATTTTTATTTTATTAATTTTATTTCTTGCTGTTATTTTATGCTTTGTTGTTAATATATATAAATTTTTACATCTTGCTGTAAATAATTTGCTTCCTGGTGCTAGTTCTATTCCAGACATTTTCCAATATAGAACTAATGATCTATCTATATTTTTATTTGTTAATGATACTGTATAATTAGCACTTATTGTAAACTTAAATTTTTGATATATTATGTTTCCTTTTACTGCACTAATTACGCTTTTTTCTATAGGGTGTACAATTCTATCATCTGCTAAATATATTTCTATAGGTGTATCTATTCCTTCTCTAAAGCAGGCTTTTATCTTCTCTCTACTCTCTACTCTCAATTCATAAATCCGCTTCCACCCCCCTCCATTGGTATCAGAGCTAGATAATTAAATAATTATGGAAAACAAATCAACTATGAAAAATGATCCACAAGAACAGGTATACCATTTTATATTTATGAGTAGCTAAATTAGTTTATTCCTGAAAATCTCTTGTTAATTATAATTGTTTATCATGTTTGAATAATGTTCTAATAACCATCTTTAGAAAGTTTGCTACAGAAATATTCTTGAATAAGTATGCCCAGACTATGCCATTCTAAGATTGAAACCGGTAGGCAGAGAAGGCCGTTTAAGGGGAGTAAACAAAGTTGAGGCGCTGTTAGGGTAACTAATCAAAGAAGAAAGCTGTAGTAGTGACCAGACGAGATGATTATTAAATCATTATTTTTACATAATAAGAAAGTATAATTTATTAAGAGATTGGAAGGAATAAAATTTTAGTGAAAAAAATGAAAATAATAAAAATGGAAACATACCTATTAAACGATGATGTTAATTATAAGATATTACTACTCTATATACTAAAAAACTTGAATACTGATATAAAAAGAGAAATTTATAATAAATTATTAACATATGAAATAATAGAAATAACAACCAAAGGTTGGATTGAGTTAGATATACAAGAAAGACTTTATAATGAACTTTACTTTGACATATATGATTTATATGATGATTTAGATATTGGAGATTAAATATGACTGAATATTGGTTAAGACGATATGGTAGAAATTACAGGTTAAAAAAGATTAAATATCCAGATAAATTATGTAAGCTTTTTAAAATATTATATAAACATTTATGATGGATAAAAATAAAAATACTAAAATAAAAACAACCAAGATAGATAAAAAAATACGAAAAATATGGAAAAAATTAAAATCCTTATATATAGAATATCAATTATCACAACTAGTCAAAACAGATAATGATAAAAAAGATCATTTGATAAATATAATTTCAAAAACTGAATACAAATATGTCTGCTATTTGAAAAAATAGTATGAACGAAGAAAAATATAGACAACAATTAATAGAAATAATAATGAAAAAATAACTGAAAAGAACAAGAATTACAACATAGAAAAAGAAGGTTAGAAGAAAATATATTAGCAGGAGTATGTAATAAATCAATACTAGCACAAAGAAAATATATATTAATGTTAGAATTAGAATTAGATTGTCTTGAATATGAATTACAACATAATATAATACATAGATCATAATGAACAAAGAAGAGTTTGCAGTAGACGAAAAAACATATGAAAACCAAGATGGAATGATAATAAAAATAGTATTTTCAAATTTAGGAAGAAGATACAAGAAAATAGGAAATAACTTATATTTAATGCTAGAAAAAGAAACAGCAAAATTAGAAGATAGTTTAACAGCCATGGTAAGAATAACAAAAGAAAATGAAATTACTACACTTTCTACGAAGGTGGACAGTATGGGAAAAGAGTTACAAAATCTGAAAGATAACAGTCAGCAGCATGAATCTAAAAATGCGGAGCTACGTCGATCGGCGGACGGTAAAAAGCCAGAACTAGAAGGAGACGTTAGGAAACTCCATAAAACCCATGACAATGTTTGTTTAAATGCAGCTACAACAAGCACATCTACAACAAAAGGAGCCAGTGGAATAAGATATACAAATTTAAATATGAACAAAATCTTCGATAAACCATTTATTCCAAAGAACCAAAAAGACTCATTATTTAAACCACCTCAAATACATACTTACTCAGAAAGTTTGAACCAAGATAAAAAAGCCTACAACCACATAACCCGCTCATATATTGAAAACCTTTATAAAATCCAAAATTATTTAAACTCAACACCTAGATCTCCAACTACCAAAGACCCTAATACTGATTTTATAACCCAAAATCTACAAGGATATAATAAGTTAATAGCACAACCAGGCACCAATGCAAATCTAGTAAAAACATGTTATAGTTATGGATTACTTAATACAGTTTATACCCAAACAGGAGATGAAATATCTACCATACCAGAGCTATACAAAGCCTTTATGAACTATAAAAGAATTAAAAAAGGAACATTGTTTTATATAAAGTTTTATTCAGCACCAGCAGAGATATTATTTGATGAGATAAAACCAATTATACAAGTTATAAAAATTGGTTTGACCAGAGATATGATAATTCCATAGGGGTATAATATCTGTTGTGATATCCTTCTACTATAATTTTTGCAAGTATAAATATTTTCATTAATCATTTTGTCCTTTTTATAATTATTTTCTTATTTTGACAAGTTATTGTTAATTGTTCATTTTCTATATTGTATGGTTTGACTTTTTCTAACCATTTTATTCCTAATGTAATATTATGATCTCCTTGGTATATTTTGAATTGTATTACTAAGGGTATTCCTCCTATAATTATTTCTTTTTCTGTTGTTTCTTCATTCGTGTTCACTATCTCACTAGGTAGTCCAGGGCATGTATGTCATGTTCTTATAATCTCTTCTTCTAATACTAACTCTCTTGTTATATAATTTTCTTCTTGTCCTGTATTTATTAATATTTTATATTTTCTTTGGTCTATTATTCCTGTTATGAAATAATGATATGGTGTTATTTCTTCTTTATCTAACAAGCTTTGTGGAATTTCATATTTTCTTTTAGATGTACTCATCCTTGATGAGGTAGCTCTTGTCAATGTATTTGGTACGCTTGAAGTGCTTAATCTTTCTTTTACTATCTCTAAATCTTCTTTTATATCAATTTCTTTATAGCTATAGTCATTATTGTCTATTACAGTAATTATTTTTTCAAAAGGATTTTCTATTTTTATTTTATTAATTTTATTTCTTGCTGTTATTTTATGCTTTGTTGTTAATATATATAAATTTTTACATCTTGATGTAAATAATTTGCTTCCTGGTGCTAGTTCTATTCCAGAAATTTTCCAATATAGAACTAATGATCTATCTATATTTTTATCTGTTAATGATACTGTATAATTAGCACTTATTGTAAACTTAAATTTTTGATATATTAAGTTTCCTTTTACTGCACTAATTACGCTTTTTTCTATAGGGTGTACAATTCTATCATCTGCTAAATATATTTCTATAGGTGTATCTATTCCTTCTCTAAAGCAGGCTTTTATTAAGATTTCTGTTCCTCCTAAATGTACATATTTTATTGGTGTTTTAGCTTTTATATCTTGTATTTCTTTGTTTATCATTCTTTTATTTATTATAGGTATATATGTTTTTCCTCTTGTGTATTTACAATCTATGATATGTTCTTTTTGACTAACTACATAGTATTCTTCTTTTTGTCTTTTAAACCAATTTCTTAAAATAGGTATTTCTAGTACTTTTTCAACACTTAAATCTAATTCTTTTCCTTTTATTTGTTCAAATATTGTATTATCAAATATAATTTTCTGTTCTGATGATTCTTCATCTTGATATTCTTCCTTAGATATTATTTTTATTTCATTTTCAGACATTATATTTCTTCATCTGTTTACAACAAGAAATACAAAAGATTGAGATACCAGAATTCTACGCCAACAAAAGAGTTATAGGAATAGCAACTATCCTAAATGAACTAACTAACAATTATTTAAACGGAAATTCAGTATGGAGCTATTATGTACGAGAGCAAGTTATGATATATTCAAATTCTAAAGAAAACAGAGAACAAGATATGGAAGAGATACGTCAATGGATACTTAGTCTACTCAAGCCAGAGCAAAAACCAACAACAAGAGCATGAAGGAAAGGGTTTATTCCGGAAGAATTATTGACCAGATATTGCAAAATTATTGGACAAAAATACCCCGACCATATATGTTCAAAATGTCAAGGAGAAGATAATGTCATACCAGACGTTCAAATCGAATAAAAAAAAATTATTTATTTTAAAATTTTGTGTCGGCTGAATATCATCCATATGTAAAAAGTAATAATTTTTATTTTTGTCGTGTTGTGTCGGCTGTAAAAAGACAGTTGTAAAAGTCATAAAGAAAATAGTGTGTATGTCGGCCATAAATAAAGAAGAGGCCATTATGTAAAGTAGTAATAGTAAGTATTTTGTTTTCTTGTGTCGGCCGAATATAAAAAGGCCAAGTGTAAAGTATGTGTCGGCCATTTTTGGCAAAAAATGTTTTTTAAGTTTTTTATGTAGTGGTTTTAGATGCTCTGCTAATTTTGGTATATATTCTCTTACCTGATTTACTAATCCTAGAAAGGATTGTAATTTCTTTTTTGTATCTATATTTTCATCAATAGTAATTATTTTTTGTACTATATGAGTTTGCATTTTTATTCCATTTCTATCTATTTGAATTCCTAGAAATTCTATCTGTGATTTCATAATTTCTGCTTTCCTTTTACTTAAGCTTATTCCTGAATTTTTAACTATGTGTATAAATTTTTCTAATAATCTTATATGTTCATCTTGTGTTCTAGAATATATCAATATGTCATCTATATATACGATACAGTTTTCTAGCTGGTTAAAACAATTATCCATGAAATGTTGGAATCTACCTGGTGCATTTTTATATCCAAAAGGTAAAACATTCCATTCATAGAAACCTTGTGGTACTGTGAATGCTGTTAATTGTTTAGATTCTTCTTCTAGTTTCAGGTGGTAAAATCCTGATTTACAGTCAAATTTACTAAAATAATTATATCCTTGTATTTGTCTTATTTTTAGTATTTTGTTTGGTAATGGATAATTGTACATTTTAGTTTTAGCATTTAGATTACGATAATCTATGACCATTCTACTTTTACCTCTTTTTTGTTCACTATGTTTTATAACTATAAATGTTGGACTTGTGTGTTTACTATTACTCTTTTGTATGTAATTATTTTCTAAAAATTCATCTATATGTATTTTAAATTCTTTTAAATCATCAAAGTTATATTTTAATGGTCTCTGTGTTATTATGCTATTTTCATCTATTAATTCAATTTTTACTTTTGTCTTATGTTTTTCCCATCCTTGTAATGGATCTTCACTATATAATTGTTCTAGTTGTTCATTAATTAATTTGACTTTGTCTATAGCAAATATAATAATTTCTAATTGCGTTATTTGTTTATTATTTATATTTTCCATTTCTTGGTTTATCTTTTCACTTCCTTTTATCCATTCCATAGGTTTTCGTTGTTTATTATTTACTCTTTTTGCTCCTATCTTATTTCTGCATGGTGTAGTAAGCCACCAATGTGTTTTTGTTATTATGTGTGGATAAAATCTATCTAGAAATGGCATTCCTAATAACATATCTTTTCTAGTAAATTCAAAATTATACATTTCTTCTATTGTTAGTATCTTATCCCATATTTGTATTTTAAAATTTTGTGTCGGCTGAATATCAGCCATATGTCAAAAGTAATAATTTTTATTTTTGTCGTGTTGTGTCGGCTGTAAAAAGCCAGTTGTAAAAGTCATAAAGAAAATAGTGTGTATGTCGGCCATAAATAAAGAAGAGGCCATTATGTAAAGTAGTAATAGTAAGTATTTTATTTTCTTGTGTCGGCCGAATATAAAAAGGCCAAGTGTAAAGTATGTGTCGGCCATTTTTGGCCAAAAGTCTGTAAATTTTGTGTATAAATAGAGGGTTTCCCCTCATAAATAAAATCATAAATCCTTCATCTAACAATCTTCTCTCTACTCTCTACTCTCAATTCATAAATCCGCTTCCACCCCCCTCCATTGGTATAATCGGTTTCCTAGTTTCCTAAAAAATTAGGTGGCGACTGCCTTTTCCATTTTTACTCATTCTAAAATTCTTTTAACTAGTTCTTCTTTTTCAATTGAGTCAATGCGATGTTGCTCCAATTCAAAGAATGTCAACACCACTTAGGTTTCATTCTTCGTGTTTGACACAATGTAACTAGGCAACCCTTATCTTTTCTTTGGGTAAAGACAAGACAAACCTGAGCCATTTGGGTCTCAAGTAGGTGAATGAACAGGGAATGAGAGGTTTCCATTTGATTTAGCATTGAGGCATTCTCTCTCAAAATTCTGTCGTGTTCTTCGACGTAGTGATGAATGAGTAAGAGTACCTCTTCTATCTCCTCACCCTCATGCTTATTTTTCTTCAAAGCTCATGAGGGGAATGTACCTATCTTCCCTTTGGTACATTACTTCAATCTCCATGACCTTTTTGTCCAAAAGATCCAACTGACCCAATAATGTGGCCAAAGTCTTGGTTTTCTCTATCTTCTTGTTAGTCTAAGCCACGTAATCAAGGAGGGGGATTTATGTCTAATAGGGTTGTCGTATCAAACAACCCAAAGAGAGTTGATAAGCAAATCATTAATTTTCAGGACCAAGAACTCTGTAGAAGCATTCCAGAAGCATCATGTCTTAAATTGGATGAGTTGGGTATTTTTGCAAAGGGACTTAAATCATTGTCACAACTCATGGATTGATTCACCCTCAAATTAACTTAAATTTAGGATGTTATCCCTAAGAATCACTATTCTAAAAGGAGGTGTTAGGACCCTCAAAATGAACTAGGATATACTAGAGCCTCACATGAGTTTTATGAGTAAATGAATGGTCAATAGGGTAGGATACAACTTGTAATAGTTGGTTTAAAGAATATGAAAGTCGAGCGTCAAAGGACGACCAAGATGTCTGGAAACCAGTCTTCTGTGTTTTAGTGTGTCCTTGTATGTTTGTCTTGCTTTTATTTGTTGTTTGGAGTCTAAAAACAGTGGAGGTGACCCTAGTGTCTAAATAAATATGTTTAGGGTAAAAATGTTTGCATACGACTCCCCGAGAACCACCCTAAGGGTCCTTGAAGAGGACCCAAATGTTGGACAAGAAAGCTTCTGGGGCAACCTATTTTTGTAGCTGCCTGCGCGTCGCGTAGACAACACTTAAAAGGCAAAAATGTCGCCTTGCGACGTGGGCTCAACACAAACCATTCTGACTTTAATTAAATTATAGAACCAAGATTTTTAAGGGACCCCGCAACGCGCAGCCATGTCCCAGATTTGGTCGCGTCATATAAAAGACATGTTGGACATTTCTAAAAGTACAAATAGGTGTAGGGGTGTTTTGGGTACTTTGGGGTAGGTTATAAAAAATTTTAAGTCACTTTTAACCCCATTACCAAGTCAAAACACAAATACCCAATGAGAAATAAAAAATCTAAAACCCTCTTCTCTTCCAAAATTTTCTCAAACCTCCATTGGAGGCAAAGTCAAGCTCAAGCTAGAAGATGGATTTTCAAGTGCTTTCTTGTTCAATTTTCGTGGGCTTTTCTTCTATTAAGATTTCTCATCCCGAGACCACACCCTAGAAGATATGTCACTCTCGGAGTAAAACTGACGTACTTGACCTTTCGGAGGTCTTGTACAAACTCTTTGTATCATTCATTGCATATAAACTTATGAAAAGTAGTGCGAAATTAAAACTTTTCACAAACATTCTATAAGTCTTTAAAATATCTTTAATATAAAACTCATAGGAAATACTAAGTCTCATTTTATCAAATCTTATACACAAGAGTACTTTGCGACACGGCCCACACACAATAGAAATATAGTACTACTAAGTCAATTACAATGCTCAGATAAAGGAAATAAAAGACATCTACGCCCTCGAGTCAAATGAGCATATACTTCAACTTTCTTGAACAATCTTCCAATCCAAGCTTAGTTCTCCAAAAGCACCTTCACCTATGAATCACTTTAGATATAGATGAAAGCATGGAATTAGTACAACCACATGTACTAAGTATGGCATAATGCATAAAATTATGAAAATGGACATTTAGAGGAAATATGCATCTTTCAATTTAAATATCATAATATAATCATACGAACAACATATAACACCTTCAAAACACATAAGAAATCACTTAAACAATTTATGACATTTTTAGGAGCAACTTTCCATTGAACTCCTTCACTATTACACTGAAATTTCTTAACTTCACTTTAGACAACTTCTAGCATGTAATCTTGTCACTAAAAGATATCGTAAGACTCACTTCAGTAAGACAAAGAGGCACCACACATACACCCTCTCTATGCGCACCTAAATGATCGTTAAGACCACCTATAATGAGATCAACACACACTTACAAGACATCAAACATATGAACATGAGATTCTCCTAACAAAGGTGATTCTAAGTCTCACTTGAGTGAGTTCTGAAGCGACCGTCCATACAATCCCTTAGACACACAACTTAAGAGATCCTATAGATTACCTAGGATAAGATCATTCTCAAATAATACAACAAAAAATATATAATATGACAGTCTCCCTTCCAAAGGTTATCAAAAGACTTAATTAAATCAAGAAGATAACGTCCATGATTGACCTTTTCAAAATTACCTAAGTAATCCTTAAAACTACCTAAGTTTGGATCATGTCTACATAATCAACAATCATCCCTAACTAGAATCATTCTTAAGATTTATCTAGGTAAGATACGAAGTGACCATTCCTATGCCCACTTCACACCTTAAATAGACAACCCTTAAATATTCTATATAAGTACTTATTCATTTAAAATTCTTTCTTAACTTAAGTTATTACATTCATTAGTTCATTTAAGAGACATTCATCACATAAGTGAATTCAAGTAATTTGTCTTGGACAAGATCTAGGGACTCTAACTAACACCTTCAAAGCCTATACTGCAATGTCTAGATAGTGTCCCATACAACTACCTAAACTTCATAGAAGTTCTCTGATGCTAGTAGGTATATGGTGGACCCGCAAACTACTTGATTTAACTACGTGCAGACATTTCAAGGACTTGGGCATTGGTCTTGACATGGATGATGCCAAAATAGTGCAACACAAGTTCAAGGTGCTTTGGTGTTGGCAAGGCAACTTGAACGTGCATGGCTTACGTGCGGGCTAAGGGAATTGGCAAGACAGCATGTTGGCTTGACAAGGCAAGGCTGTGAAGACTTCACAATGTCAAGAACAAAGGTAGTTCACCCGAATTGCTGAAATAAAACTAAGTGTTGGAGGACAGTTAAAATATTCTAAGTGTTGGAAGCTGGCTGAAAAATTCTAAGTGTTGGAATGAAGCCTGAAATATTCTAAGTGTTAGAATTTTAGTATTTCGTGTACATAAGAATGTAATTTGAATTAGATTCTATCTGTTAGAAATATAGCTGCTGGAAACTTAGTTTTGAACCCTGTGATGACAAGTATCGGACAGGTGTCATTTGTAACTGCCACATGTAACTGCCATTGTGCAGAATTTTTATTAAGGGTTGAAATTCATCTAAGGCTGACACAGAGTGTTTTTTAGCCTTAGACAAGTTCGTGAAGCCTTCCTTTGTATTAACTACAGATTAATAAAGGTTGGGACAAGTTCCTGTAAAGTTTGCTTGCGGTTTAACTTTGTTGCTTGTGTATTTTTTTATGCTTAGTCAAATCTGTGGGTGTAAAGTAGGCTGAGTGTTACAAACGTTTGTAAGACTGCCTAGAGTGGTGTTCGGTAAAATAAATCGACCCTCTTTCAATTGGTATCAGAGCACGGTTGAACGATGGTGAAGAACGCATAACTGTGGGAACAGGCACAAAAAATTGAATCCTTCGTTGGGTTTACTGATGATATTCTTGGAGACCCTATGTTTATAGATTTATTTACACAAGTCATTTATTTGAGACTTGACGCTGAGAATGTTCAGCGGGAGATTGGTGTATATCGACAGACTGTTGATAATCATATCACTGAAATCTTTGATTTCGTACCACAACTACGCAAAAACTTGAGGGACTGCAGAAGGAAAATGAGAACCTTCGTGCAGAGCTCGTTGTATTGTGTCGGGCTGTGGCTACATTGAGTTCAAATCGTGTTGAATCATCTAAGGTTAAAATTCCAGAACCTAAGGCCTTTAGTGGCGCAAGAAGTTCTAAAGAACTTGAAAATTTCATTTAGGACATGGACAGTATTTTACTGCTGCAAGGGTGTCTGACGCTGACAAGTTAAATATTACCACAATGTATTTGATGGGTGATGCTATACTTTGGTTGAGGTCTCGAAATGCAGATGATATAAGTGCTGGTCGTCCTAGAATTGATACATGGGATAAGTTAATAAAAGAAATGCGTGATCAATTTCTTCTTCGCAATGCATCTTGGCTTGCAAGGGATAAATTGAAAAGGCTAAGGCTGACAGGTTCGGTGAGGGAATACATTAAAGAATTTACCTCTATGATGTTAGACATACAGGATATGTCTGATGAGGATAAATTACACAACTTTATTTTGGGTACGCAAGGTTGGTCTCAAAACGAACTTAGGAGGAAAAATGTTAAAGATTTGCCTGGTGCAATCGCTGCTGCAGATTCGTTGGTTGATTTCCGGACGACTCGTCCTTTGGCAGATGTTCCCTCCACTTCAAAAACTAAGAAAAAGAATGATAAGAAAGGGTAATGGAAAAAGGATAGTCGTAAGGACAATACAAATGACAAAGGGAAGGCACAAATGAAGGATGGGAAAGAAAGCCAAAGAACAAAGATGGAAATTCTATGTGATGTTGGATTTGTGGTGGTTTTTATTTAGACAAATCTTGTACAAACCGGGAAAAAGTGAATGCTTTTCTTGCTGGAAATATGAATCAAAGGGAGGAGGATGAGGAAATTGTGGCTGCAATGGCAAACCCATTGGGATTGTCCTTCAATCATATTACAGGAATTAATGATGTTGGAGAAATGTCTAGTACTTCGAATCCTCATGCTTCCCTAATTCATATTGAAATGAAGTGAATGAGTTACGTGTGATGGCAATGGTTGATACAGTGGCCACTCATACGTTTGTAGATGTGAAGATTGCTACAAAATTGGGGCTGAAGTTGTCTAAAAGCCCTTCCTACGTCAAAACAGTCAATGCTAAGGCACAGGCCATTTTGGGTATGGCTTATGGTGTGTCTATGTCGACTGGAAGTTGGGTAGGAATACATAATTTGATGGTGATGCCGCTTGGTGAATTTGAGATCATACTTGGGATTGATTTTCTAGGAAAATTTCAGTTTGTTCCGTTTCCTCACTTAGATGGAGTGATGGTCATGAATGGAAGCAAAGATGGATTTCTCAAAGGTTTTCATCCATTTGGGAACATTAATAAAGTTGCAAAAAAGAAAGACAAGGGAATGTTGTTGTCTACTATGTTAATCGACAAAGGGCTGAAGAAGGGTGATGACAATATACTTGCTGCCTTGGTCGAAGTGAAACCTGATGTGAAAATGGAAGTGCTTGATTGTGTTGCTGAATTGCTTAAACAGTATGCTGATGTTATGCCGCCTGAATTACCAAAGAAATTACCACCAAGGAGAGATATTGATCATAAAATTGAGTTGCTGCCTGGTACAGTTGCTTCTGCACAGGCTCCTTATCGTATGGATCTAAAGGAATTGGTTGAATTATGCAAACAATTAAATGAGTTGTTGGATGCTTGATTGATTCAGCCATCTAAGGCCCCATATGGTGCTCCTGTTTTATTTCAAAAGAAATAGGACGGGACGATGCGAATGTGTGTAGACTACAGGATGCTGAACAAGGCAACTATAAAGAACAAGTATCTGGTTCTGTTGGTGCAGGATTTGATGGACAGGTTGAGTAGGGCATGCTGGTTAAAAAAACTTGATCTTAGGGCAGGTTATTGGCAGGTTAGGATAGCTGAGGGTGACGAACCAAAAACAACATGTATAACTAGATATGGTTCATACAAATTCCTTGTAATGCCATTTGGGCTGACTAATGCTCCGGCAACGTTTTGCAACTTAATGAATAATGTACTGTTTGACTATCTTGATGACTTTGTTGGTGTTTTTGTAGATGATATTGTCATTTATAGTCGAACATTGGAGGAACATGTTAATCACCTAAGTTTGGTTATGTCTCAGTTGATAAAATACACACTTCATATCAAGATGGAAAAGTGTGAGTTTGCTCAACAAGAGATAAAATTCTTGGGGCATCTTGTTAGTAAAAACCAAGTTCGAATGGTTCCTAAGAAAGTGCAAGCAATTGTTGATTGGCAGGCACCTCCTCATGTGAAGGATTTGAGGTCGTTTCTTGTCTTGGCTAACTATTACAAAAAATTCATTGCTGGTTACTCAAAAAGGGCAGCGGCTTTGACAGATTTGTTGAAGAAAGATACAAAGTGGGTTTGGTCTGAACGGTGTGATGAAGCATTTCAGAATTTGAAGAATGCTATTGCATCTGAACCTATACTCAAATTGCCTGATTTTAAGTTACCATTTGAAGTGCACACTGATGCGTCAGACAAGGCAATTGGTGGCGTATTAGTGCAGGAAGGTCATCCAGTGGCCTTTGAAAGTAGGAAATTCAATGATGCTTAACAGAGATACTCAACACATGAAAAAGAAATATTTCCGGTGGTACACTGTTTGCAGGTTTGGAGAGTTTATCTCTTGGGTACTCGATTTGTCGTAAGAACTGATAATGTAGCAAATACATTTTTCAAGACACAGAAAAAGTTGAGTCCTAAACAAGCACTGTGGCAAGAATTCTTGGCAGAATATGATTTCATGTGGGAACATAAACCAGGAAAACACAACCAGGTTGCTGATGCGCTGAGTAGAAAAGAAGTGTTTGTTGCAGTATATTCGATTTCAAAGCTTGAAACTGATTTCCATGATAGAATCAGGTTGTGTGCTGCATATGATTCATTATATGTTAAATGAATGGATTAAGTTCAAGATGGCACAATGAGACGGTATTGGATCGAGGACGATCTGCTCTATTTTAAAGGGGGGAGAATCGTTGTACCAAATCAGGGCGGGTTGCGCAAAGACTAAATGAAAGAAGCGCATGATTCTGCTTGGGATGGACATCCTGGTGGTGAAAGGATGTTAACCTTACTATCTCGTATTTATTTTTGGCCGAAAATGTAAGATGATATAGAGGCATACGTCAAGACATTTCATGTTTGTCAAGTTGACAAGATTGAACGTAAGAAGGAAGAAGGTTTGCTGCCATCTTTGCCTGTTCCTGAAAGGACATGGCTATCAGTAAGCATGGATTTCATTTCTGGATTACCTAAAGTAGATGGCAAAGCATCTATCATGGTGGTAGTTGACATGTTTTCAAAATATTTTGTTTTTATTGCTGCACCTGAACTATGTTCATCTGAAGTTGCTGCTGATTTGTTCTACAAACATTTGGTTAAGTATTTTGGTGTTCCGGCTGACATTGTGAGTGATAGAGATACAAGGTTCACTAATAATTTTTGGACAACATTGTTCAATATGATGGGAACTGAATTAAAATTTTCTACTGCAAATCATCCACAAACAGATGGACAGACGGAAAGAATTTATCACTTGTTGGAAGAATACTTGAGGCACTATGTGACAGCAAGTCAACGGAATTGGGTAACATTGTTAGACACTGCGCAATTTTGCTACAATCTGCACAAGTCGTCTGTAACAGAAATGAGCCCTTTTAAAATCATTTTAGGAAGATAGCCTATGACTCCACTAGATGTTGCCAAGTCTTAAAATCAGGGAAAGTGTCCAGCAGCATACAGGGTTGCAAGGGACACACTTGAAATGTTATCTGAGGAATAGGATAGCTTGCGCAAGGCTCAGCGGCGCATGAAGAAGTATGCTGATCAACATCGTCGCTCAGTTGAGTTCAATGTGGGTGAAAAAGTATTACTGAAACTTACCTTACAAATCTGGAAAAAGATTGTAAGCAAGACCAGACATCGGGTTTTGATTCTTAAGTATGATGGTCCATTCGAATTAGTGAAACGAGTGGGCGAAGTTGCTTATAGGTTAAAGTTGCCAGAAAGGTTGAAAATTCATCCCACTTTCCATGTGTGTTTCTTGAAACCTTACTTTGCAGATGCAGATAATCCGGATAGAAAAAGGTCAAAGAGGGCTCCTCCATCAATACCTACACAGTATGATGCTGAAATTGAGAAGATCCTTGATCACCGGGTTTTGGGCACAAGTAAGAAGAATACTAAGACAGAATTCTTGGTTCATTGGAAAGGAAAGAGTGTTGTTGATGCAGTTTGGGAGAAGGCAAAAGACTTATGGCAGTTTGATGCTCGAATCGAGGACTATCTTAGAACACTCTCAATGAGGACATCGAGTTCAAGTGGTGCGGGTGGTCTGTTAGACCCGCAAACTACTTGATAGAACTACTTGCAGACATGTAAAGGACTTGGGCATTGGTCTTGACATGGATGATGGCAAACCAGTGCAACACAAGTTTAAGGTGCTTGGGTGTTGGCAAGGAAACTTGTACGTGCATGGAATACGTGCGGGGTAAGGGCGTTGGCAAGACAACATGTTGGCTTGAAAAGGCAAGGCTGTGAAGACTTGACAATGTCAAGAGCAAAGGCAGTTCACCCGAATTGCTGAAATAAAACTAAGTGTTGGAGGACAGCTAAAATATTCTAAGTGTTGGAAGCTGGGTGAAATATTCCATGTGTTGGAATGAAGCCTGAAATATTCTAAGTGTTAGAATATTAGTATTTCGTGTAGATAAGAATGTAATTTGAATTAGATTCTATCTGTTAGAAATATAGCTGTTGGAAACTTAGTTTTGAACCCTGTGATGACAAGTGTCGGACATGTGTCATTTGTAACTGCCGCATGTAACTACCGTTGTGCAGAATTTTTATTAAGGGTGGAAATTCTTCTAAAGCTGAGACAGAGTGTTTTTCAGCCTTAAACAAATTCGTGAAGCCTTCCTTTGTATTAATTACAGATTAATAAAGGTTGGGACAAGTTCCTGTAATGTCTGCTTGCTGTTTAACTTTGCTGCTTGAGTATTTTTTTGTACTTAGACAAATCTGTGGTGTAAAGTAGGTTGAGTGTTAGGACGTTAGAGTGGTGTTCGGTAAAAATAAATCGACCCTCTTTCAGTATCCCATGTGATGAGAATAGACAATAACCGACATAGGCCATGACGGCGAATCATGGAATCCAAAGTTGTAACCTAGTCCAATTAGGGTGTTCTACTTGCCAAGGGTAGATCTACGACACATCCTATGTAGGCACGTGATTAAGGAATATGAAGGGATTATATGTACTCTAGTCTCGAATACAAGTAGAGATACATTGTACTCTATTTCTCATTTTCATCTAGAGCTACTTCCCATGACATACTCACTCGGTGCTAGGCTTTGTTCTCATAGAGTCATTTACATTAAATGTTCATAAAATTGGGTTCCATACCAAGTTCAAAACCCAATAACATTTACCCTACCAAAGAGGTCGTCTAGGCCTACCTTACAATAGCGACAAAGATAGATCATCATGACTTGCCTAAAGATGATATGATGTCAATCCAACCAACTAACCTTAAGTCCATCATTGATTACATGAATGATACCATTACGACTTTTGACTTTAATGTTCATAACCTTACCACTAGGTTTAAGGTTTCATGTGCATGACCGTCGTAACATCATTTAAGGTTTCACATATCATCCATACACTCAAGACTAAGAGGATTTATCATCCTATGTCAAGACATTTCATATTCACATATCATTCATATATGTATCAAGTAAGTGACACAATTCTACTTAAACAAGACACAACGTACTTCACTTCATTACATATTGCATACCATTCATTGAAGCACTTAGGAATGACCCTTATCATATTTATGTCATCCTATACATTGCTATATATTCTCATTATAACCATCATAGACACATATAGTCAAGTATGAACAATCATGCATCAACTCTAGGACTACACACATAAGCACATAGTCATAATCTAATATCCTCACCTAATGTCAATAGAAGAACAAATACTTTCACATTGATCACGTGTAGATATATATGCTCATACTTCACAAAAATAAACTACAAAACTAATCATAATACTTCAAGTAGTTTGCAGGCAGGTGCATGATCACCATAATCCATCAAGTAATGCTGACAAGCCACAACAATCACAAGTAAAGAACATAGCACAACCACCATAAGTGGACCATACAAATCACAACATAATTAAAGTCTAATTAACATAAAATAAAGAGAATTAGGTCACTGTACGACCAATCCATTCTCTCCACTTTAATCGAAATCTAAAATTCAATCCCATAAGACCCTTACACATGGCCATGAACATCATTTCAATACAAAAACTATCATACTCAATGAATCCAGGTTACTTCAATATAGATTTATCAATCTATTACAACCTATACATTAAGTGAATACAATTATTACATCATTTGATAGCCCATACAAAACCACACTACAACTCATAAGCATTAAGACAATATCACTTAACCCATAAAGAAGTCAAAAACTAGGGCTCATTAATTACATGGTTTCATATGTTAATTGAGTTAAAATGATATAACTAACAACAATTCAATCAATATACGATTCTCTAAAATCTTTAATGAAAGAGCCCATGGATAGATCATAAAATTGGACAATTCATCTTTGAAAACATTAGAAATATTTTTGAATCTTGTGATCTTTGATGAATAGAGTTTAAAGGATCAAAAATAATATCTCATTGATGTTAATCCACAAGTATGATGAATAATCACCACTCAAATCTCCAATCTAATCCCTTCCTTAAGTTTTAGCTCCATTGGAGTTCTAGAGAATTTCAAAAGAATTTGGGTTTTGATTTTGAAGAATGAAATTTTCTAAGTATTAAAGGTTTACAAACATGTTTGGAATACCCGAAATACCCCGAAGTAACCTCCCTTTCCCTTATTTGTACAGGGATGAATTTACAGCTTCATCCTTCCAACTTAAAGTAAGTTGTGCAAAAACAGTCCCAACCAACGAGTGGCCATCGACTGTCCGTTTCCCAATCAACAGACCTATGACCTCACCTACGGGGCGTCGATTGACCCACGAGTCGTCTACTGCCATCCGTAGGTTTGCTGGTTTTTACAACTTTGGCTCTTTGGTTGGGTCCTTCCTCAAGGACTATTCGATGGTCCTTGGGGACTTTCACCAGGATGTTTCAAACCCGAATATATTTGTATACGGGTTTAGGACATCCAACATCAATTTCATATAAAACAAACACGTAAAACTTGATGAAACATGCCAAGACACACAAGATCATTTCAAGGCAAACATTTCAAACGTCATGGACGTTTGACATCCAAACTTTATGAAACTTGACACATTGCCTATAAACACTATAATAACTTATATAAGGACCTCATAATATCATGAATAGCACAAATAGGGACATAATCACACATAAGGCACATACATGACTTAGTTGTTGAACGTCTTGGTGATACCTTGACGTTTCACTTGCAAATCGCCTAAAACTCTACACACTGCCTCAATACAACATTATAGACCAATTTAAGACATTATACAATCACGACAACCATGTTACTCTCTACTTAACCTAAGTCATTTTTCATGAATTACATAAGGTATGGTAACCCTTGATCCTTAGTTAACCTTTTACCTAAGGAAATATATAGAAGACTTTTCAATGTGATTCTAAGATCAAAATTCCTAATTTCAATCCAAGCATGTGTTCCTTGTCAAATGATTTTATAAGCCATTATAATGATGAATTAATTATTTTATGATGATTTCCTATGGAATTTATGAAAGAAGCCATGATCCTCCTATTTCTCAACTTAGACTATAATGTGGGTCATATGACCTTGATTAGATTTTAATTTTATTGTGAATATATTTAATGTATTCTTTAATGCTATTTCTATCTATATCAATTAAATATTAATTGTAAAGGATTGATCTGTGATGATTATGGCTTGGAAGTATAGGTGAGTTTACCTAATTCCTAGTCTTTAGTAATGAAGTTGATGTTATATGTATGGTCCACTTATGGTGGTGATGTTTATATTATTTTCTATCTATATATGTTGTAATCATGGACTTGAGAGCAATATATGTAAAGTGATTTGATATGATGATTATCATGACTATGAAGGTCTTGTATAGTCATTAATTCTAGTATCATGATTTAGGTGTATTCATAATTTTAAGTATATAAGTCAATGATGATGTTAGGGTAAGATACGGTCTACATATTTGGTTGTGATGAATGTCATCGTAGAGTGACCCCTACCTATGCAATCCAATATGAATGTGTGATATTATTCATGTTAAAAGTCTTTTATTCAAATATTGAATATGCTCATGTCTCCTATGATGTAATGTGGGTGTGTGTTCTATAGTCCCTAATTTTCAATATGTGAGTTGTTTATGACTTGAGGGATATTGTATATATGTTGTTATAATTTAGAGGGTTGTTTCCTTAATAATTAGGTGGTTGCTCCTATGTTATCATGATGACCAATATGCACGCACACACACCTCATTCACACCTATGAGTAGAATATGTTGGGGCGTCTATTGAAAGCATAATTCTCACATACACATTTGTTTCTTATTATGCATGTATAGTATATTATAATGAAGTATGAAGATGTGTATTTTAAAGGTGTTTATGTGAAAGGATTTCTCATATATGCATACACGCACATGAATGTATGAAGAAAGGACGTTAATGATAATCTAGTGAATGAGAGTATCGTGAAAGGTTTCCTCAATTGTAATCTAATCTACACTATGTTATGATTATGTGAAAGGACATTCTCACATGGTGTTAGGTTCTTATGAAAGGACATTTTCATTATATAACCTTTGAGATATGTATATGTCATATAAGGGGTTAATATCCTAAAGCCTATCTTAAACTCTAATGTTAAATAAAGACTTAAACGCTTTTCAAAAAGGGAAAGTACGCTTAGCACCGAGTGAACTTTACAATGAGAGGTGTTCTTTCACAAAGGAAGGGATGATCACCCTATGTTATCATGAGGTTTAAACTACAATGCTTGGTAGCATAAAGATGGTTTCTAGTAAAATTCTCCTAGTTCCTTAACTATGTGCCCCCCTAGGAACCTTAGCAAATAGATCCACCTAGATTGTATATGAATGTATATGTTCTACCATGGAAAGTAGGATGCCCTCCTTTCTGTGTGAGTGGTTTACATCGGATTCCGAGTTTTGCTCTCATGGCCTAATGTCGGTTAAGGTGAAGTTCCCCAAATGTAAAATGAACACTGGAGGTAAGATGATGAACCTTAACTAGGACTACCTATGGGATGTTACTTAGTGTAGGTAAGGGAATGAGACTTTACCTGTACATTGCAGAAGTGTGTGTGTGTGTGTGTGTATATATATATATATGTGTGTGTGTGTGTGTGTGTGTGTGTTTCTTATGCATAACATTATGGTATTAACCTACTTATTATAATGATATTGATATGCATAGTGTTGGTCATATTCTGCCTACATGATGAAGGTCTCTCTTAGTATGCATGTTATTGTCTATACTTGTGTTGTCAATGTATCAAGTAAAGGAAACGCTTATGGTCTCCTTGATTTGGTTACTTAGTATGTGTGAGGTTATGTATCTATACATATACATTGCACTATTAGACTTAGATAGGGGTTATGAGTAAGGTCTTATGATGAATTGGTTAAATGAACCCTAAATATGCAATGTTGATTATTGTGTCATTATGGTAAAATTTGTAATATTGTTTTCTATGTTGTCTTGAGATGTGAATAAAGACAAAGTGGATAATGACTATTATGTAATAATGTGAATGAGTTCCTATATGTTGGTCTATGAAGTATGTGGGTCTTATGTGTAAGGTTAAATGCATGTATTGTGATCTATTGAATGTGATGTGACTAAGTCTTTGGTGACTTAATAGGAAGACATTGTATGAGTAGTAATATGATTTCTCTATGAAAAATATGAATCGAAGTTTGAAGAAGGGGAGGGAGAAGGAGGCCTTGACCCGCAGGGATGCTACTTATACATTGCGCTAGTGTGACTTGGGGTTTTTTAGGTGATGGTTCTTATGTGAAGGTTATGTTTATGACATGCTATGTCTTTATGAATATATGTGCTTAAATTGATGAAGGTTGTATGAATGTTAGCCTTTGTGACCTTAAGGTGAT
Source organism: Solanum arcanum (assembly GCA_027789145.1). Lineage (NCBI taxonomy): Eukaryota > Viridiplantae > Streptophyta > Magnoliopsida > Solanales > Solanaceae > Solanum > Solanum arcanum. Next base: position 52,174,600 of record CM050933.1, read on the forward strand.
ACTTGAGTGTCGATGGTGGAATGGGACACTATTCATGCAATGCACTAAGTATTACTTTAGTGTTACTTTATGTAAAGGAATTATGTTAAAATGGAAAAGTAATGTATTGGAGATAATGAATGTGTCTTAAATGTGATAAATGTCCTTATATGTTGTTGGGAATATTATCCATGTCTATAATGTATATAAACTATATTTTCCTTATAGTATAAAATATTCATGAAGTTTTACCAAAAGACATGATGCATGGTTTCTAACTAAATGATTCCTTTAAATGCATGTTTTTGCATGGTTATCATACTTAGTGCATTTACTAGTATCATTCCTCTTCTTCTATTTACACAAAGTGTAGGTGGTGATTGGTAGAGGACCTTGAGGTGGTGATTGGTAGAGGACCTTTCTTAAAGTTAAGATCTTTGATATATACTTCCCAAGTTCAAGTGTGTCCTTTCCATTCTCTTCATGTCAGGATGTTATTTAAGTTTATGTAATAGTATAGATTATTCTTTTAAGTTGTTAAGGGTTGTGTCCCTAATAAATTCTATTGATGTCAAGTCTAAGATGGAAAAAGAGACTTTGTGTCTTAACTATGTACTTATAACATTATATATGAAGTGATGATTTAGCATTATTTTATGCTATAAAAAGTTTTAAATTTTCTGCCAAATTTATGATAATGCGATGAATGAATACTAACAGGCTTATTCAAGAACACCGAGGGGCCGAAAACAGTGGTCACTTCTAGGGGGTGCTCCCCGGTGGTGACAAACATTGTATTAGAGCATATGGTTATAAAACGTGGTTTTATGGTCTAAAGTCTCATAATGCGATGTCTAGTAGAGCATTTTTCATTGGTGTGAAATGCGACAATTCTATGAGCGAGAAGCTATAGGAAAATAGAAGTTTCACTTTCTTTCACTCGTGTCGTTCCACTGAGCTAAACTCTATGTGATCTCTCTCTTAGTTCTATTGTCCGGTAGTTTTCTAGACATGATTGCTTGAAAGGGTGATGTCTCATGGCTTGAGGCAGAAAAGGTGCGTTTTGATACTTATTAAGGTTATTGTGACTACATTAGTATATGTAATGTGACACTCTGGAAGTCCATGATATAGCATAAATACTAATATGATGAAACAAGACTTGTGTCACTGTTTCTTATCCTAAATTAATGAAATAAAACTATTTAGGAAGATTTAGAACCAAGACGTCAAGAAACGTCCGTGACGTCCGGTGAACTAGTGACTTGATCTAGTGAAGTGCTAATGATGTTAGAGTTGTTTTGTTGAAGTTTCTAAATTTTTGTTCATGGTAAGATTATGACAATGGAGATTAATGCCTATGGAGGGTTGAAAGGATAGGAAGATATAAGTTTCACGTTCTTCATTAGTCTTGTGTTGTGGCATTGAGCTTAATTCTATGTGATCTCTCTATTATTTCTCTTGTCTGATGGTCTTGTAGACATGATTTCTTTGAAGGGTGATGTATCATGGCTTTAGGAAGAAAAGGTGAGTTGTGATGCTTATTAAGGTTATTGTGGCTAGATTAGGATATGTGAATGTAGCACTCCGGAAGTCCACGATTTAATATGAAGTCTAATACAATGAACCATGACTCATGTAACTGTTTCTAAGCCTTTATTACTGAAATAAAACTAGTTAGGAAGTTTTAGAACGAAGAGATCAAGAAACGTCCATAACTTCTGGTGAACTAGTGACTTGATCTAGTTAAGTGCTAGTGATGTTATAGTTATTTTGTGGAAGTGTCTAAATGGTTGTTCATGGTAATAGTATGAGAATGTACATTAATGCCTAAGGAGGGGTGTAAGGAATCTAGGCCAAGGGAGGTGTGCCGATCTTCAAGGGCAAGCCAATACCAAGAGGCCACGGCTGCCCAAGAAGGGAGGCTAGTACCACACTTTTCAAGAGCATGACCATGGTTTGTAGTCATGATCACAGCCATGGTGGGGAGCTAGTGAAGATGACATAGCCTTGGGGAAATGTGGCATGGAAGGCTAGCTACTGTCCAAGACACAACGAGCCACTTTATGACTCATGGTGAACTTGACGAAAGAGAAGATACATCCGCTTAAATGCCTTGGAAAATTGTTGGATGAAGGAGGCAGTCTTTGTGAGCTACATCCTAAGAGCACCACGATCCACTTAATTGGTTGTGGTGTTGCCATAGAGAAAAATGGAGGAGGCTCAATGAGGGAGCTACTGCCACACCTTCAGGACAATCACCACAGTCCATCATGCACTTCACGGTCCATGAAGTAGGGCGTGATGATGGACGGGGATAATAATAAATGTTAAATTATACTTCACTTTTGGAATACCAACATAATGAAGGGTAGTTTGGGTATTTTGGGGGTGGACTATATATTGATTTTAGGTGATTTTCGATCAAATAATATTCTTATCCCGCTCCAAAACTCAAACACAAATTGAAACCCACATTCTCCCACTTCCCTCTACATTCTCTCTCAACCTCATCCCCCAACCAAGAAGCTTGAGGAAGAAGAAAAAGTCTCCAAGATTTTCACTCAATTTTTGTGGTTAAAGCTTCATTAAGGTATGAGTTCTTTACTGTTGGGATTCCTTTTCCAAGAGGTCCTTTCAATGTTGATTTCTAAATAACTCAAATTCCTAGCGTCGTTCTCTACAATTGGGTTTTCTCCCAAACATGCACTTGATTACTAGTTATGATGAATTCTGGTTTCAATGGCTAATTAAGTGTATATGGTTACGTTGTTGATGTTTAAATGTTGGGATGTGACCGAAATTCATGAATGAACTCATGAACGAACCCTTTCCCCTAACCCTACTTATGAATTTGTCTTGTAGATGATTAGGGTAGTTGTAATTGGTCATCTTACTGTTAATTCACTATATTATTGAATGATTATGGTGAATTTATAGTAATATATAATGAACATTATTGGAAGCAATAGGTAATTCTTCTAAAATCATGATTACTCTAATATGTTGATGTTGTTATGCAAATGAAGTTTATGCGATGTGGTTATACCATATGATGGACTATCAACATGTGGCAGGTGAGATCAAGGTAAGGATATGATCATGCAAGGTTGATGATATTTCTCTTTTGTGTCTTAAACAATATGACTATGATATGTTGATCTCACTAATGCAGGTTTTGATGAAGGGAATTTCTCGTCCTTAAACTAATGAGATAATGATCATGTTTATACAAGGAGTTAGTCTCCTATGACCTATTATTGATTGTTAATAATGACTTAAATGTATTTCAAAGAAAAAGAGGACTTTAACTTAGCACCGAGTGAACTAGATATTAGAGGTGTCCTTTCCTAATTGGCAGGTAAGTTCACAATGACTCTCATGAGATAGTGGCTGACATGCAATATGGATTTATAAGTCTCTGATATATCTCCTAGTTCCTTTATCTTTGTTGCCTCCATAGGAATACTAGCTAGTCGATCAACCTAAAATGTTATGTTCATGTTTTGGTTCTACTATGGCAAGTATACCACCTTCTTTCGGTATGGGGTTTCATGACACCGGATTCCATGTTAAGGTCATATGGTCTAATACTGGTTAAGTCGATTGTTCCGGAAAGTAAAACGAATGTCAAACGGTAAATAGACATTGACAAGGGTGACACGAGGGGTCTACTTAGTATAGGTACGTGTACGAGACTCTACCTAGACATTGCAAAAATTTACTCTAAGGGAAGTCTTATGAGATTTTTCTTATGTACCATGACCATGAGATGTATGATGCTTATGATATATGATGTTACTCTTGCATGATGTTGGTTATTTTGAGGAATATTTTTTTGGTCTATATTGCTATATGTGGTGATGACTTCTTATGATATATTTTATATGAAACAAAGCATTCCTTATGGTATCCTATCTTGTTTACTTGTTTATTGGTAAGTGTTTTGTATCTTATATTGTTATGAACTATTGAATATGAAATGTTAATATGACGTTATGATGATGTTGCCTTTGGTTATGATCATGCTTTATGTTGTTGTGATCTTTATCTTTTATATGCTCTCTTGTATGTGCATTGAAGGCTTCCAAATGAATTAGCATGCTTTATAAAAAAAATTTGTCCTTTTTAATGCATGTCTTCAAATGTTTTAGGTGTATATACCTATACTTAGCACAAGTGGTGTACTAACCCATAATATTTATATTCTACAATATGTAGGGTCCGACCATAAGGCTTAACAAGGTCTATCGAACAAGCTTTGAACTCTTTCTCCAAGTGTTGGTAGGTCCTCATGTACGGGGATACTATCTTTTTGACTACTCTAGCTGTGAAGATTGTAATAGTCTAAGAGATATACCACTTTTCCTTTTATCATTTGAATTCTATTGTAGTAAGGCCTATATAGCATATTGATATTGTATTGTCTTAGTCTAAGATTCAAACTCTTACATGGTTTTTATATGAAACAATATTGTTACAATATCCTATGTTTATTGTTTATGTGAAGTAAATGAGAAGCCTAATTAAGCTTCTATGTTAGAGGTCTATGTATACCTCAATATGTGATAAGCGAGAAGTCTAAGTATACTTCACTTAGTATATGCAAATGTTTTTTATTTTCCGCATTTTTAACCTATGATATGTTATGAATAATTCTAAGCGCTTGTCTAAGTCCTCTTGGAGGATGACGATGTTGATTACGTCTGGGAGGTGATCTCCGGATGTGATAGTGAAGGTGGATTTGGATTATTTTGATTTGATGCCATTTATGTCTATATGTGACCTATAAGATTTCAAGTACTATGTTGAGAAGTTATTTTGTGATGTAGTTCTAGCCTTATAAGTATTGTTATGTCTAAATGAATTTTTTTGGGATAGTTACTTTATGGTAATGTGTTATGATAGTAAAATGTTATGGTATAGGCTTGAAAGGCCAAATACATACATAGGTCACTAAACTTGTTGGGTTTTCCCCCTTATATACCTCAATTATTCTATTTTCCTATTGAATCATTGCACCACCTATAACATGTTCCTTCGAAACACTTTTGGCTGATGTGGAAACAGATTTGTTGTGGAGTATTAATAGAAGATATATGTGTTGTTCCAGAACTCATTTATCCAATTGATAAAGAAAATGTTCGAGAATAATTGTGTTTTACTTCGACTCGTTTGAACATTTTAGAAAACAAATGAGACTAACAAACAATTTATTTTTTTCTTCAATTAAAATCATTACAATACAAACACAATTGAAGGCATTTGCCATACAAAAGCCTATCAAAATCAACCAACAATGTGTAAAAGAAACAAATTAGTGGTGGTTCAATGATTCAAAAGGAAAATGACATAGTTGAGGTACCTGAAAGGAAAAAACCAATAAGTTTAGGGATCCGTTGATGAGTTTTGCCGGCTTGAAAAGTTTTGGAGAAATGTGGTAAGTAGTGAAAGTTGAATGTTTCCTTTTTTATATGACTAATGTTTCATGGTTGTCCGTGTGTGGATTACAGTCTTTTATATAGGCTTACTCATAATAATGGAAAATTTTGTGTTGAACTTTGTAAGGTGATTGTGAAGTATACTAGTTAATGGGAGAACCCTTATGACTAGTTGATTAGTTCCCTTAAGAACCTATCCTAAAAGTTGGAAAAATGAAATAAGGGGTTTTATTCCATAAGTAGGAATTAGGTTTTACTCCAAGGTTGACATGGAGGGTAGTATGTACCTCTTAACTCCTAGTGAAAGGAAGAGAATTGATGTTTACCTACTTGAAAAGTGGTTAGGTGTCTTTTAACATTGATCTCAAGTATGGTCATTTGAGGAAAGTGCTTAGATTGCACCTAGGCATGGTTGGTTAGAAGATTACACCAAAGGTGATGATATCAATTGAAATGATCGAGAAGCTATCTTGCTTTAGTATTGGAAGAAAAGAAAGAGGCCTGTATGGAAAAAACTCTTATGTTTTCCCTTAAGGAAGCACCTAGGAAGGATGGTTACCCCAAATATCTAGAGAAGAGGTAGTGGAACTTTAGGTTCCCAACATCTGTATTATGTTTTGTAGAATTTGGAATTTCTATAGTCCTAAGTGGGAGGGAGATAGATTAACTACCTAAGGTTATGCACCTTGTAGGATTAAAACCAGAACTAGTTACCTTATAATGGCTTGGTTGTATAATGTGATGAAATTTTTGAGTGACCCTTGGTAGCCAAGGAGTAATGATGTAACATTCTGGAAAATTACATGTCTAGTGAAGACCCCAATAGGTCTTTAAGAATGTGTATAAGGGATACATAGGAATTTCAATGGCCAATATTGAGAAATATTGGGCATAGTATAGAAAATTGGCAAATGAGTATTATTCAATTTCTATATAATACCCAATAAGCAAAATATTGGGCATCTTAGAAAATATTGGCTTAAAGGGTGTTTGCCATATATCTAAGTATTAATGAATTTGTTTACGAAATGTACCTGCAATGAAGACCCTAAGCTAAAATTCAGAAATTCATCAGTTGCAAACACATTAGGTACTAGACATCCAACTGTCAAGCCTAGAACCCTAAGTACAAAACCATTTAAAATGAGCATATAGAGTGAGCAGTGCCCAACGACATAGTGAGGGTCCTAGGGACAATAAGTAAACATTCCCAAATGAACCATAAATAATAGTTAGTTAGGGAAATACAACCAACCCATTTGCAAGAACATGTGCAAGACATGTGAAAAAGCTGCCAAAGGAGAGACAACCCAAACCGAATTCGGTTAGGGTAATAAGGGGGGAAAAAGAGCACAAGGAACAACTCCATATGGGGACTAGCTTCCTAACAAACTCTAGGTCCTAACTAACTGTCCTAACTAGCTAAATAACCAAGGACTAATCGAAATGGACCCATTAGTGCACCGAACAACCTAGGACCAGAACTGGGTTGACCCTAACCTAGTACTAGTTAAAGAGACAACCTAGTACCCTACCTAGGATGGTCCAAAAGGTTAGTTATGGTCCTAACAACTTAGGGGTACTTTATCAATTCTCCAAGATTACCGAATTAATCAATTTAGAAAATTAATTAATTACTTTAAAAGGGGTAAAAAAAATAAAAAAGAAATTTTATGATTTCGGTTAAGACAAGAAAGGGACAACCTAGTACCTAACCTAAGATGGTCCAAAGAGTTAGTTAAGATCCAAAATAATTAAGGGTACTTTAGTAATTAGCCTAGGATACTTAATTAATTAATTCAGAAACTTAATAAATTAATTTAAAGGGGCAAAACCGAAATCACAAAATTATTTCTAGATTATGGTTAACACAAGAAAAAGACAACCTAGTATCTAACCAAGGATGGTCCAAAGCATTAGTTATGATTATGACGACTTAAGGGTACCTTAGTAATTATAATAGGTCATTTAATTAATTAAATTATAAATTTAATAAATTAAATTAAAGGGATCAAACCGAAATTCTTATGATAACCTAGTACAATTCAAGAAACATCTTAGTACTTAACCTAGATGGGCCTAAAGGGTTGATTATGGTTCCAATGACATAAAGGTAATTTAGTAATTACCCTATGTCCCTAAATTAATAAAATTAAGGATTTAATTATTTAAAATGAATTCAAAATTTTCACCAAAACCATAGTCAACACAAAAATTCCAGATTTTGGATCAAGTCAACATTCTCTTATGTTTAGTCAATTTAGAAGGGGCTTTTTAGTAATTATTTAAATAATATATTTAATTAACTTATTAAACTCTAAGTTGAAATAGTCAAGATCAGTTTTATAAGACTTAAAATCACGTTCAAACTCATATTAAAGGAAACACAAAATCAGGAAGCAACGAATGAAAGAAAAAGTTACAAAATTTATCAATTTCTCTAGGGTAATTTCAAGGTTTAGTTCAAGGTGGTATTTGTAGATTAAGTTATACTTAAGGTATGGGTTCCTTTTCTGAACTTCTTTCTCCAAGATAACTTTCTTTCGAATGATTCAAAGATCTTCAAAACTAGGGTTGTTTCCCGTCGTTCTTGTCGAACTACTTTCCCTAGTGTCATTGTTACGATTATAATGTTGAATAGGTTATAAATCATGTTGTTGGTAGGTGATTACTTATGATCTTAATGTGTAATTATTTTATTAAATAATGATCGAATGAACCTATTAATTGGGCTTGTTTGATGCTAAGTGTTATTATGTGAATTAAAAGAATTATACTATGTTAAAGATATGTCTGAAAATGTTATGTATGAAGATCTTATGTTCTGTTGAGCATACTTTCTGTAAATATGACGTTACAAAGATGATACATTCATCAAATTCTAATATGATTCTGTCCAAGATGTTTGAAAAAAAAACGTTATGCCTAAAGTTATGTTATAAGGTTAGCTAAAAAGATCTCCGTGAAATCATAATTTAAGCGAATGTTTGGCTTATGTTAATAAAATGCATAACAAAAATATTGTTAAAAATTAAAATGGGAATTGTCTATAATGTTATCTCTAAATAAGTAAAAGACTGGCTAATGAATAATGTATCCCAAATGTAGCATGATTGAATGAATCTTTTGCTTATGCCAACAACACAATTATGAAATCTATAGCCAATTACTTATGCCAATACTAATCTTATGCCAATAAATTGGCTACACTACATTGTCAAACAAGTTATAGGTAATTGGATAAAATATTATGTTAAATAACGAATAGATTGGCTAATTTATAATGTATATAAACTTAAGCATGTTGAACATGAAAATTGGCTTATGCCAACGAATATGGTTATGAAATGTATCCCCAATTTGTTTATTCCAGTACTAATTGAATGCCAATAAAATGTCTAACGACATATTATCTAAAAGTTTTGCATGTAAATGTCTATAATATTATGTTAAATAATTAAAAGATTGGATAATGGTTCATAAATATTAAATTTAAATATGAAAATAAGTAAAACTGGCACATGCCAACAAAAATGGTTATGTAGTTTAATATTCAAAGATTGAGGCCAATATTAATCATATGCCAATCTTGTGTAGTTAGAGTATCAAATGATAATATAAGCACATATCAACTAATTCAATGAACCCATAATCAAGGGCATGCCACTCATTGGGTTAACTCCCAACATGCTTTAGAAGAATGACATATGAACTCATGAAACACATTAATGAAGTGCTCATCGTCCATAAATGATGATATGAATCTACAACACTGAAGTAAGTAATTAACGTGGTTATAACATAATAAAGGGGTCTAGAGTAAGTAATTGACTAAAATGGGGTGCTAAAGGAAGTGAGACAAGTCTCACTTACACCTAAGCTACTATGTTAAATAATACTCACGTATGAATGTGTTAGAATGTGTGAGACCAATCTCATTAACACCAAAGGATGATATGTAAGGAAAATTCGTATTTAATCAATGTAAAGTATGGATTACCAATAATCAATAGAGTAAGTAAATATCAATCTAGAAGCAACCCTGCATAATGATTGAGTCAACACTAAAAGATAAAGAAGAAATGAAAAAAAAACATTCACGTAATGAGTAGAGTAATTATTATAATTTATGATTCTAATGAAAATGGTGACAAAATGATAACAGGATAAGATGAATGGTGAGATAAGTCTCTACCATGCCTAAGTAAAGGTCACTAAAATTACTCACCTAAGAGAGTGTTGAATATCAAGAGACAAGTCTCAATCATACTCTATTTGTAAGTGTAAGGACAATTCACACTTAATACTAATGATGAGATGAGAAATCATCTAATAAGAAATGATGCCCTCATTCTAGAAGCAAACTTCTTTTATGTGTGAGATGAATGTAATGGAACTTTATACTGAACACCCATTGGCTAGCTATGAGTGGTGATTCCTTCTTTCGTGAAGGCAGAGGTTCGTGTAAATCTCATGAGATGAACTGTCCGTTTAGGTGGGTATGAGTCTCCTTATATCTTCTACTTTTTGAACCTATGATGCCAACATAAGGTTCTAGCAGGGTTCAATTCCCTATATACACTAGCATGTTTTAGTTTCACCTCAGCCAGTGACTCTACCTCTTTTCGGTGTGGGGAAAACACTGGATTTCATGATTCTCACATGATCTATGTCGGTTAAGGTTGGAGTTCCTCCAAGTATGAAAGATAATGAAATGAACGATACCGAAGGTGTTTGTGCAAGACAATCAGGAGGTAAAATCAGATTCAAGTAATGACATTAGGTAATTTTTGGTCATTGCACTTCATGATCCCGATAAAAGTCTTAAACTTCATCCTAGGTATAGCTGGTGTTTACACCAACCTACGAATGAATGAAATGAATAATGTGAAGTACTAATGAATGAATAAAGCAGACTCTGTGTTTGCTAAAGAAGGCCCTCAGGTTGAGGTCCCATATGTTGGCCCTCACTTGAGATGTATTAATGCTACATCAACAATCCCAAAGTCTCGTGTATATCAAATGTATAATATATAAAATTTGAAACTAATTAAATCAATGAATGATCAATAGAGAATTGCTTATGAAAGGTAATGAATATATAGTGTAAAGAATGACTCACTATAAGGTAGGGAAATCATTCCTTAGTCCTTGGATTACTTACATCGATTCATTGTGCGTATGGGACTATAATGAATCATTACACTTGTAAGTCAAACATAGGACAAAAAGAATTATTGAACTACAGAATAAGAAAAAGAAAAAAACTGAAAAATAATCTAAGTGTACAAAGAGGAGATCTCGGCCTAAGAGGATCAAAAATCTAAAATCTTTGCCTGAGTTGTTCTAAAATTATGTTGATGATGCTAATGTATTATAATAATATAGAAAATGATTTGTGTGATTTGAATGCATTAAAATACATCATATTCATACCACAATTCACAACTAACGATTTAGGAAAGTCTATTGACTAGGCTTTCCAGAAATAGCATGTTGTTTAGGAAGAGCTTTCTTTGATCATGAATATACTTATGTGTATGTGTGAATAAACCCATACTTAGTACAAGTGTTGTACTGACCCCTACTATTTACTATTTTGTAGATACAGGTTAAGGGACAGATTAATGACTGTTGCAACAGTTTGGACATCAGCGTTTCTCCAGACCATTTGGGAGGTCCTCTTGATTTCGAGGATGCTAAAATTTTAGTCTAGCCTTAGTTTTATACAAATCTAGCGGATTTTCTCGATAGAGTTTCTTTAGTACTTTCATTTCGAAGCTTTTGTAATTAGGACCTGTTAGGCAAACATATTTATGATATGTTCTTATTCTCTTCGAATTGATTCTTATGATCGATGGGTGTTACATTTTTGCTGAGATTAGTATATGCTTAATTCGTGAAATATTATGATGTATCTGTATACTTCATACGTTTAAAAGTTTTAAATTTTACGCAAAAATTAACCATATGAATGTGATGAATGGAAAATGAGGCTTGTCTGCGACTATGAGAGGTCAACGATGCCGGTTGCGATCTGGATTCCAGAATTTGGGTCGTGACAAATGAAGAGATTATTAGGTTAGGTAGTATGACCTAAACTGATTTTTATGAGTTTCCGTCAAGTGTTAGACTTAGAGAAATAGTGGTGCTAGATTGCAACCTATTGATGTTGAAATAGTAAGCTCTTTTTTATGAGGGTAGGACTGAAATCCTCAATGGTCTAAGATCATATTATGTGAGGAGTATGGAGGTTTAGTCTTGACTTGTTTCAACCATGTAATTTAAGGGTAGGTGTGATGAAGATTTGATTAAGTTCACCCCATGTGGGGGATAATGTGCTTACATGGTAAGGTTTAAGTTCCCTTAGTGTTCCTACTTTGAGGTTCCTTTAACTTCTCCATGTTAAGAATCACTTTGAGTGATGGATATGAAGTGGAGTGATTCAGATACTCATTTTTGATCTATGAAATTCTTACCTAACGGAGTGTAATGATGATTTAGTGAGAAATGGATCCTTGTTTAGAGTTGAATGAGTTAATGCTCAAATGTTTTTGCATAAGATTAGATCCCAAGAGGGGATGGTTGAGATAAGTTTCTCTTAAATGGGTTTACCCTATGTGGGGGATGATGCGTTGAGTAGTAAGGTTCTTGTATCCCTATCTTTTCCTTCTATTCTTACTGAAGCTTGAGACCAAAGTGTTCCTAGTAGCTTGTTCATGTCTTGGATTCTTGCATATGAGTATTAGTTGCATGCTCTCCATATGATATGCATGTCCTAGATGACAATATGTTATGCATGTTTAAAAGAATTCTTATGGTATGAAAAGGGATTTTTTGATAATATTCATATTTCTCAAGTTGTTATGCATATTTATATGCTGAATGCATATTTGATTTCATGAGATTGTTTAATGAACATGCTTGATTTCATTTTTGAGGTAAAAGTATTTTGACGCCATATTGGGGTGATGAGTTTCTTTATATGAGAAAAGATAAATTCCCTTACAAATATATGATTTTGTGAGTTTGGAAGTGTTATTATTGTGATATGTTTAGTGTGAACAACCATATTGACTTCATGAGTAATTAAGTATGAGCATGTTTTTGTTAAAATTGCAGAAATTCTCCTTAATATGAAAGTCACCTTCATGAAATGCTTATATATGAATGTCATGATGACATGTTAGTATGTTACGGAGAAGGAAATTCCTTCTTCAACATAACTAAACATGGTTATGATATGTATGTCCTTGATGATATTCTGTCTATGTTTTAAAGATTTTTTTTGACTCACATTTTCTCATGATTTATGTTCATTGAGTAGGAGTTACATATTTTCCTTGTGAGTTATAATATTGAACATGCGTATGTGTGATTTAAATTTTATTATATTTCTTGAGCCTTGATGATGAGATGAAGAATAAGGATCATGTTCATGTCCGGGGGAACCACTGGAACCTCATCCCCTTGACCCCCAATAGGAACTTGAGCACCTTGTGGAACTTGTCCATCTTCGAGAATTTGTTAAACTTGAGAAGATATTTCCTCATTCACCCTTTATTCTTCAGCCCTCATTTCAACCATACTTCTAGTATTGATTTTCCTATATACACAAGGAAAAACGTTTAGAAAAGACACTCATAACTTTTTACTCTAGGCAACCCACAAGACTAGAAAACAAGGGAAACTCTATTTCCTTGTAGCCTCTTGCTCATGGATGTGTCACACCTCACACCAATGAACAAGACTATAATAGACGTGCCTTTTTGACACTTTTCGATGCCTGAGTACTACTTCATAACCTATATTCTGATACCAAGTTTGTAAGGGCCATCAAGTACACCCTAGAATCTAGAGAATTCTTGGGTAAATACACGACGTACTTGACCTCTCAGAGGTTTTGCACAAACCCTTAGACATAATTCATTGCAAACATGTATGAAAAGTAGTGCGAAATTAACACTTTTCACACGAATAAAGTCTTAAAAAATCTTCCATATAAAACTATTGAAAATACAAAGTCTCAACAAACGCCGTTCTTAGAATAAAGAATACTTGGGACATGGCTGATACAATACGAATATAGAAAGTTAATGTTTATTACAATACTTTTAAATGCAAGAAATCTAAAGATAGTAAAGTCCTCGAATCAAGTGAGAACATAACGCAACTTTTCTTGAAAGATTCCTAGTTTCCAAGCCTTTGTTCACTATTCCTCTCACCTTCCACCTACAACTTTAGATATAGACAAAATTTATGGAATTAGTCTAATGCATGTACTAAGTATGGCTTAATGCATAAAATTATGAGAAACAGACGTTTGTATCAAATATGCTCTTTTTTTAGTAATTATCATATCATTATATAGAAGAACCACATATCAAACCAACTTCACATATAAGACACATATCACAAGAGAACATCAAGAACACATCAAAACATATAACATGAGACCCTCCTACAAAAGGTGATTCTAATGCTCTCTTGAGTGAGTTATTAAAGGACCGCCAATACAATCCTTTCACACACACAAAAAAGATACTTTAGACTACCTAAGATAAGACTATTCCCATTTCATTAATCAAACTCTCTACCTAGAATTACTCTAAGACTCACCTAAGTGAGAGACGACAACGCCCATACACCATCTTTTAAGCCTACCTAACCAATCCTCAAAGTTAATCTACATACATACCTTTTCATTAAAATACTTTTATTTCAGTCATTATGTCATTAGACCATCTAACAGACAGTCGACATTCAAGGAATTTCATATAATGATCTTGGATAAGACCTAGGAAACCTACATACTAACATCTTCAAAGCCTATTTGTGCAATGTCTAGATAGCATCCTATTCTACCAGTAAACTTTATGGAACTTCTCCAACACAAGAATGTATCCCACATGATGAGAATAGGCAATAATCGAGATAGGCCATACTATCTAGGCATGAAATTCGGATTCATAAACCTACTCCAATGGATGGTGTTCTACTTGCAAATGGTAGAAATAGGACACATCCCATGTAGGCACATGTTAAGGAATATCAAGGGTTTCTTTTTACTCTAGCCTCCTTCTTAACTAGAGCTACTACCCAAACATGCTCAATCGGTGCTAGCCTGTGTTCTCATAGAGTATTTTATTAATAAAGGAGTATATGAAGAAGTTCCATATTTTTTTAATTACCAAATCATAACACACCATACAAAAGAGGGTCCACTAGAGATGCCTACAATGGATTAAGAAGATAGCTTAATTACTTTCCTTAGTATGATTACATGTCGTTCAAGCCAACCACCCCGAAGTCCACCATTCACACAAGAATGATACTATTACGGGTTTCAACTTCAAGGATATCTTAACCTTCTTTCTAAAAGGTTTCACGTAAATGACCTTCTTTTCTATATTCAAGATCATATTCCATTCATCCATATACATTCATGACTAAGGTACTTTATCCTACTAAGTGAAGGTTTCATATTCACATTCTTCATGTATCAAGTAAGGGGCACAAGTCTACCAAAACAAGAAACACCTCCTTATCATCTTATAACATGTACAATATCATTCAACTAGCATGTACGGTCAACAAGGCATACTCAAAAGTCATCGTATACACTACTACAGAACATCAATATAATCCATCACAAGGCTCATATAAATACTTAGGAACGTTCACACTTCAATAGCAAGTATTCACATCTATGACATCCCTTTAGCCTATTATGATCACAATACTGAACTAGGAGAATAATACTTCAATTTATCGAATAAATAACTCATATAAACCTTCAAAATGATCGCATAGAACAATCATAACATTATAATGACATAATCATAAATTAATGCTAACGAGGCCACATTGTTTCACAATTAATAATGTAATGCCGACGAGGCCACATTTTTCACAAGTATATCACATAAGCAACGCCACTATAAGTGGTTTATAAAAACATCATCAGAATTGGAAACTAAAGTTTAGTAATAATTTACTTATGAATTATGTTGTAAGGGTCGTGTCCCTATTATACTCTAATGATGCTGAGTCTAGGATGGCAAGAAGAGACTAGAGTCTTTAACTATGTATATATGATATTTTACATATATATTGGAAGTGATGTTCTAGCATATGATATGTTATGAATGTTCTAAAACTTTCCACTAATTTTACCTATGAAAATGTGATAAATGATAACTTTGGGCTTTTATAGGACCGCAAAAAGGTCAAGTACGCCATGTTACTTCTAAGGGGTGCTCCCAGGTTCTGAGAAATGTCGTATCAGGCCATGAGGTTATGAAAGATGTTTTAGGTTCCAAATGTCTTATATTTTCAAATCTAGTAGAGTCTCGATCATCTGTGGTGAGTCGCAACATATCTATGAGTGATAGGCTATATGGCGGTAGATTTTCCCTTCTTCATCACTCTCATGTCGTGCAATACAACATAACTCTATAATATCTCTCTCTCTCTCTTAGGTTTTCTTGTTCGGTTGTCTTTTGGATGTAATTGCTTGGATGAGATGGTATCTCTATGCTTGAGGGAGAAAAGGTTAGTTTTGATGCTTATCTTTGTTTTATGGTTTTAGGAGTACGTGTGAAGGTGAATTGTGGTATGCTTTGATGATATGATGCTACTTATGGCTATAGATATGATTTCGGTGAGATTACATGTTATGTGATGATTTATGCTGTGATATAGTTAAATCTTATTAAAGAAGTTGTCTAGTGGAATTGAGCTTCCTTTTTGGATTATACGTTGCTTTATGATTTTCTAGGAAGATAGTCCTTTGATATGGGCTAGACTTGAAATGCTTTGGGAAGTGTGCCAAATGGCCAAAAATGCATGTTTCCTATATATGTATGTTTAATAGTTCAAAGTTGCCTTGTATATGTGTAATGGTTCATGTGTTGCTTTATATGTGTGAAACCTTCATAGGGCCTTGTATGGATTTGAGTCTTTTGTATAGCCTTGGTCCTAGAAGTGAAAGTAGTGTATTTAATCCGTAGGGTGATGATGTGGGTTAGAATAACCCATAGTTGACCTTACCTTAGTATTGAAATAAAAGAATGAGGCCTTAAGGCTAATTCTCCTTTATTGTTTCCCCTAAGGTTGTGATGACCCTTTATATTCATGTATAGTTGATATCTTATGTGGTTGGGTAATATCACTTAACTTAAATGTTATGGATTTCCTTTAGGTTTTGAACTAAGAGGAATGAGGTATGAGGTATTATCCCTTGATTATTAAGTTGGTAGATTTCTTGATGAAAGATTAGGAGTGAGAACTCTCAAGAATGTGGAACCTTCTTGTGTGAGAAATATATCGGTTGGGTTTGACTTTCCTTGACCTTGTGGTTTAAAGACATTATGTGATTAGGCTTACCCCAAGTGGAGGATAGTTTACCAAGGTGATAAGGGTTAGAGCGCCGTTTGATATTCCTATTTTGAGTTACTGTAATTCCTTTTAGTTTGGTAATCACTTGTAAGTGATAATGAGGGAGGTTGATAAGCTAATATCCTCTTGAGGTTGGGTTAAGTTGCTCTTTAATGGGCCTACCTTAAGTGGTGGATGATGATGTGAGTACTATGTTTGTGGATATTTCTATCTTGTCCTTCTATGGTTACTTGAGCTAGAAATTAAATATCTCCCTAGAAGCTTGTTCATGATAGGAGTCTTGCATTAAAGTATGAATTGCATCTTCTCCGTATTTTATTTATATCTCAAAGGACACTATCTTATGCATGTTCTGAAAGTTCTAAATTTCATGAAAAAGGAATTTTGATCCAATTCTTGTTTTGTCATGTTGATTGTGCATCTTGATACCATAGTTATGCATTTAACTTCATGTGATAAGGTAAGAAACATGGTTGTAGTAACTTTTTATGCTTAAGGTCTAGCCTTATAGTGAGAAATTGAGCCTTTTTGAAATGAAAAATGTTGAATCTCTTGAAAATTGTGTGACTTTTATGGTTTGAAAAACATGATGGTAGGATCACTCTTGAAAAGTGAAGGCATGTTTAACTAGTATCCTTGTGTGTGCCTAAAAATTGTATGATTTTCCCAAGTTGATACATGTTTATGACTGCTAGTGTTATACTAGAAATTGAAATTTTGTGAGATGATTTCCTATTTTTGTAATTTGTGTGGTGTGATTTACCCTTTTGACTTCACTAGGAAGAAATATTGAGCATGCTACGGTTAAAAGTTGACAAACTCTCATTTTTTTTAGAGTGAACTGACCTTTGTGCATTGATTGGGGTAAGGACTCATGAGACATGTAACTGGGTTGAGAAGAAGGACATTCCTCGATTGACACAACTAAGAATGGTATGGTTGAGTATGACAATCATGGCATTAGGTCTGATTAATAAAGATCCTTGTTTATTCACTTAACTCTAGTCTATGTGCATTGAAGTATGAGTGTTTACTAGTTTATTGTATTGTTGAATCTGCCTAAGTGTGATTTAAATATTGTTGCGTATTGATCTCTTAATGAATTGAAATGTGAAGACCATGTTATGATTAGGAGAAGTATGTTCCTCTAATGTACATGAGAAGTGCCTAAGTGTTTGATGCATTTTCAAAGTGAGTGAATAAGAATTTTTGCTTGCTTGTGTTGAATTTAGTGCTAAATGGTTTGAAGTTTGTGTTTATTTTATGTTTGGTGCATTGACTTATATGTGATAACGTTATCAATATTGTGAGCTGTTGTATGATTCGTTGAAGTCCTTGTTGTGATTAAAGTGTTCCAAGTGTCATTTTAGTAGGAATGTTCCCAAGTAGGGGATATTGTAAGACCCCCAAAATGAGTTTAGGGTGTCTAGAGCCTCACATGTGCCTAATAAGATTTTTAAAATGTTTGTTAAGTGTTTTAGATTATGCATGATTCATTTGAAGTAATTTGGAAGTCGAACGTCCAAGGAGTTCGAAAACCAACCCATGAGACGTTCATGTGCGACTTGAGTGTGCCTAGCATGTTTGGATATGTTGCGAGTGTTGTTTGATGCTAAAACTGATGTGGTAGGTCCTTGACATGTTAATGTGTATATTTATGTTGGAAGCGTGTGGGTATGACTCCCCAAGATCCTTGCAAGAGGCCTTAAAGAGGACCAAAGACTGTCGAGACGCTACCGTGGAAGTGTCAATCAACAAGCCCAAATGACACCTCATTAGTGCACCTATGCCCTGTCGATGGGGGGAATCGTTCAATATGTAGACTAATGAAGGATCAAGCCAGTTGACAGGCCTCATACACAAACGACGGCCAATAGTACGGTCTATCATTGGACCTGCTGTGCGTTGATTCAGCATGTGTTATATGCCGACGAACTATTTTATTGAAGGGGTGAATGGAAAATTCACCCCACGTCCTAACCTAACTCAAGTTTGTTTATTTGGTTGTTTTTAGGTAAATTAGGTTTGTCAATAACGTGAAAAACCCATTCCCAGTTAATGATTTAAAAATTAGACTTCCCTCTCACAAAATATCTTCTCTAGAAACCTACATTGGAGATGAAGCTCAAGAACAGCCATGGTGATGAATTATCAAGATTTCTTCATCCATTTTTGGTGGTTTTCTCCTATAATGAGGTATTTTGATCTTTTATATCTATATAATCGTTCATCTAAATAGTTAGTTAATGTTTACAAAGAAAGTTCATGATCAAATCCGCAATCTTCCAATCTAGCCATGGGTTGATGTACCGGGGTTTCACGGTACTTTCAATTCTTTTTCCATAAGATTGGTGTGTTGCTAGAGCCGTTTTTTAGTATTTTTAATATTTTTTGTCTTTTTTTGGAGGGAAAGTTGTCCAAAGTGAAAATGCAAAAGGTTGTGAAGAATCAGTGCTGAAGTGACCCACGAAGCCATCGACGACAACTCGTCCCATCGATGAACTGTAGGTGGTGACCATCGATGGAAGATTCAGGCATCTAGAAAAAACTAAAGCAATTCTGACTAAGTGTGGGGTACAGAAGTATTGATGGTTCGTCAACAGATTGACGGACCGTCCTAGCGAAATGTCGATGTGATCGGAGACTGTCCCAGTATATAATGTTGAAGAAAATCTAATTATGGAATGCCGAGAAGCATCGACCGACCGTAAGTTAGTCCAGGCACTGTATTGTTGGTCCGTAAATTGGATCAGAGAAAGTGCAAAGTGAAGGCTTAGAAAAGATTCTAAGTCTTGACCGACGGAGGAAGTCGAATGTTCGTTGTTTGATATACATACCATCTGTGAAGGTCGTCGATTGAAGCCGTGTTTTGGACAAACTTTTGTTCTTTTAACTCCTTTCAAATTAGGATTATTTTTATTACAAATAGGTGGAAAACCTTGTTTTGGGGTTGGATTCTTTTACTAATTTCATACTTTTATTCGTAGAGATTTGTTTTTGCAATAAATTCAAATTTCCAGATTCGGTTTTCAATATAATTGTGAGATTTCAAGTTGAATTTCTAGATTTTCTTTGAATTTGTCAAAGTAAGTTCATGATTTGTTATTTATGAATAATGTATTGTGTTCTTCTAAGCATGGTTAACTAATTCCATAACTAGGGTTGTGGGAACCATTGGTGATTAACAAAATAAAGCTAGCTAAATAACAATTCTCAAATAGGTTATTACATGCATCGAAAATTCGTTAATATAGAAGTCTTTTTAACGAGTGCACGCGTTAGAACTC
Organism: Solanum arcanum; assembly: GCA_027789145.1. NCBI lineage: Eukaryota > Viridiplantae > Streptophyta > Magnoliopsida > Solanales > Solanaceae > Solanum > Solanum arcanum. The sequence goes on from CM050933.1 coordinate 52,194,707, forward strand.
ACCTTATTGCTGCTTGCGGGACTAAGGGGGTAGTTAATAGGAAAATAATTATCGCCATAGATATAGTGGGTACTATCTAATAGGCTAGTTTCGATTGGTGCAAAGTAATAACTAAGCCAAATATCGAATATGATGCTTAATATGAAGTAAAGGTAAGGGTTAGTAACTTAGACACACGTAACCGGACCAAGGTACGAGGTTAAATTCACTAAATGCTGCACCAAGGTTTAGAGATACATAACTTATAACTTTGCATGCAAAACACTAGGAAAGAATTGTTATAGCTAGGATTATGGCGTTATGAACTTATGGGGAACAATTACACCCTAGTTTCTCTCACAACTTGATAAACACCAACAATTCACTCCTGCTACTTGTTTGATTTCACAACATGCAACACTTTTGTTTCACAACCCCCCCCCCCCCACCTTTTTTAATTACTAGTTTTCGAAAAGGACTTGACTATATAGAGGTTATTGAACATTAAAGCTATGTCTAAATCATTTTCCTCGTGGGATCAACCCCAACCTAATACCTGATTTCTTTACTTGATAATATTGCTTATACTTCTTTAGGGAAGTGTTATTTGAGCGTATCATGGTTCTTTCTCAAAATGTTTTCAAAAGATTTCTCATGATGAATTGATGATAATATATTGAATGCAAAGTGAATTTCAATCAAATTTCATGATGAACCCATCTTCCCATCCAAAATCTCGATTTAGCTTATTTGTGGGCATTATGATCTTGAATCATCGTTAACTAAATTACAATTCTAGCATGTTAAATTGTCTATTCCTACATTTTTTTATTCAATTTGCTGGTGAATTAGTTATGAGTTATAATGATGATCAAGGCTTGGAATTTTTGTAAGATTGACCTATACTCCCATATCTTCTATAGTTGATGAAGTAGTGTACATGATGTGGCCTTGATTCTATGATAATTGAATCATGATTTCGTATATGATTATTGTACTTTAGATATTGTCTATGATGTAATGTGATGGTTAATTATGTTAAATTGATCCATGTGGATGAATGTTTAAATATTGATTTATGTTCTCCTATGCTCTATAAATTGATAATGCAATGTACATACTGTTATCTTAAATCTAGATAGATGAAGTATGATTCCTTTTATGCTAAGATGCCTTTATCTACTGCCCTATTATTTTATTGTTGATGAAAAAGGAGTATTTTTCAATGATGATTAAAGATTGAGAAATTGGTAAGATTGTCTATCTTCTTTACTTCCATATCGTATGGTTACTAGAATTGTCCTTGTATAACATTCTGTGGTATGGTCCACTTATGATGGAGGTGTTTACATTATTGTCATTATATATGTGATGTGATCATAGCCTTGAAGGCAATTGTATTATGAATGTGTGGCGGTGATGATCACCCAATGTGAAGTCTAATGCCTAGTTTCTTTTCTAGTTTATGGCCTAGGTTGTGTTACCAATTTTATGAGTGTGTGGGTGTCTATGTTAGGTATGATCTATATGCTTCCAATGACGAAGTAAAAAAGTATGAATTACCCCTTATCTACCTACCTCTACATGAATGTGTGATTAGCTATAGTTAGGAGTCTTGAATGTAAGTATTGAAGTCATATTGTCTCCTATGCTAGTATGTGTTGTGTGGCCTATACTTGAAGGTGCATTGTAGTCCTAAGATGGTGTCTGCCTCAATTTCTTGTTTATAGACATTAGGTGATCATGTTGACCAATGTACACACACTCACACTTCATGCATGCCTACAAGTAGTATAGGTCCATGGTGTCTAATGAAAGGGTATTCTCATATGCACTTGTATCTAGTACAATGAATGTAAAGTATATGTCCATGAAGTAGATAGACATTTTTGTTAATCAAACTTTAACTCCCAGTGATTTCAAGCACGAATTTGGAGAAATTGACTTTTGGTGGAAAATATAAGGTACGTAATTTGTCAATTTCTTTCTAGATCCTACACACGAGCTCATTGATGGAGTGATGGTTTGCAACAAACTCGTTGTCTTTCTAGAGATTGTTTCCAGTCTTCTAGATTGGGTTTAGGTTGTTTTTCCTGTGGGATTCTGGTCGGTATAAGAGAAGAGAGAAATAAGTGTTTTCGGTCTGCCATAGCTTAGAGAAGAGCTACTGGTGGTTAATTTGTTGTGTGGAAGAGGTCGTTTATTTGCTAGAGAAGATGGTTTATGATGGTGAAGTGGGTCTAAGGGTAGTCGAAGAAGGTTTGGTTGTTGTCTTCTTGGGTGAAGATCATTGGAAATAGTTGAGAAAGGGAGATGGGGTTTGCTGGTGGAGTCGCTAGATTCCGATTGAAATCCGACGATTTGCTTGAAAAAATGAGGAGCAGTAAAGAACATTTTTAAGGCTAACAAATACAAAATAACCCCTAAAATCATATCTACAACCACTTACTTAATGACCAAGTTGTTGCTTAAATAGGAAATTATAAAACCACCAATTGTACAATACCATTATCTTAAAATCGTGGCTCAAAAACCACATTTTAATAAAGTTCATGTTTCTGCAATCTTATCCATATTAGAACTAACAAATTTAATGAATAATATGATTTAAAAATGTAACAAATGTAATTAATGACATATAAAAAAGGTCTAACCATTGGTAGCCACCTAAAGTTAACATCAATTTTCACATGGACACCTTATGTAGACCTTATTCACTTTAAACACCTTAAGTAGAGGGGCATTGTGTCATATTGAAACTTTTTTGACAACTAGCCAAATATATAAGATGCATGTATTACACTCACCGATGACGTGTCAAAGTAGCGACTTAAATAATGACATGTGGTATGCATATAAAAAGAATTAATTAAAACTATATATTATGAATAAACACCTATTTTAAAAATATATAATTAATAATTACTTTAAAAATGACCTTTCAATAAAGAATAAAAACGAAAAAAAATCTACATCACCTTTTTTTTTTCTCCTCCATCATTTCCTAATTTTCTCCTCCTCTAACAACTATGACCTTTATGCTTTCTTTATACATGAAAATTATCATTACTACCATCACTTCTTCGAATCTACCTGTTATAACCAATTTGGGTCATAATCAAATACCCACAATCCTTAATTTATTAGTACCATCTCTTTAATCCTTAAAATTTATCCTTTTTTTCATCAATAACCTTCGCCATTGAAAATGCTCGTTTTTGAAGTTTCAATGTACCCAAAAAAATGTATCCATGCTAAAATCATATCTATTTATAAATTTATTTGAAATGGTTTCACCAAAATAGAAAAAAATTAAATGCTTTGAGAAGTAGAAAATTAGTATTTCAAAAATTGAATCTGAAAAAATTAACTTAAAAAGATAGAGGTGAAAATAGACGAGAATGGAATTATGGAAAAAAATAGATGGAGATTTTTGATTTTATGAAGAAGATAAATGCTCTAAACATATTTTGGTCCTTTTTAAAAATATTTTTGTTGATATATATTATTTATTTAATTTTCCATACATCAAGTAATGACAAAGAGTGGAGAAAGTTGTTGTAAAATGGTGAAAATATGGTGGTATATGGTGGAGGAAGTGTGGGAAGGATAGAAAAGGAAGAAGAAGAAATAAGAGAGTTGAAAAATCATAAAAAAAAAATGTGTTTCACACGCTCAAAGTAAGTGCAGCACACATAATATGCCAACTAAGCAAAGAGTTTCAAATGATAAAATAGGACACTACTTAAAGTGGCTAAAATGAGCATCATCTAGTTGAGATTTCTCTGTGAAACCTTGTGCCAATTTTTTGGGCTACTAATGAATTTGGCCTTTAAAAATTCAATTTGACAAATATAACGATTTGATGAGATCGAACAAATATTTAAACATGTTTAATCAATTGTGAAGAAAAAAATATAAACAAACTGAATTAAAATACTAATATTTTGAGAACTAAGGATCCTTATCGACAAATTGACTTAAAATTTAAAAACATATATTTAAATCCATTTAACAAATGTAATAGTTAAAAGTATTAAGTTTAAGAAAATTGGTGTCAGCAACTTGCCCTTTTGTTCTATTAGGATCGATGAAAGAGATCCAGGTTAAACAAAGGTGACGAACCCAAATTTGATTTAATTTTTTTTTTAAAATATGATACGTAAGTCAAGAATTTGAACAATACTCTTTATTCGCCAATGGTGTTGAAAATAATTAAAAAATGCAAGGATTCATCGTAAACTGAAAATATTCATATACCTTTTATGTTACTTTCAAACATGACACAATGAAGGTGGTGTACCTCTTTGACAGAAGAATGATGTGAATAATATTTCACATTTAACATGGTGACAACATAATTTGTCTCTTGAAACACATAAAACTCAACTTGACTATAATATATGTCACGACCTATAACACTCCAAAAATCTAAAGACCTAATCTAGAGCCTATAAGAGTGTCTAAGGTTTATCACACTGTATTAAGGTCAATATTAATGTATAAAATCAGTAAGAAAGTTTTAGAGTCAAAACATCAAGGAACATCGTTGACGTCTGGACACTAATGCAAAAGGTGCTAAGGAGCCATAGCCTATTTCACATGGTTTTAAGAGTCTGATTTTGATGAAATTTTGAGAAAAGGTGTCTAACCCATATTTGAGTTGTTTTAGGGTTGAAACGTACGGGTAAAACTCCCCAAGGACCAACCTAGGGATCCTTACAGAAGACCCTTTCATTTTGACCCAATTCTACCAAATGAGGCAGTGCAGGCAGTAGCTACTTAGCTTGCCATCAACGGGGTGTAGGTAGAACGAAGGAAATTCGATGCCTCCGTCCTTGGATACTCAACCATTTTCAATAAAAATTGCCAAAGTGTAAATCTTTGTACTTATCGACGGACGGTTGGCACAAGGGGGTGTAGGTTGGCCTACGGACCGTCGATCGAGGTCTCATGGGTCCTGCATGAGTTTTTCTATTAAGTTTTAATTGGTTCATTCAATTAAGTTAGTTAGTTATGGGTTTAATTAGTGATTAGGGGGTGATTAATTAGGTTTTTAATTAGCTATATAATCTAACATAAGCCTAAATACAACTTAACACCCCCAAATTCCCAATTCCAAATTGCTCTTCCTTCTCTCTACTTTCTCTCTCCCAAGGAAACTCTATAGAAGACCAAAGTATAAGGGTTATAAGGAAGCAAAAAAGTTTATTTTGTCCATCAATCATTAACAAATAACAAGGTAATGGGAACTCTTATTTTTGGGATTCCTTTCCCCTTAGGGTTAATCCAAAATAGGTTTTCAAAAAGAGGATTTCATGTAGGTTTCCTCCTACTATGATTTTGATCTTCTAAATAGTTTTGTTTATGGTTTGTTTTGGTTATTATTATTGGATTATGATGTATTATTGTATAATTATTAGTTGACCTTAATTCCCTAACTCTAAGTTATGAACTAGTATAGAATCAAATTGTATTGATGTAGTTGACCTAGATATTGTGTTAATTACTATTGAATGATGTTATTACACCTATTATTGGATTGAATTGGTTGGTTGATTGTAAGACCATGATGATAGGTTTTGAAGGATATTGGGTATATGTTTGTTATCTTAAACCTTTACTTCAATTATGATGATTTGTACTTTGTTATGAAGTTCAATTGAAGTATGTATGTAATTCGATTAAGTAGGTGTGGTATGATGATGCAATTGAAATGTATTGAATATGTGATTGTGAGATTATGATTAATATGTAATAATACAAGGTTGGTTATGAACTACGTTCCTTACTATGATATAACGATGTTAATGTGTTAATCTCACATATGAGGGTTGTGATGAAAGGTGTTCTCATGAAATTCCTATTGATGTAATGACTATCATTATACAAGGATCTATTCTCCGATGACCTAAACTAAGTTATGATTTCTAAAGAAATACATTTCAAAAGGGACTATAACTTAGCACCGAGTAAACCAGTAGTGAGGAGTATTCTTTCCCAAGTACGGAAGGTAGGTTCACTATTGTACTAATGAGATTGGAGACTATAATGGCAAAGGCATATAGAGGGTCCCAAGTACATATACTACTTCGTGAACTATATTAGCCCTATAAAAATACTGGCTAGTGGATCCACCTAGATGCTATGCTCATGTTTTGGTACTACCTTGGCAGGTAGTCTAACTTTATTCGATGTAGGGTTCTATGAAACCGGATTCAACATTAGCTCATGTTGTCTATGTCGTCTAAGTGAAGATGTTCTCCTAATTAAAATGAAGTTATAAAGTGATCTCTAACAAAGATCACTTAAGGGGTTTGACTTAGTCTAGGTGGGGGTATGATACTCAATCTATAAATTGCACTTGTGAGCCTTTAGGGAATTCTTAGAAGGATGTTCTTATGTTCTTATGATATTATAAAGTGAATGAAATGCATGTGTTGTATTTTAATGTTGATGATACTATAATATATTAATTTCATGTATGAACATGCTATTTTGATAAATATGATGATGACTACTATAGATACTAGGTGATGTGAGGCATTGCTTATGATCCTTTATTGAGTTTTCATTGTTGAGTATGGTTATAGCTTTACTTTTTCATTGCACCTGTAGATTTGATAGTGGATTATGAGTAAGGGTCTTGTATATGTTGTTATGTTATGAACTCTTATGCATACTTTGTTAATATAACAGGATGTGGGGGTTGCTTTGACTATGGTTATAATATGCTATTGAACATGTTGACTTGGTTATGCTTGATGATGTTAGTCTTGTGTTGAATAATGCTATTGTCTTAGTGAGTTTATGTTTATTGTCTTTTATGTAATCTTGTTTGTGCATAAGGCTTTTCAAAGCAAGTTCGCATGGTTTTGAACAAATTTCCCATTTTGCATGATTTCTATAATGTGTATTGTGTTTCCATACTTAGTACAAGTGATGTGATAACCCCTATTTCTCCTTTTTTTTCCAAACTCTTTAGGTTACGGTCGTTGAATGGTTTGTGACCAATTTGCGAGGAAAGTTTAGATTATTTTTCCAAGTGTGGGGTATGTCATAATGATCCGAGGATGATTCTATTTCTCATTCTACCTATGTGACTTGCTATAATCTAATCATATTCATTTCCTTTTATTGTTCGAGAAATTGTTGTAAGGCCTAAGTTGTAAGGTCTATGCCTGGATTGTTCTATTCCGTCTTACATGGTTTTATATGAGACATCACTATAAGACTCTATGTTATATATTGTGTATATAAAATAAAAGTAGAAGCCTGTGTAAGCTTCCTATGAGAGGAGTCAATATAAACTACCTATGTATATTTTTGTATATGGAAGGTGTCTATGTTAACCTCATATTGTACATGAAAGTGTCAACTTTCCGAACATTTTAACCTATGAAATGTAATGCTGAATGCTAAGAAACTAGTCTTAGTCCTCTTCGAGGATGATAATGCCGGATACATATGGGGGGTGTTCCATATATGTGAGAAACTTGGTATCGGAGCATGAGGTAAAATATGTTTAGGATCTATGTCTCATTGAACCACGTCTATGTAGATTCTTATTCGTAATTGTGAAGTGCCCACACTTATGAATGAGAAACTATGTGATGCTTAGTAAACTCTCATCTTCTTGTACTCTTATGTCTTGTGCTAAGAGGTGGTCCAGTGACTTGGGAAATCTAGAACAGGGCTTTCCTTGACAGGTTCGTTCTTAGAGAGATGAGGGAAGCTAAGGTAGAAGAATTAATCAACCTTCGTAAAGGAGGTATGAGTGTACTTTACTACTCTTTGAAATTTACTAAGTTGTCCAATCGTGCTCCATCCTTGGTTTCTAATCAAAGGATGAGATGAGTCTTTTTCTTAAGGGAGTGTCTGATGACTTGGTGGAAGAATGTCGTTCCACTATGCTTCATGATAATATGAATATCTATCATCTCATGGTTCATGCTCAACAAGTGGAAGATAGTAGGCTAAAGAGGAAGAATAAAGAGGCCAAAAGGGTCAAGTCTTATGATGGTCGTTCTTCAAAGGGGGGTTGGAAATTCAAGACAAGCCTAGATTCAAAAAGAGGTTCCCCAATCATGTTCCTTCCAAATTTCCCAAGGCTCATGATGATAGGGTGTCTAAACTATAGTCTCAAAAGGCAAAAGGTACTAATTCACCAAGTAAGAAGCCAACTTATGGACAGTGCAGTCAGAAGCATTATGGTCAGAGCCTTGTTAGGACAAACAATTGCTTTCGATGTGGTAAGAGTGGCCACAAGGTTAGGCACTGACCTAATATAGAGGGGAAAGACAAGAGTAGTGGTAAATAACAAGCAAGTGGTTCTAATGTTGATGCTCCAAGAAAGAATCACATTTATGCACTTCGCTCAAGGGGTGAACAAGAGAGAGATCCCAATGTGGTGACCGGTATGTTACATGTTTTCTGTGTTGATGCTTATGATTTACTTGATCTACATTCTACATTATTTGTTGTTACTACCTTGATAGCTAGGAAGTTTGATATTTTGCCTGATGCCCTAAATGAACCTTTTATGTTAACTAGCCAGGTAGGTGTTTCGAAGGTTGCAAAGAGGTTATATAGAAATATTCCTATAAAGTTTCCCAATAGAGTTACTCATGTTGAATTAGTAAAACTTGATATGGCTGATTATTATGTTATTTTGGGGATTGGTTGGTTGCATGAATGTTTTGTTTCCATTGGTTGTAGAACAAGGATTGTCAAGTTCAATTTTCCAAATAAACTTGTCTTAGAGTGGAAGGGGGATAATTCTATTCCTAAAGGTCATATAAATTCTTGTCAAAAGGCTTGTAAGATAATCTCAAAAGAATTCTTGTACCATATTGTAAGAGTCAATGATTTAGACTCCAAAAATCCCCCCATTGAATAAGTCCTTGTAGTGAGGGAATTTCCAGAGGTCTTCCCAAATGATGTTCCTAGATTAATCCTTCCGGAATGGGAAATTGATTTTGGTATTGACTTGCTACCAGATACAAACCCCATTTCAGTTCCTCCTTATCGGATGGCTCCAGCAGAATTGAAAGAGTCGAAGGCTCAACTCAAGGACTTACTAGATAAAGACTTCACTAGACCTAGTATTTCTCCATGGGGTGCTCCCATATTGTTTGTGAAGAAGAAGTATTGGACCCTTAGAATGTGTATTCATTATCATAAACTCAATCAAATCACTATTAAGAACAAATATCCTCTCCCTCGGATTGAACACTTGTATGATCAACTCCAAATGGAAAGCTACTTTTCTAAGATTTACCTGAGATCGAGGTATCACCAACTTACGGTGAGAGGATACAATATACCAAAAATGACATTTCAAACTAGATATGGTCACTATGAGTTTCCATTAATGTCTTTTGGTCTCATTAATTCCCTGACGCTGTTTATGAACCTCATGAATAGGGTGTTTCGAAGTTATCTATATTTATTTGTCATTTTCTTCCTTCACGTCATCTTGCTATATTTGAAAAATATGGGTGAACGTATGGACCATTTGAGAGTGGTTTTACAAGTGCTTAAGGAAAACTAGTTATTTGCAAAGTATAGCAAACATGAGTTTTGGTTGAGGTCGGTTCTATTTCTTGGTCATATCGTCTCTAGTGAGGGAGTTGAGGTTGATCGAAGGAAAACCGAGGTGGTCAAGAATTGGCCTAGATCATTGACTCCAACCAACATTAGAAGCTTCTTGGGTCTACCAGGATACTATAGGAGGTTTGTGGATGTTTTTGCTTCCATTTCTTCTCCCTTTGACTACTTTGAGCCAAAAGAGTGCAAAATTTGAGTGGTCGAAGGCATGTGAGAGAAGCTTCAAAATATTGAAATATAGGCTTACGCCTGCTCCGGTGTTGACCTTACCGGAGGGTACCAAGGGGTTCAATATATATTGTGATGCATCCACAGTGGGCTTAGGATGTGTCCTTATGAAACATGGGAAAGCAGTAGCCTATTCCTCTAGACAACTTAAGGTGTATGATGAGAATTATCCACTGATGATCTTGATTAGCGTCCTTGGTGTTTGCCTTAAAAATATGTAGGCAATATCTCTATGATATTCATGTTGATGTGTATACCAACCACAAGAGTCTAAAATATGTGTTTAATCAAAAGAAGTTAAATCTCCGACAAAGAAGGTGAGGAGAATTGTTGAAAGATTACGACATGAGTGTTCTCTACCACCCCGAAAAATCCAATGTGGTGCAGATAATCTAAGCGTATGACCATGGGTAGTGTGTCTCATGTACAAGAATCCAAGAAAGACCTCGTGAAAGATATTTATAGGTTTGCTTGTTTGAATGTTAGAGTGGAAGATTCTCCAAATGGTGGTTTTATGGTCCATCATAACTCCGAGTTGTCTTTGGTGGTTAAGGTGAAGTCTAAGTAACACCTTCATTAGTCATTGATGGAGTTGAAGAAATCATTTCACGGTAAGCTTAATGAGTCATTCTCCTTAGGGCGGCATGGTGTCTTGATGTATCAAGGAAGGTTGTGTGAGCCCAATTGATGACTTGAGAAACCGGATTCTTGAGGAAGCTCATGGTTTCCGTTATGCCATTCATTTGGGTTCAAAAAAGATGTATCATGACCATAGATAAGTGTTTTGGTGGGAAGGCATCAAAAGGGACATAGCTGAATTTGTTGCAAAATGTAAAAATCGCAACTTTAAGCCGAGCACCAAAAGTCGAGTGGCTTACTTCAAGAAATTAATGTTCCCACTTGGATGTAGTAAAACAATTGTATGGACTTCGTGGTAGGTTTGTCTCAGACATAAAGGCAAAATGACTTTATATGGGTGGTTATGGATAGGTTGACCGTATCCGCTCATTTTATTCCCATCAAGGTTGCTCACTTTGCAGAGGATTATGGTAGGATATTTGTAGATGACATTGTGTATCATCATGGTATTCTGTTATCCATCATATCGGATAGGGGTGCAAAATTGACATCCAGGTTTTGGAGGTCATTCAAAAAAGTTTTCTGTATAAAGGTGATGTTAAGAACCGTTTTTCATCTCGAAGTTGATTTTCAAGTGAACGTACTATTCAAACCCTTGAGAATATGATTAGAGCTTCTGGAATTGATTTAAAGGGAAAGAAGGATAAGGAATTGCATTTGGTTGATATCTCTTATAATAATAGTTCCCATTCAACTATATCTATGAATCCTTTTGAGGCCTTGTATGGTAGGAGATGTGGATCTCCGATTGGATGGTTTGAAGTGGGCGAGTCTCCACTCTTTTTTCCCGAATTGATTTATAAAACATTAGATAAAGTTCATATGATAAGGAATCGATTGAAAACAACCTATAGCTGACAAAATTCTTATGCCGACCATATAAGAAGAGACTTAGAATTTGAAGAGTGTGATAAGGTGCAGCTAAAATTTCACCAATGCAAGGGGTGACGAGATTTTGCAAGAAAGGGAAGTTGAGACCCGTTATGTTGGTCCATATGAAATTTTACAAAGGGTTGGCAAAGTTTCATTTGAGTTGATATTACCTAATGAGCTAGCTTCGGTTCATCTGTTGTTTTATATCTCTGTGCTTAAGAAGTGCATCAGTAATTCCGAATCAATTCTTCCTATTGAGGATCGAGGCATAGATGAGAACCTCTCCAATAAGGAGGTTTCGGTTGAAATCGTTGATACACAAATGAAGAAGTTGAGGAACAAGGAGGTGGCTTCCGTAAAGGTGGTATGGAAGAACCACCTAGTTGAAGGAGCAATAGGAGGTTGAGAACGACATGAATTCTTGTTACCCTCATATCTTTGTTGATTAAGGTTAGTTGTTCCTATTTAATAATGAAATTATTGAATAAATTGAATTTGACTTATCTTGTAAAGTAGTGCATATCCATGCTAAAGTTTTTTGCTAGAATGAAGTATCATGTGAAAATGCTCTTTTGCTCAATTTCACACTTATTTGTGTATTTGGTATATTGATCCCTATAAGAATTGAGATTGAGCATGTTTATATGTTTTGAAATACGTTTTGTCATAAATAACTCGATATGTTGTATTGAGCTCATGTTGTTGTTAAGAAGGTATTTCCTCATGTTGTAGTTTTGAGCTCTTATGTGTTACAATTGATGTTTTGAGTTACTTTGTGTAAATGCCATGTTTTATGCTGATTTGAGTTGTAACTCATTAATTTTGTATGTTGTTGGTTAGGCTGATAATATTGAGTCTATTCTTTCCGTTCAAAAGATTCTTTTAGTGTCATTCAGGGAAGAATGTTCCTAATGGGGGGGGGGGGAGAATGTAACACTACGAAAATCCAAAGACCTAATTTATAGCCTCACATGAGTGTATAATAATTGTAACACTGTTTTAAGGTTAATAATAATATATAAATATCATTTAGGAAGTTTTAGAGTCAAAACATCAAGAAACGTCCATGTCGTTCGAAGACTAGCGCAAAAGGTGCTAGTGTTCCTTAGCCTATTTCACAGTGTTATTCAAAGGTATAGAAGTAAGAAAATGTTTGAAGAGATGGCCTTGATCCTGTTTTGGGTTCTATTAATTAATAATTAGATTGTGCCAGGTCACTAAACTTAGAATAGGAAATTCCCGTGAAAGCTTCATCCTAAGAAAACTGAAGAAGAGCAAGAACATCGAGCATTATTTGGTTAAAAGGTTTCTATAATATATTAGAGTAGGTTTATATTTGAAACGTTCGGGTATGACTCCCCAAGGACCACCGTAGGGTCCTTGGAGAGGATCCTTCCATTTTGACCCAAAGCTGTCAAATGAGGCAGTGCTGGCAGTAGCTACCTAGCTTACCATCGACGAGGCGTAGGTATAACGATAGAGCACCGATGCCTCAATACTTAGACGATTAAGCATTTTCAAAAAAATGGCCAAAATGCAACTGTTTGAACTTATCGACGGACCTGTAGGACGGTTGAGAGAATGGGTGCAGTTTAACCAACGCACTGTCTATTGAGGTCTCGTAGGTCCTGGCCAAGTTTTCCTGTTATGTTTTAATTGGTACATTTAATTAATTTAGTATTTAGTGGTTTAATTAGTTATTAGGGGATTATAATTAGGTTATTTCGATTAACTATATAACCTACCCAAATCCTAAACACAACTTAACACCCCCAAATTCCCAAACCCAAATTGCTCTTCCATCTCTCTACTTTCTCGCTCCCAAGGAAACACCATATAAAACCAAAGTCTAAGGTTTCTAAGGCATAAAGAAGGGTGTTTTTATCCATCAAACTTCAACAAATAACAAGGTATGGGAACTCTTTTTCATTGGGATTCCTTTCCCCAAAGGGTTCTTCCAGAATTGGTTTTCAAAAGAGGATTACATATGAGTTTCTTCCTAATACGAATTTGATCTTCTAAATTGTATTGTCTATGATTAATTTTTTATTATGATTGGATTATGATGTTTTATTGTATAATTTTGCTAGTTTTTGATGATTTAACCTAATATTAAGGTATAGGTGATAAATTCTATACTAGGTGATAAACTAGTATAGAATCGGATTGTATTGAAGTAGTTGACCTAGATATAGTGTTAAGTACTATTGAATGATGTTATTACACATATTATTGTATTGAATTGGTTGGTTGATGTTAAGAGCATGATGATGTCTTTTGAAGGAGATTGGGTAAGTCTCATTTATCCTAAACCTTTACTTCAAATATCATGGCTTGTACTTGGTGATGAAGTTCAATTGAAGTATGTCTTGTAATTAGATTAAGTAGGTGTGGTATGATGATGCAGTTGAAATGTCTTGATTTTCATACTGTGATATTATGCTTAAGATGTAATGAAATAAGGTTAGTTATGAAGTACCTATGTGCCTTACTATGATATAATGTTGTTAATGTGCTTATCTCACATATTAGGGTTATGATGAAAGATGTTCTCATGAAATTTCAATTAAGCTAATGACTATATATTCAAGGATTTATTCCTCTATGACCTAAACTAAGTTATGATTGCTAAAGAACAACAGTTCAAAAGGGGCTCTAGCTTAGCACCGAGTGAACTAGTAGTGAGGAGTGTCCCTTTCCAAGTAGGGAAGGTAGATTCACTATTATAATCATGAGATTGGAGACTATAATTCCAAAGGCATAAAGAGGGTCCCAAGTACGTCTCCTAGTTCTTGAACTATGTGCCCTGATAGAAATATTAGCTAGTGGATCCACCTAGATGCTATATTTATATTATGGTACTACCTTGGCAAGCAGTCCAACTTCCTTTGTTGTAGGGTTCAATGACACCGTATTCCACATTAGCTCATGTGTTCTATTTCGGTTAAGGCAAGATAATCCCGAAAGTAAAATGAAGCAAATAAGTTAACTCTAACTAAGATGACTTAAGGGGTTTGAATTAGTCTAGTTATCGGTATGGGACTCTACATGTACATTGCACTAGTTAGACTTGAGGCAAGTCTAAGAAGTATGTTCTTATGATCTCATAAAGTGAATGAATGCATGTGTTGACTTTACAAGTAGATGATACTAAAAGATGTTGGTTTCATGTATGATCATGCAATTTTGATAAATATGAGGATGACTACTATTCATGCTAGGTGATGTTAGGCGATGTTAGGCATTTCTTATTATACTTTATATGGTTTACTAGGTTGAGTACGGTTATGAGGTGTACTTGGTCATCACACCTGTGGATTCGATAGTGGGTTATGAGTAAGGGTCTTGTATATGTTTTTATGTTATGAACTCTTATACATACTTTTTTGATATAACGTTATGTTTTAGTGTCTTTGTCTATGGTTCTAATATGCTATTAAACATGTGCACTTGATTATACATGATGATATTGGGCTTGTGTTGAATATGCTATTGTCTTTGTGAGTTTATGGTTATTGTATTTTATGTATTCTTGATTGTGCATAAGGCTTTTCAAAGTAACTTGGTATGGCTTTGAACAAATATACCTTTTAGCGTGATTTCTATATTGTGTGCATATGTTTCCGTATTTAGTACAAGTGATGTGCTAACCCCTATTTCTCCCTTTTTCCCAATCATTTTAGGTTCCTGTCATTGAAGGATTCGTGACCAATTCGCAAGGAAGTCTTGGATCATTCTTCATAGTATGGGGTATGTCCTCAAGATTCGAGGATGAATCCTTTTTCTCATTCTACCTATGTGACTTGCTATAATCTAATGAAATTCACTTCACTCTTATTGTTTGAGACATTTTTTAAGCCTCAAGTGCCAATTATACATTTGTGTAAGGGATGTGCCCGAAATGTTCTATTCCGACTTAGATTGTTTTATATGAGACATCATTATTAGACTCTATTATATATTATGCATTTGAAATAAAAGTAGAATCTTGTGTAAGCTTCTTATGCAAGGAGTCTATGTAAACTCCCCATGTATATATTATGTGTATGCGAAAGGTCTATGTAAACCTCATATTGTAGATGTAGATGAAAAGTTTTAATATTCCACACTTTTGACCTATGAAATGTAATGATGAATGCTAAGATGGTAGTCTTAGTCCTCTACAAAGACAACTACGCTGATTACTTCTACAGGGTGCTCCCCATGTGTGACACGACCCGAGAGCACCCCCAAGTCGGAACGCGGAGTACTCGACCTCTTAGAGGTCTTGTAAAAGCCTTACAGAATTCATTCATTTCATATATATGAAAAGTAGTGCGCAATCAAAACTTCTCACCATAATGGTCAATATCTTTTATAGAATATAAGAAAACTAAGACTCGTCATAAGCTATATTAGACACAAATCAATATCATAGGGTCATATCCTTTTCATCTGTTTGAAATGAAACTTATAGTCTATTACAAATTCTTTAATAAAAGATACCTAAAAACATAAACCATGTCCTCAAACATATTGGGACATACTAAGCGTCTTGAGAGAATTCTACTTCCCAAACTTCAACTTCTAAGAAAATCCTCACTTTCCACCTACACTTTTACAAATAGATTAACATATGTAATTAGCACAATTGATGCACTAAGTATGGTTAAAATGCTAGAAAACCTTGAAAAAGGGGACATTTACTTTAAGATATGTTTTGATGCTATTTGACAAGAAACTTCATCATAAGAGTTTAATAGAACTAATACAATTCAACAATCACAAATAAGAAATATTCCATATTTATTAAGTAAGCATTTACATCACTTAAGACCCTCTACCTAAAGTTACTCTAAGACTCACTTGATTAAGACATGAAGAGACCGCCCATACACTCTCTTCAACAACGCCTAAGTGATCCTCAAAGCTACCCCAGAAAAGAATCTTTCTATTCAACATACGTTTACTAAGAGAACATTATTCATTAAGGCCATTTAATAGACAAGTTAAACTTTAGGAGACTTCACATAATGGTCTTGGAAGACATAGGGAACTTAATCTACCGTCTACAAAGCCTACTCATGCCAGGTGTAGATAGTTCCCATTCCACTACCTACACATTGTTGAACCTATCCAATACTAGAATGCACATCCCACATAATGATAATAGTGATTAACCTGCATAGACCACACTGTCTAGGTATGGAATCCGGTGTCATTGGACCCCAGACCATGCAAGGTGTTCTACTTGACTAATGTAGAGCTAAAGACACATCCCATGTAGGCACATGGTTTAAGGGATATCAAAAGGATTCTTTGTACGCTATTCTCATACTCAATTAGAGATAAAACCTTAATCATATCCACTCGCTTCTTTGCCTTAGTTCTCATATAGTAAGTTCATTCACATAATTATTTAGAGAGGGAGCCATCATTCAGCCTACCAACCCATAAAACAATTTCCAAGAAGGGATCCACAAGGGTCTACGGATCAAGGTTCATTAGGATAGCTCTTTGAATCCTCTGTAAAGGGTGTCATAGTCCTAGTGATCCAAAACTCATCATTAACCTTATTTTCATAGTCAAAGTTCAATAGTATTCTTTCATTAAAGGGAACCACTTTTAGGTCTACCGATCCTAAATTTTGATTCATTTATACATTCATTAATACATGACAAGGGTTCCTAAGATTACCAAGTCAAGAGAAAACATTCATATAACTTTCATACATAAATGAGAAGGCACATAACTCTACCAAATCTAAAATTCATATTCTAGAAACTTTCTTGTATAAAGAAGAGGAACCTATGTCTATCAAATTCAAGACACGAGATCATCATGTAAGACTTCACAATCCATCATCATTACTCATTAATATTTGAAGAGAATATACTTTTATAACATTACATTCACATTACCTAAAATTATTCTTCACATTGTACATCCATTCAAGACATAAGATGATGATACTATAATTTACATAATAATGCCGACAAGTCCATGTCCACAACAATTATAACAATTAAGCACCGCCACCATAAGTGGAACATACCAATCAACAACTATACGTTATTAATTCTATATCATACAAAGGAATTAGGTCAATTCACCACCTTCCAATAGCCACCATCACCATTCCTTAGCCTTTCCAAAAAATTCACACAACAAGAGATCTTACCAATGACAATATCCAAAAGACTAAACCAACATTTCATATGTATATATATATATATATATATATATATATATATATATATATATATATATATATATATATATATATATATATATATATATATATATAAACTCTAAAAGTCAAACTATTAAAAATTCAAAAAATGATCAATATATTATTCAATAGGACATAAAAATCCACACATGAATTCAACACAATTAAGCCATGATAAATACACCCACTTTAGACCCAAAATTATGAATTCAAGGTATACATGGGTTAATGGGAGTTTTGATAATAAAACAATCAATTAACATTGATTACTTCTTAAAACATCAATTTAAATGGCCTTTTTATGAAAGAACTCATGCTTAGAATTCAAAATAGAATTTCAAGGTTTTTGTTGATATATGAAAAGCCTTTGGAATTGGCTCCTTGAATAATAGAAGAATTAAGACTGAAATCACCACACCTTACTAGAAGGTATCCCACGGAATTGATGAGTAAATCAATGGAAACCTTTAATCCTAGCTTCACTTTGACTCTAAGCTTCCATGGAGGTTTTGAGAGAACTTCTTTTGAACTTAGGGTTTTTATTTTGAATAATGAAGTCTAACTCTAGGTTTTGGTGTTTTAACTAACTTAAAGTACCATGATAAACCCATTATGACTGTCGCCCAATTCAATTAGCCAAGGGTAAAATTTACCAAAATACCTTAGGCATAGCCGAATCACTATAGAAAATGCTAACCCAAACCATGACCCGTATTGACGGACCATCAATGGGTCGACGAGGCGTCCTGTTGCTTCGTGGTTTATGATTGAGGCTCCTAATTTGGGATCTAATCTCCCACGAATAAGTGTGGTTCTACACCCCCTTTTGACGGGGCATAAATTGATCTATTGGGCATTGTTTGGGTCGTCAAATCGGGCTGTCTTGGTTGCTTTATAGCAAACGTTTGGGTCTTCATCATGGACCCTTAATGTGGTCCTTAGGGAGTCGTACCAAGACGTTTAAACACTAAACATGAACATTTTTATGCTTGGGTTTTCTTGTATCATTTTAGGCACTAAACAACACATAAAACATGCAAAGTCACACTAGCACACACAAGACTAGTTTCCAAATGTGTTGATCGTTCATTGACGTTTGAGTTTTAGACTCTATAAACTGTCTTCTAAAGATATTATTCATCATTTAAACACCTTATTAACTCATAGAACACATTATAGGCTCTAGTTTATCTGAGTTCATTTTGAGGATTGCAACAATCTCCCCACTTGGAAACATTTATCCTCGAATTACACTAAAACACTTTCAACACTTTCAAGAGGTAAAGACTCAAGACTTGAAACTTATGACCATACCACATAATAAACATAGTTAGGAGAAACACCACTCCACATAACAAGAGACTCAGAACACAACAAGAAGGTAGGAAAAACATCTATAACTTATCATGCTATAAGACTCCACATTTCTCATTTCACAATTTTGACGAATTTCCTTCTTCAGATATCATCATGCGACTTCAACATTTTCTAGAACATAATGCCAATTTCTCACAAAAGCAGATTTATGCAACATTCTCAAGAAATCACTTTTTAAGTATGCTCATAAGTCTGTGCCTGCAACATTTAGGCAATTTACTATAGAGGCATAACAATGTAAAGGACATGATCAATATAGATCATTTTACTAAAAGATAATCATAAACTCATGAAAATATGCACGATATAAGGAGACCAAGGAAACTCATTTTCAAAAAGACACCCAAACACATCCAACATGTTACCAGGAAATTCTAACTCTTAAGCTTGAGTAGAATAGAAGAGAAGAGACAAGATCTATCAAAACAAATATTCACCGTACTGCCCCACTTTCGAAAACCCCCATCAATTTTGATTATAAAAGAGAAATTTTGCTTATCGGCACCTTTATCCGAATTCGCTTCCTTATTATATTGGAGGCAATAGGAGTCATTCTTATTTATTTAACCAACACCCAAAGCATTGTAGGGGACTTGGTTGGCCTCTCTTCCCCTATAAGCATTATAAGAAGAATTTCTCAAGTTGTGATCATTCTTTCCATATCGATAGCACCCACTAGTACCGGCTAAACACTATCCAAAGTGTTTCATCCCAAAATTTGGCAAGTAGGTCTATCAAGTTGACAACCACCACCTCTCTCATAGTTTGCCTTGGGATCACTAGGAACATCTTGATTTAGATCCTAAGCCTAGGTTGCTCTTGCTAGTCGATTCCTCACCTCTGCATATCTCTACTTTTCCTCACAAGCTTAGACTCCTTAATTGATTAACCATACACAAGGATACTAGATAGAGTCATGTCACCATGGAGCATTTTTCATACAACACACTTCCTTCAGAAGATCGGAAACACCTATCAAGAACTTACTCATCTCGTTACTAAGGTTAGAAACTAAAGATGGAACATATTAGATAAGAAGGTAAACTTCAATGAATACTCATCAACACTCATATTACCTTTCCTAAGGTTTACAAACTCCTCAACACTAACCTCCCTCTTCTTACAAGGAAAGTATGTCTCTAACAATTCTTCCATAAACTCTTCACATTATATAGGACCCGATTCGACCGACCTATTTTCTTTTAGTAGAATGAACCACGCTTGAACAACTTCTTTCAATTGGTCTGAAGCGAACTCTGATTTCTCCTTAGAAGACACACTCATAGAAAGGAGTATCTTATAAACCTAATCAAAGAATGCTTGGGAATCCACTCCCAAATTACAGCCAAGAAAGATAAGAGGATTCATCCTCACAAAGTATCTCAAACTAGAGGTCATGGTACTATAAGAGCATTCATCTTAGGCCCCACATCCCTATTTGCTTGACCCGTCATGGCTCGGGCTAGGGTAAGGATATCACCTCTAACCTTCTCATTAGTCATGTCCGGGGGAACCACCGGAACCTCATTTTCTTGGTTGTCCAAAGTGAATTTTTCACCTTGGGGAACTAGTTCACGTTGGGGAGCTTTTCGAGAACTTGTCCCCCTTAAGGATGAATTCCATTATTCACCACATAATCTTCATCTCTTCTTGAAGGTGTCCTTTTTGTATTCATATCCTATAAACACAAGAGAATAGATTAGGAAAAGACACATATAACCTCTTCTCTATTACACGATATAAGACTAATGAAGAAAGTTATACTTTTATCGTCCTATAACCTATCGTTCATAGATGTTTCGCAACTCACACAATGTAGAAGAATCTACTTACCATGACTTTATGATACTTTGAATCCTAAAGATTACTTCATAACCTTATACTCTGATACAATGTTTTGTCACGACCCGAGAGAACCCCTCAAGACACGACGTGGCATACTCGACCTCTCGCAGGTCTTGTACAAGATTCTTAGCATTCATAATCACATATATATGAAAAGTACGATGAATTAAAACATTTCACAATAATAGTAAATCTTTTTTATAGAATATAAGAAAACTATGTCTCGTCATAAGCTATCCTAGACACAAATCAATATTGTAGGATCATATCACTTTCATCAATTTTAGCAAAAACTTATAGTCTATTACAAATTCATTAATAAATGATAGCTCGAACCATAAACCATGTCCTCGAGCATATGAGGACATACCAAGCGTCTTGAGAGAATTATATTTCACAAGTTTCAACTTCTAAGAAAATCCTCACTTGCCAACTACACTTGAAGAAATAGAG
Source organism: Solanum arcanum (assembly GCA_027789145.1). Taxonomy (NCBI): domain Eukaryota; kingdom Viridiplantae; phylum Streptophyta; class Magnoliopsida; order Solanales; family Solanaceae; genus Solanum; species Solanum arcanum. The sequence goes on from CM050933.1 coordinate 52,215,921, forward strand.
AAACATGTGGAATTAGCAATACTGATGCACAAAGTATGGTGAAAATGCAAGAAAACCATGGAAAAAAGAACATTTACTTTAAGATATGTTTCTATTCTGACAAGAACCTTTATAATAAGAGTTTGATAGACATAATACAAGTTAACAATCACATATAAGAAATATTCCATATTTAAAAAGTAAGATTTTCCATCACTTTAACCCTCTACATAAAGTTACTCAAACACTCACTTGAGTAAGACATGAACAGACCACCCATACACCCTCTTAAAGCACACCTAAGTGATCCTCAAAGCTACCCTACATAAGAACATTTGTACTCAACATACCTTTACTAAGAGAACATTATTCATTAAGGCCATTTAAAAGACAAGTAAATATTCAGAGGACTTCACATAATGGTCTTGGAAGACCTAGGGAACTCATTCTAGCATCTTCAAGCCTACTTGTGGTATATGTATATAGTGTGGCATTCCACTACCAACATGTTGTAAAACCTATCTGATACTAGAATGCACATCCCAAATTATGAGAATCGGCATTAATCGACATAGAACACACAAGCTAGGTATGGAATCCAGCGTCATAAGACCTAACACCATGGAAGGTGTTCTACTTCTCAAAGTTAGAACTAAGGACACATCACATGTATGCACATGGTTTTGGGGATATCAAAAGGCTTCTCTATACTCAAGTCTCATACTCAAGTAGATCTACAACCTTAAGCAGATCCATTCTCTGCTTTCTCTTCGATCTCATAGAGTAAGTTTATTCATATAAGTGTATTAGAGAGGGAACAATCATTTCTCCTAGCGACCCATAATACCATTTCAAAAAATGATCCGTAAGGGTCTAATGATCATGGTTTATGAGGATAGCTCATTGACTCCTCTTTAAAAAGTGTCATAGGCCTATCGATCCAAGTAACACGACCGGAATCTAGACCCCAGATGAGACCGACGTCGTTGACCTCTCAGAGGTCGCAGACAAGCCTTCATACATCATCCTTACTTCATCTAGGTTAATTTTAGCGGAAAATTTGAACTTTTTATTTTGTAACATGCATGTAAGTCATTCTACTTAAATTCATATACGTTCACCATCAACCATCTAACATTAAGAACATCAAATGAAAGAAATAGTTCAATACTACATTAAGTGTATACTTGCAAAAATGACACCAATACAATGTCTGAAATAAACCGGAATGAAATGCTAATGGAACATACTCCACTATCTCAATCCTATAACTAAGATAGAATATAATGGTCAAGTTTCCTCAAATGCATGAGAGACTACCAAGTCCGGAAGAATGCTCCACGTCCGAATAGCTTCAGCATCAATCTATATGCACTAACATCCACCGGTGCCTGCACCTAAAAATGTAGAGTTTTATGGAATGTCAAGTCAATGGAATTCTTAAATTTGGATTAGAATAGTCAGGGGACTTGCCAAATTTGAATAAGGAAAGTCAGTTGACTTGCCAAATTTTAATTAGGGAAGTCAAGGGACTTGCCAAATTTTGTTTCGAAAAGTCATGCCATGAGAATAACATGCATCATCATACGTATCATATTGTACACAACACATAACATCTTACACATAACACATAACATATTTCATATCATTCGTTCATATGCCATGAGACCTTGGTATCATGTACATGACATTAAGACTTCCCAAAATGAGGGCTCAACATATGGGACCTCAACTAGGGAGCCTTCATTTAGCAAACACAGAGTATGCTTGATTCATTCATACGTACATCATTTCATTCATTCATAAGCTAGTGTAAATACTAGTCATACCTAGGATGCAGTTTAAGACTGTCATCGGGTTTGTTGTGCAATGATCAATAATAACCTAGTGTCATTACTTGAGTCTAGCTCACCTCTTGATTATCCTATCCTAACACCTTTGGTATCGTTCATATCATTACGTGCATTATTTGAGGCTGGCCTCATTCATTCAATTGGCAACTTTAACTTTAATCGACATAGATCATGTGAGCATCATGAAATCCAGTGTCTGCCCCACACCGAAAAGAGGTGGAATCACTGGCAAAAGTGACCCAAAACATGCTAGCGTACGTAGGGAAATGAACCCTGCTAGATCCATATATGGGTAGTAGGTTCAAAGACTAGGAGATATAAGGAGACCCATACCCGGTATGTCGGAATGTCTCATCTCATGAGAGTTACGTAACGTTCCATTACATTTAAGTCATACGTTATGGGAGTTGTCTTCTAGTATGAGGAGATCATATCTCAATAGATGATTTCTCGTCTCATCATTAGTATTAAGCATACACTAATCTCAATACTTTCGTTAGAGTATTCATAGAGACTGGTTTCTTCTTTAGCTTTAAACTCTCATAGGTAAGTAAGTGTTGTCACCACATTTATTAGCTTTAACATATTTGCTCTTCATAATTACTCAACCCTTTTTACGTGAATGTTCATTTAATCATATGACAATGCACTTGGCCACTTAGTGTGTTTCACACTCTTACTTGAACCTTCTAGGGTTTCATGATTTCATTCCATACATCTTAGGTTCACTTACATTACACGTACGCTAGACTTATGGGTCTATATATACAAGACATGAGGCTGCAATCATAGTTCGTTTAAGTGATTTATATCTTCCTAAGAATATGTAGAACAAGACTTATACATCTTGTAAGTATGCCAAGATCTCTATTTCGATCTATGTAGGCAACATTATTTTTGAACATTTATTCACGTATGACTAATGTATCAAAATAGAATTTGGGCAAGGGAACCCGATTTTGAATCCCTTGGACAACTCTTACATTTTTAGTTATTTTTGTGTGATCCACACGGCTTGGGGACCCAAGATCGAGCCCCAACGCCTTCATTTCATTTTCCCCTTGATTTATCTCTTTATTTTTCTTTCATTGGAACTAAGAGGATGTGGCATAGAACCCCCACAACCTCATTTCCTTTTTTTTTTAATTCTCTCTTACTTGGCCGAGAGGGTGTAGGATCGAACCCCCACAACCCCACTTTAATTTTCTCCTTAAATTCTATTTTTTCCGCCTAGAGGTCATGGGTTCGATTCCCACATGCCTTAACCTTTTATTGTTTCTTTTAATTCCTCCTTAAATATGACTGAAAGGTGGTGGGTTCGAATCCCACTCCTCTCATTTCTTATTTTTTGTAGTTCATTTTCGGTCAAGGTCACGGATTCGAATCTCCCTTGCCACATTCTTTTTAACTTACATTATTTCTATGACTTTTAACATGGTGAAGTCACGGGTTCGATCCTCACTGACCTCACTTAGTTTTCTACATTTTTCATAACATGTTAATGGACTTATCTTTACTGAAACTAACATCAAGGTGCTGGAATTTGGATCATGTTTTTGCAGCCAATTTTCTCACTTCTTTCACGTTAAATGTGTATACGTTTGGAGTAGTTTTAGTGAGTTCTTTAAGTGCATTTTCAAGATCACATTCGATAAAGATTTTGCACTCAAATCCGCATTTTTACATCACTTATGAACATCACAATTTAAACAAGTTTGTGCACATAAAATACAACCATAAATATGTAATTTTCATGCTCCAATCCGCGCCAAAAGTCACGTCTACACATTGCATACAGTAAACACATATTTTTGGAAAATATAAGTTAATAGTCATACGATTTCAAACACACACTCATGAACATATTCATCACGAAAACATATTACATGCCTAATATCTACCTGCAGACATACCAACCTACAACCATCGATAGGAGCTAGTGACAGGGACGTGCAATGGGGAAACAATCCTAGTTTTTTTATTAGAATCGACTGAATCCTAGGGGTCTCTTGGGAAAGGGACCAAGAGTAAGAAAACCCATATCTTTTCTTTTTTTCAAACCTTGAACTTGCTGCCCATAACCTTCTCCAAAATCACGTCCAATTAAACTACAACTTCAACACCAATTCGACAGAGAAACTTCCCTTTATGCCTAATGTTTTGATTATATTTTTTTTTGTGAGTTCTTTAAGTAAGAAGAACCTTAGTAATTTTTCTGCTTTAGTATTCTTGTTTGGAAGAGAAAACGTGAAAGAGAATTGGAGAGATGTGAGAGAGATTAGCGTGAGAGAGTAATTTAGGATTAGGAGTTTTAGTTTGAGAATTAGTCAAATTAGGACTCCTTATTAGTTGAATAAAATTCTGATTTAATTAGCTTAATGAAATGACCATACAGACCTTAAAAAATCAGATTATAAACCTCAAATTAAATACATTTATTTGAAGCTTCCATTGGGTTTGAACCCGGGTGGAGTGACCACCGTGAATGGGTCATTTTGGGTCGACCCAACTCGAACCGTCAACTTAATTAAATTAATTAATAAATTCCTTAGGGTAATTATGATTTTACCCTTGGCCTAGAAGAGACCATTTTACCCCTAGACCCTCCAAACCTAAGATTTTCCCTTTTTAAGTCTAGTAAAGACTAATCCTAGTAAGTCTTCGTACTCGAGAGCACTACACGGCTAGACCCAAACTTTTTCTAGCTTAACTAACTCCCCAAGTTAGTTGGCTTGGCTGTAGCAAGGGTTCAGATGTCTGGTTCTACGCGCATCAATCCGTATGAACCCCATCTTATCGTATGCATTCTAAACACATTAGGCATTACATAGCATATCCATTTTTAGGGTTGTTACACCAAGACTTATCATTAACCTTCTTTTCATACTCAAAGTTCAATATTAGCCTTTCATAAAATGGAACCACTTTTAGGTCTACCAATCCTACACTTTCGTTCATTCATACATTCATTCATACATTAAATGGGTTCCTAAGCTTACCAAGTCAAGAGATCACATTCACATAACTTTCATACATCAAGGAGAAGGTACCTAAGTATACCGAATCCAAGAATTCATAATCTAGAATATTTCATGTATCAAAAAGAGGGACCTAAGTCTACCAAATTCAAGACAAAAGATCATCATGTAAGACTCTTTACTATCCATCATCATTACACATTAACATTAGAAGAGAATATTTTTATCACATTACATACAAATTACCCAATATAATCCTTAACATTATACATACATACATGTCATAACATTATAATACTACAATTCACATAATAATGTCGACAAGGCCATGTTTATAGCAATTATAACAATAAAGAACCTCCACCATAAGTGGACCACACCAACAAATAAAAATTTGATACTATTCTATATTAGACTACAGAATTAAATGAACTCACCACCGTCCAATAGCCACCATCACCATTACTTAGACTTTCGAACCAATTCACACAACAAGATTTCTTACAAATGACAATATCCACAAGACTAAACCAACAATTCATCCAAATCACCGATCCAACAACACTAAATATATGTATATACACAATAAGGAAAATTATGAACAATCCTAAAAATGATCAATATATAATTCAATATCTCACAACAATCTACACATGAATTCAACACAATTAAGCCATGATCAATACAACCACTTTATAGAAAAAACTAGAAATTCAAGGAATACATGGGTTCATGGATGTTTTGATCATAAAACAATCAATTAACATATATTAATCCATTAAAATATCATTCTAAATCTTTTTATGGAACTCGTGATTAGAATTCAAAATGGTTTTTCAAGGTTATTGGTGATCTTTGAAAAGCCTTCGGTATTGTCTCCTTGAATGAGAGAAGAACTAACGTTTAAAATAGCATACCATATAATAAGAAATACTACGAAATTGATGAAGAAATCAATGGAAACTTTCAATCCTAGCTTCACTTTGATTCTAATATTCAATGGAGGTTTTAAGAGAACTTCTTTTGAACTTTGGTTTTTGATTTTTAACAATGAAGTATAAGTTTAGTTTTTGGTATTTTAACTAACTTAAAATACCATAAAAGACCAAAAATAATAGTCCCCATATTAATAAGCAAAGGGTGGAATTTAGCGAACTACCCTTGGCTTGGCCGAATCACTGCAAAAAAAGTCAGAACTAAACCACGACCCCCATTGACGGACCATTTATGTGTTTCCGAGGAATCCTTCTTCTATGTGGTTTATGAGTGAGTCTCCTCATTTGGGATCTAAGCTCCTATGACTAAGTTTGGAGCTAGTGCCACGCCCCGAGCCTACACTCTAGACGTGGCCGACACCTAACGACCATCGCTTGACTTGAGTGAACCCTTGGCCTTGCTTACTTAAATTAGAAGAAGGCTTAACTTAACTCAATCATGAAACAAGAAAATTCTTTAAAAGAAATACATAACATTATAGTTTTTCCAAAATGGTCCTTAAGTCTCAAAGTCAAAACATCTGACATGTAATATTAAAGAGACCAAAATTGGACTGTCTATCTATCTATCAGTCTATGAAGCCTCTACTAGTACTAAGATGAATGTTGGGACAAACCCAAAAACATTCTATAAAATAAATACGGAAAGAAATAAAAGAGTCCTCTGAAATGCAAAGAGGCTCACCACTGCCTCGGGATGCTCAAACTGGATCAACGAAGTGTTGCGTGGTGATCCTAGTTACGTGTATCTGCATAATCAAACGATACAGCACAACTCGCATCATCACATTGAATGTAAGAATATGCGAGTTGGAATGCTAAAAGCAAGACTTAGGCTTGAAAAGATTAAGGAAAAACACTTAGCTTTGCTCTGCTCAACTCATGATTAAATACTAGTTTCACTGTAATGCAATTTAAAAGTAAAATGCAATATTAAGAAAATTGTCTGCAACATACTGAAACTCTGGTTGTATGAAAGATACAATTAAATATGTCGCGTATATAAAAATATAAGTAAACTAGTGTATATGAAAATACAAATAACTTCGATGTATTAAAATACATTAACGTATGTAGGAGATTCTCTTAATGGACAACCATCAGTATGAGCCTAAGTGATGGTACAACATTTTATCTCACGCTGCCTAGGACCAATCTATACCTTGTCATCAGTATAGGACCTGACTTAACTTAGTGGATCCACTAGCTTGACTTACGTGATCATCTAAAAAGTATAATCCATTAACAAGCATGATAACTACATTCTTTACATGGGGACATCAGTTAATATGAACTCTTTCCCGCATCGGTGCTCAATACTACTCCCAAAATATACTTTAGCTCATAGTTTTAGAATAACTTGTTTTCTTTGCGTTGAGATAATTTTCTCAAAACGTTAGCTTTATAAAAGCTCCTTTGGAATCAATGGTATCCTTTCTTCTTCAAAATTCTTTTGGGGATTATTAGTTTAGAATTTGTTATTCATCATTTTAACACCTTATTAACTCATTGAACACATGATAGGATCTAGTTTATCCTTGTTCATTTTGAGGGTAGCAACAATATATCACTTGAAGACAGATGGCAACCGAATTTCGAACTTAATATGTCACTTGAAAGGATGTGACACCTTATGATGTCTCTTTGAAAGGTGGACGATCCAATTTGAATATACTATATCACTTTGAACGAGGTTGAAAACAAACATATTTAGTGTGTGATGGATGATATAATTTGAACATGATAAGTCTCTTGAAGGGAGATGACAACCCAACATGTCTTTTCAAAAGAGAAACCCCAAATTCAATTTACCATGTCACTTAAAGGAAGAAGACAACCAAATCGTGAACTTAATATGCCACATGAAATGACATAATCAATCATCATGTCTCTTAGAAAGGCAGACAACCCAATTTTAATATAACATGTCACTTTAAACGAGGTGAAAACTGAACGTTTCTCTTTGAAAGGTGGATGTCCCAATTTGAATGCAACTTGTTACTTGAAGGTTGGTGACAATCCATTTGTGTCTCTTGAAGCCAGACGACCTAATGTGAATATAATACGTTGCGTTAAATGAGGTGACAACCCAATATGTTCTTTTAAAGAAAAACAACCCAATTTTAATGACACATCTCACTTGAATGGAGGTGACAACACAATGTGTCTCTTGAATGGAAGACAACCCAATTTGAAAATAATATATCACCTAAGAGAGGTGACAACCCACCATGTACCTTGAAAGGAAGACATCCCAATTATAATATAATATGTCACTTTGAACGATGTAACAATCCAGTGTGTCTTTTGAAATGTAGACGACCCAGTTTTATGATATAAATGGTGTACCACATAAATCTGCAATAACAATGCTAGTTATAAATGTAACATAAGTGATACATAAACTATGAAAATATGACCTCAAATAACAACGAATAATGAACAAGGTGATTAACTAATGCAACATTTCTAACATAATAACATCATAAGTATACGCATAATTGTCATTGTGAATTGAATAACATAATAAAGGGTCATTTTGAACGACAGTATGACAAAGAATTTTTTAAAAACCAGCATTTTGTTTGAACAATATTTTTTTAAGATGTTATTTTGAAGGGTATGTCGACCCAAAAATAAAATAAAATGTCATTTTGAAGGATATGACGACCCAAAAAATAATTTTAACTATGAGAAAATCGTCAAAGTTACTTTGGACAAGTATCAATAATGAAACAGTCCACAAAGTTGGTTTGAATAAGTATTGAAAAGTGGTTATGAACCAATTTTTATTTTTTGAACAATGAAACATATTTTAACTTGGTTACCACAAACAATGTCATTTCACAAAAAATAATCACAATTCTTTTTCTTTCAACAAATATTGAGGGAATTCCTATGGATTCAGGTAGTACCTCATATACACTTAAGTCACAACAACATTTGCACATCTTTCTTCAAACAAAAGTTTCAAATTAGACAAAACATCATTTTTCAACAACCTAAGCAAAATGAAAATTCTAACTTGCACACATTTAAGCGTTTGTATTTGAAGACAATTCGCAAAGTTTATTCACACTCAGAAAAAATATTCAATACATGCAATTGTGATATCATAGGCTTGACCTTCAAGTAAATATCCACTACTGTGAGAACATTTGAACTTAAATCATGTAAGAATTATAAATGGCTTGTAATATAGTCTTAGGTATGGGTAGTATATTTATTTGGAAAAAAAGTGACTTAGTCTTTTCCTAAGCAAGGCACTAAATCTACATTTTCAACGTTTGCTTCACTTTTAACATTTGTTCCACTTTGTTGTCCCATAGTTTTGGAATTTTTAACTTCTTTTCAAGCTCTGCTTGTCTGATATTTTCCGCTTCAAATCATAAGCTTTTGAAATTTCTCCTGATTGCTTAAAGTCATCTTCTTTTATTTAAAATTTTCTTGTTTGAACTTGTCAGAAATTTTCTACTCTTTCCACTTTATTTTAAAGATATTTTAATTCTTGACTCTCAAGGAATTTGTAACCTTTTTATTTGACAAATTTGAACTTTGAATCTTATATTGAACATTGCAGATCTTCAGTGCGCTCAAGAAATTCAATCCAAATGAGAGGTAGTGCAGATAAGTACTAACAAAGAGCGATAGTAAGAATTGATATTATTTGGTATGCTTTGAAAGGCAGAAGCTAGTAAAAAATGGCCAAAAACAATTTTAAATCAACAATGCAACACAATTGAATTTAATTCAAAACTCACCACACTGCCGAAAAGCAATGAATCCTTATTTTCTAAGATTGAATGTATACTAAATAATATTGTCAAGTGTAACAAAAGTGTGAATAAGCGGTACCAAAAACATCAATGACTTACCAAGAGGTCAATCTTCTTCATTTATTCAATTATTTTTACATATGCACTCTAACACTGTGTAGGCACCAACCAAGTAAAAAATGATTTCAAAATCATAAACATTAAAAGAATAAAAAATATTTTGAAGAAAGAATACCAAACCCTAGAAGGGGTGCCTACTTATATCATTTATGAGAGTTAGGTTTGTGTAGATCATTCATAAATGGTATAAAACATATTTAACAAATGAAATTTTTTGAAACAAAAATGAACGAAATTGAAAATCGACGAGCCACATAAAAGGCAGACAACCCAAGTTTATTAATTTTTATTATTATTATTTAAATAAAACTTAACAAGAATGAATAAATCAATAAGCCACATTGAAGGGTGGACCACCCAAATAAAACAAAAGCTTGTTGATATTACATAAATAAAAAGTAACAAAAATGAAAAATTATAGAGTCAATTTGAAACACAAACCACCTAAACTCTAAAAATGTCAAAAGAAAATTAAAAATAGAATATATAACAAATACAATCAAGATATACAATGAATAAAACATCATGTACAAAAATTAAAACAAAGGTATAAAATAATTTAGTATGATACCTTATGTTATGGAGTATGAATACAACCTTGGTGAAATGTTTGAGGAAATTCCTTAAAATTTTGCCCATATTTTAGCTTTGAAGAACCTTCTAACATTAAATTAGTAGCTACTGTATCCTTTGTGAATTTTTTGGAGACCTTTTCATAAAAAAATTCCATAGTTTTTATTGACATAATTGAAATCTTACGAGGAACATGACCAAGCCGTTGTGGCACGTATGTATTCCATTGAATTAAGAAAGAAAAGGTTACTTGGAACATCATAACTCAATTCCAAGTGGTGACTCTGAAAGAAATTAAAATAATCACTAACAAATAACGTCACTTAATTTGGGAAAATCCTTCCATCAGAGTGCAAAAAGGGTGTGACATCTATGGTTAGGTTCATGAAACCTATGTTTGTTGTCAAGCTTTAGTACTTGATTTACGCACCAATCCACGAATCATAAACGGTTTTACGTCCTATAATCCTGGTGCATAAATTTCAAACCTAATTCAACATTCTCTGAAGTTGATCTATGGATCCCATCAATGGTTTGTAGTGTTTTTACGACCCATAGATGACATCTGTAAATTATAGAAGTTTTTTAGACTTAGTTTTTTGAGATATTGAAGGTCTGATCTGGACTAAAGAACTTGGGGAATGTTACATTAAAATTTAGTCAAAATTACCTTATAATGGTTATTTAATGATTCTATTTAGTATTCAATGTTCTGATAATCGTTTATACTACAGGTAAATTTTCGGAGGTTTATGGTTAATTTTCTAATGATGTTTCGAGTTTTTGGTATTAGATAATCCCATAGCTGTTAGTACAGTTGGTGACCTTATTTCATAGGAATGGTTAAGTCCGCAAAGGGTTGGAGCCAGTGTCCGTTGCATTTGAGACTTGGATATTACATTTGCAAAGAATAGTATCGTAGTTGAGTAAATTTTGTGTTTCGCATTAACCAGATGGACTTTTCATCCGCAAAATTGTGGGTTAGGATGGTGTACCGCGTTGCGAAGTACAGATAATACTGATATGTCCAAACTTCGAACTCAATTAAGAAGTATAAGAGTCAGTCAATTTACAGAACTCAACAAAGTAGAGATCGACCCACATGGAAGTTGCTTATAGAAATAACCTTACTGATGCTCTTACTCAATTTGGGTTATGATCTCTAAAAGAATATACATACAGAAACTAAACATGGGGATGTTTGTAATTTATCAACAAATGTTGAATTTAATATATAAGTTAACAAAACTAACAATAGATTTACCTTCAAGATTATAACAGTTGATTAATGTAACTAGGATCATGTTCCCCGTGACTTCTAGCATAGAATTGAATTACATACAGGCAATGATCAGTTGCTAGCATTATCTAGCATTATACGCTCCTAGCAAGTTAAATGCATCTAAAATCTTCTAAACCTAGTAGATGACTTTCACTCTTTTACTCTCAGTCATAGAGTGGTTTCATGCTTACCCTTTCATGTTTGTTAATAAAATTGTCTTCTCTCAGACTCGATTTTTCACTACAAGTTTGTAATATATAATTCTACTTTTTCCTAATGACTACTTTCATCTTGAGCAGTTAATAAATATTGGGAATTTCTAATGTGTTCCCTTATTAAGAATAATCTATGAAGAAAATAAATATCACACACGCAACTAATAATTATACATTACTGGTACTTTGAATTTGTTATTAGATTTAGTCATGGTTCACACAACCTAGTTCCGGTGTTTAGTCGGTAATACTTTCAAGAAAATAGACAGTAATTGTTGTTAAAAGCATAAAGTAATAAACTTACAGGAATTTTAAACCAACAAGAAACATTGATTATCAACACTTAGTCCTGATTAAATAATCCGAAAATAATTGACAAAATCCAAGTTTGAATATGGAAACTGTCACCAATGTTCAACGATCACTAGTAAGGTTAAAACTAAAACCTTATTAAAGTAGTATGTAAGAACAAGTCCTACTCGAAGTAGGACAGAGTTGTCACAACATTTCACGACCAACTTGACAGCTCGTCACATGCTAGGCGGCCCGTGAACCTTCTTATCACCGACAGATAGGCAATGTGTGTATTTTTCCATGACGACCTTCATGAGCTACTACTCGATGCGCCTAGAGCTCCGTGAATTTGTGTTTGACTTAGAGTCTTCATTAATTTCTTGCCTGTTGTTCACAAACAACCATTTGCCTCGTCAAATCAACCATTACCCATGTAGGGTCTTGTTCCCTTCATTATCCACTTAACTCCCTAGGGCCTTGCGTAGTTTCTCTCGCATGAGCCTTCAGACGACTTGTCAAGTGGATCATGGATCTTCTGGGGATCCAGTATCTTTACTTGACACTTGATCATTTTCTTAACCTTCATTGCTTCAGCTTCATGAGTCCTCACACGGCTCATCATCATGACCACGTCCCATATGGGGCTCTTTGGTGGTTCTTAAGCTTCTTTTCTTCCTATTTTTTTATCTTTAATGTTCAACTATTTATCTGTTCAAACATCAAAGAACACATCATATCTATATAATAATAGTCAAATTTTTGCATTACTCCTTTGTTTGAGCATCAAATATGCAATGATTTCACGGTTCAACTATTTTTGCTTAATATAAATATACCTAGGCTCAAGTATCAACCTTATTTGTTCGACGACGACATTTGTGAATCATTGAATTCTACAAAGCCCCTTCTAATAGTTTGAATAAAAATTTCTTACCTATTTCAACTCCATCAGTTGCATATAATATGGAGGTATCACAAAGATCTTGGTGTCTACTTCTTGTATGGGAGATTATCGAAGAAAATCCATTAAAAACACATCATCTAATTTTCTCACTAATGGTTCTTTTACGAATAGGTGTACCGTCTATTCCACGAGTTACCTCATACCTTTTTCCTCACCATAGATAGGAAGCATATCAATTTTATACATTAGTCACTAAGTCATTATGGTAAAAAAACAACTCATTCACTATTCATGTAACTATTGTAACTACCCATGGGGTACCCCTTCCCCCTAGATTAGACATGTCATACAAGACCCCAAGAGGCCTCATATAAGATACTTAGCATTCATAGTTAAAGTTAATCGAAAATTAACAAGATCAAAACATTTCGAACTTCACCAAAGTTTATTAAAAGAAACGTAAGACTAATACACTTGTCTTAAAAACCATTTAGTACAATAAAATCTTATGACACAACCCATAAATCAATGTTCAAAATTAAAATGGAAAGAACAGAAGCTAAGTAGTGGCCATACATTCTAAGATGAATGAAGATTCACAAATTTTCTACTTCTGCTAGACACAAGCTAAGAATCGGAAATGTCGGACTCTACATTTGGATGATAAATGTAGGTAAGAGTTTTCATTAGTAAAAAAATGTACTAAATACGATAGCTTGAAAAAACAAAACATAAGAGTTAGAAATACAAGTCATAAAGCATAATCACATCACATAATAGATCATTTCACATATAAGGGTTACTTTTTGATGTAATTGATAACGTCCAAATATACATGTTGAAAAGAGATATAAACGGTCGTATGTAATATATCTAACTATGAGTTGTGGTCGATCCAACAGAGAATATGAAAGAATATTGTAAATAACAAATATTTAACTTGATAGTTGTTATTTATAAAAGGGGAGATTTAAATTGAAAAAAATAAAGAGAATATAGTTTTGAACTAAGTATTTATTTATATTCAGATTATTAGAAATAACTAAGAATGTGTTCCCTGTGATTTTATAAAATAGCAAGACTATTGTACTAGAAATTGATTTCAATTTTTAGCATGCAAGGCTGATAAATTCGGTATTCTTAAGTTATTGGTAATCAAAGTTGGAACTTTCACCTCGCAACTAGGTAAGTCTACGGGAGTGTACTTTACTAAACCTTACCTATATCCTGTATTATTCCTTGTGTAAAGTGAATTGGTAATTCACCCTCACGTCACCAAATCCTTAACTAAATATGCATTGTTTAATCCTTCTATCATTTATTACCTCCTTGGTAAGGCAAGTAGGAACGGTAGAAAGACTTTTTAACAAAAAAAATTAACAATACATGCATAAATATCATTCAAGAATCACTTTGTACAAAACTTACTGCAATAATTCAATACGGTTCTCACAACCCTAGTTATACAATTTAGCTACTCATTATCTAAAAAACATAATCAAAATTTATTAAATAAAATATGTGTGTTAATCATAAGCACATAAGAACAATAAGTAAATTATATTTTACTAATCATGAATACAAATAAATATTAAAGGATAATAAATGATAAACCACAATTCTCCGGCCTTTACTACGACTCTTCAAACGTTCCTAAGCTACAAGAAATTCATTTTTGTGTATTGTTTATTCATTCTTGGCACCCTATAGAATAAATTTTTATGCCCTTTTTATAGATATAAAAACCCTAAATAATATTATAGAGTTCAAGACAAATAAGAAAACTAAAACCCAATTAAATTGGGTTTTTCGTGTTGTACGCGTAGAAAAACAATTTGCACTGCGTTACATCTCTTGGGTGTCTCAAAAATTGCCGCATGGAAATAAGTGGACTGGCTTCCCTTGAAATTATGCGCAATTAGTCATATAACACACTTTATATATAAATATATTATTACTAAATTTAATTTATTAAGCTATCTGCTTGATTTCCTTCTATGATTTCTTATTTTTAATCCATTGGTGCTCCAAATATTTTCATCTTCATACCATTTTAATCCTTCAAATAAAATCAACAACATAAGAATAATCCATAAAATTATGCTCAAAAAAGGATAACTACAATATAAAGTATGAGAAAAATAATGATTAAATATGTATAATTTTTGCATCACATCAATAACCTCAATTCATACTTAGTCAACACATGGGTAATACACCACTTGTGTTGCTCATCATGGAAGGCAACCTCAAGCAACAATCAAAGCTCATCACCTATCATAGCATATTCTGACTTATCTTTTAAAGACATGGACAATCGCCTCTTGCCTTACTATAAAGGGACATGCGTAACCACCTCTAGCCCTTCTTACCTTTGGATCATGGGCCTCTTGTGCCTCATACATGAGGATCATGGGTAGTCCTGTGTGAAACCCCAAGAGCATCCCCCTAGATGTGACATGACGTACTTGTCCCCGAAGAGGTCTCATACAAGACCTTAGCATCATCACATAATTTCATAGAAAATATAACGAAATATTAAACTATAAAGATATACAATTGATGTCATTTCAATAAACTCACTATTAAGAACAAGTATCATCTCCCTCGAATTGACGACTTGTTTGATCAACTCCAAGAGGCAAGCTACTTTTCTAATATTGACTTAAGATTGGGTTATCACCAACTTAGGGTGAGAGGTGAGGATATACAAAAAATGGCATTTTGTACTAGATATGGTCACTATGAGTTCTTAGTAATTTTTTTTGGTCTCACTAATGCCCCGGTGGCATTTATGGCTCTCATGAATAGTGTTTCAAAGTTACCCCTAGGTTCATTTGTCATTGTCTTCATTGACGACATCTTGGTATATTCGAAAAATGAGGGTGATCACATGGACCATTTGAGGGTGGTAATTTACAAGTGCTTAAGGGGAACCAATTATTTGCCAAGTATAGCAAATGTGAGGTTTGGTTGTGTTCGGTGGCATTTCTTGGTCATGTCATCTCTAGTGAGGGAGTTGAGGCTGATCCAAGGACAATGGAGGCGGTGAAAATTGGACTAGACATTGACTCCAATCGACATTAAGATTCCATTGAATCTCCCTTTACTACCTTGACCTAAAAGAATAAGAAATTTGTGTGGTCGAAGGCATGCGAGAGAAGCTTCCAACTCTTGAAAGATAGGCTTACTTCCGCTCCGGTGTTGACTTTACTAGAGGGTTACAAGGGCTTCGTCGTACATTGTGATGCATCTTGAGTGGGTTTAGGGTGTGTGCTTATTCAACATGGGAAAGTAGTAGCCTATGCTTCTAGACAACTTAAGGTGCATGAGAGGAACTATCAAACTCTTGATGTTGAATTAGCGGCCGTGGTATTTTTCTTGAAAATATGGAGGTATTACTTGTATGGTGTTAATGTTGATGTGTATACCAACCATAATAGTATCAAATATGTATTTACTCAAAAGGAGTTGAATCTACGATAAAGAAGGTGGTTGGAATTGTTGAAAGCTTACAACATGAGTATCCTCTATAACACCAGCAACGCCAATGTGTTTGCAGATGCTCTAAGTCATATGACCATGGGTAGTGTGTTTCATATAAAGGAATCCAAGAAATACTTAGTGAAATATGTTCATAGGTTGTCTAGATCGGGCGTTATATTGGAAGAGTCTCCGAATTTTGACTTTATGGTCCGTCAAAACTCCGAGTCATTATTGGTGGTTGACGTGAACTCCAAAAAACACCTTTATCAAACATTGATGGAGTTGAAGGAATTGGTTATTGGTAAGCTTAATAAGTCAATGTCCCTAGGGGGGATGATGTCTTAAGGTATAAAGGAAGGTCGTGTGTTGCCAATGTAGATGGTTTGAGGAATCGGATTCTTGACGAAGCTCATGGTTCTTGTTAGTCCATTCATCCAGGTTTGAAAAAGATGTACCATGACCTTAGGGAGGTATTATGGTGGGAAGTTTCGAAAAAGGACGTAGAGGAATTTGTAGCGAATTGTCTAAATTGCAACAACTGAAAGCCAAACACCAAAAATCAGTTCCTACTCGGAAGTAGGAAGACATCAATATGGATTTTGTGATAGGTTTGCCTCAGATAAAAAAGCAATACAACTCCATATGGGTTGTTGTGGATAGGTTGAACAAATCTTCTCATTTTTTTTGTCAATTTTACCTATTCGGCGGAGAATCATACAAGGATCTTCATAGAAGAGATTTGGTGTCACCATGGTATTCCATTATCCATCATATCGGATAGGGGTGCACAATTTACATATAGGTTTTGGAGGTAATTCTAATAAGGGTTAGGTACCAAGGTGAAGTTAAGCACCACTTTTCATTCCCAAATGAATGGTCAAGCGGAGCATACTATTCAAACCCTTGAGGATATGCTTAGATCTTCTATAATTGATTTCAAAGGATATTGGGATAAACATTTGCCTTTGGTGGAGTTCGCTTATAACAATAGCTTTTCATTCATCTATATCTATGTCTCATTATGGAGCCTTGTATGATAGGAGATGTGTATCTCCAATTGGATGGTTTGAAGTGGGTGATTCTTAATTTTTGGGTCCCAGTTAGATTTATAAGACTTTGGAGAAGGTTCTTATCATAAGGAACCGATTGCAAGGGATTTACAGTTTGAAGAAGGTGAAAAGGTGTATTTGAAAATCTCGCCTATGAAAGGGGTAGTTAGATTTTGCAAGAAAAGGCAAGTTGAATCCTCGGTAAATGGGTCCCTATTAAATCTTACAAAGGGTTGGTAAGGTTTCCTATGAGTTGAAACTCTCTAGTGAAACCATGTTTCTATGCATACGAAGTGAATCGGTGACCCCGAGTCTATTCTTCCTATTGAGGATCTTGATGTGAAGGATAACCTCTCCTATAGGAGGTCCTTGTAGAAATCCTCGATCGTCAAGTAAAGAGGTAGAGAAACAAAGAGGTGAAGTCCCGTTATCCTCGTCTTTTTCCTAATGAAGCTTAGAGGTTCTTTCTAAATAATGAAAACAATGACTAAATTTGAAGTGCTTTAATTTTTGGGGAAGTTTTGCAAAATATGCATTTTTTGGTGTCATTACAATGAAATTACAGTGAGTTCTGTATATTGACTTGAAAATTTGCAATTCTTCTTGTTTTGAGTTATAAGGTGCAGTTTGATATGGTGAGTATTTATGAAATGATATTGAGCATGTGGTATGTTGAACTCATGTTGTTGTCTGAGAAGGCAAAATTCCTCATTGTGATGTTTTAGCCTTTTGTGGTAATTGAAGTTGTATTAGTCTTTGTGTAAATGATATGGTGATGTTGTAACTCATATTGTTATCTATTGTTGATTGGATAGGCTTCTAGTCTTGAGTCAATTTCCTTCCTTTCAAAAGATTCAAGTGTCATTCAGGGACGAAAGTTCCTAAGGAGGGGATAATGTAACACTTTGAAAGTCTAAGACGTGTTCTAGAGCCTAACATAGGTGTCAAAAGGTTTAGAAACTGTTCTAATGTCTATATTAATGTATCTAAGTCAATTAAAACATTATAGAACGTCAATTACGTCCGTAATATAGTTCAATGATGTACTAGCGTGCTTAGCCTATTTGACAAGCTTTTCAAAGTCAGAAGTTTATCAATTTTGGTGAAGGATTCTTAACACGTATTAGAGTTAGTTCATAGTCGAAACATCTAGAATGACTCCCCAAGGACCAACGAAGGGCCATTGAGGAGTACCCTTGCAAAAGTGACTAAAAGATGTCAATAGACAGTGTCACCAATGAATGCCACAGACGATTCGTAGTCAAATCGATGGGGCGTCGATTTCCTCCGTCGATGGAAATTTATAACATTTGGATAAGGGCATGTTTTGACAAGTCTCTGAACCTTTCCACGAGTGTGCAACATGAAGGGGAACGTGCCCATCGATGACACTCGATCCTTCGATCGTGGTCTCGTCTATGGAGCCACCGTTTTGATGCATATAGGAGGTTAATTTGGGGTTATGGGAGGTCTAATTATGTTAATTAACAACCTATATAAATACCCTAAGCTAATTAGACTAACCTAAGATCCCATAAATTCCCAAAACCCAAACTCTCTTCTTTCTCTCTTCATTCTCTCTCAATGTGAAGAACTCAATAGAAGACAAGGTAAAGGTAGGTTATAGGGATTCAATAACCAAATTTTATCCATCAATATTCATCAAACAAAAAGGTATGAGATTCCTTTTACCTTTGGGACTTCTTTCCGTAAAGGGTTCTATCAAATTGATTTCAAATAATATGAAATTCGGGTGGGTCTTTTCCAATATCGAAATTGATCTTGTGAATTGATTTTTTTATGATTTATTTTGGATATTATGAATATATTAACATGTATTATAACTCAATTAGGTTATTTATTAATGGAATGGTCTATTTTATAGAAGATGACCTATTTCCCTTAAACCTAGGTTGTGATCTTGATATGTATTGTGTAATATTAGTTCAATTGAATTGGATTTTTGTTGAATTACTACTAGATGATGTTATTTCATAAATTATGATTATATTAGGATGAAATTTTAGTTCTTGATTAATTGATCTATATTATGACTTTGACCTAAGTCTCTTATATTAAACAATGAACTAGTGATAGATTTTGATGTAGTGATTCAATTGGCTTTGTATCAATGTTGGTTATTGATATGTGATGATGTTAAAGTCTTATGGGGTTGAGTTAAGGGTTGATAGTAAGACCTTTATTGTTGTTTATGAAGGAGACTTAGTAAGTTTTATGATCTGTATTCTTCACTTCAAACTGTGGGTACTCTAGATAGAGTGATTGTAACACTTAGAAAATACAAGACGTGTCGTAGAGCCTAAAATAAGTTATATACGATTTATAAACTGCACTAAGTTCCATTTTAATGAATATAATTCATTTAGGAAGTCCAGAAACCATAATTTCCAAGAACGTTCATGACATTGGGAAAGTAGTTCAAGGAGGTACTAGCATGCCTTAAACTATTTGACTATCTTTTAAAGTTGGAAATGATGAAAATTTGTGGAGGGGTGTATAACATGTGTTTAATTTGATTCATATTCTAAATGTACGAGTACGACTCCCAAAAGAAAAACAAAGGGCCCTTGAGGAGGACCTTGATTTTGAAGTCAAATACTGCTTGGGCAGTGTGCACCTACGAAAGGGCATCGCCGAGACGTTTGTTGATTGACGGGGCGTCGATGCCATTTGTCGACCAAAAATTAGAAAAATCCTTGTGGGGTATCATTTTCACATCTCTGATCATGAGTACGGATGTGAGGCATGGAAGGGGGGACTAGACGTCGATTGACCAATGATCCGTCGGTCGTGGTCTTGTCCATGGGGTCTGTAATTTCCTGCACGTTTTGACTTAGTTTTAAATGATTAATTAAGAGGTCTGGTGGTTATTTAAGGATAAAGGGAATTCAAATTAACTTAATTAACCCCCATATAAATACCCCAACCCCATTAGACTAATCACAACTCTCAAAACAAATCTCACTTCTTTATCTATCTAGTGCAAGACACTGTTGAAGAACAAGATAGGGGAGGTTTTGGAGGATGTAAAGGGACGATTTCACCATCAATTATTCATAAAACATCAAGGTATGGGATCTAATTCACCTTTGAGACCTCTTTCCTCAAACGGTTCCTTCAAAGTATATTAAAAAGTTGAGTTTTCATATACGCATTTCTCAATCTCGAAATGAATGTTATGAATTGATGTGTTTCTAATTTATTTTGGTTAATATGAATATATTAACATGTATTCTAACTTAATTATGATGTATCTTTATGGTTTGGTCTAGTTTGAAGAAGATGAACCTTAACCCTATGTGTGATGTTGATATGAATTAGGTTATGTTGGTTCAATCAACTTTGTCGTTGATTGAATTACTACTAGATGATGTTGTTATACTAATCATGAATAAATAAGGGTGATTTGTAGTCTTTCATGCTAGTTCTTGAAAAGATGATCTAGGTTATAGATTATGTTGTGAATTGGCCTAACTATCTTGTCTTAAGCTATGATCTAGTATTGAATTTTGATGTAGTGATTCTTCTAGCCTTGTTATCGTGTTTATTGTTGACTTATGATGATGTATATCCAAATTAGGTAGAATTGAGGGTTTATGGTAAGACCTTGATGATGAACTATGAAGGAGACTTGGTAGGACTTATGATCCGTATCTATTACTTCAAATTGTGGTTAATTTTGATTAATTCATGATGTTGTGGAGATCTCGCGTATCTTGGTATGATGCTGTAGAGGATTTAGAGGGAGGACCTTTATAACCATAATTCTTCCCCCGGTTCTACCTCCTTCTGCAATAGTGATCTATCCCGTCAATCCCACCCACGAATTGGAGTATGACTTGTCTTAAGATTAATAGGGTGGTATGATTTTGAATTGAAATGTCTTGCTCTTGATTGTTAGGTGTTGGCTTAAGATATAAATGTTATAAGGAGGGTGAATGATTTACGGATGTGCCTTACCATAATGTGAAGATGTTACTGTGCTAACATCACTTATATGAATTATAATGGAAGGATTTATACTCATACAATTCTTATTGAGCTATGATTATGATAATTATATAAGGGGTAGACCCTATGACCTAAACTAATCTATGATTGATAAAAAAGTCTTAAAGACATTTCAAAAACATGAACATAGCAACTATGTGATCCACTTGGTGCTAAGTTAGAGTCACTTTTTGAAATGTCTTTAAGACTTTTTTATCAATCATAGATTAGTGGATCACATAGTTGCTATGTTCATGTTTTGGTACTACCTTGGCATGTAGTCCTCCTTCCTTCGGTGTAGGTTTCCATGACACCGAATTCAACATTAGCTCATGTGGTCTATGTCGGTTAGGGAATGAATAAAAGATTGAACTCTAACTATGATAACCTAAGGGGTTTAGCTTAGTCTAGGTAGGGGTGTGGGATTCTACCTAAGCATTGCACTATTTATCCTTCAGAGGAGTGTTATGGATATTCTTATGTATGATTATGATTATGATGATATATAATATGAATATGATGAACTTTCACATTGTTGATACTATATGATAATTGGTTTTACTTATGAATATGCGTTGGTCTATATGCTCAAAGTAAGATGATATTTACTCTTAAATGCTATGTTATGTGAAGTAGGATGTCATTCATGATTCTTGGTGGGTTACTTGATTGATTAAGGTTATGGGCCTTTGATTTGTCATTTCACTTGTTCACTTTAAAGGGGTTTATGGGTAATTAACTTGCTTAGGTTATGTTGAGATGTACTCTTATACATGCTTGTGGCTAACATGACTAGATGATAGAGTTACTTGAATATGTATTCAATAATATGACATGCATGTTGACTTGAGTAGACTTGATGTTATTGTTCTTGTGATGTACATCCCTATCACTCAACGAACATGCATTATTGATTGATCTGGTTTTGTTTATGTTCATAAAGATTTTAAAATAAAAGTGCATACCTTATGAAATGTCCCATTTTCTTAGCATGTTTTCATATATGTGTGCATATGGTCTCTTACTTAGTAAAAGTGTTGTACTAACCCCATTTCTTCTTTTTCCCCAAAAATTTTGGTTCTGGTCGTTAAAGGGATTTTTGAGACAACATTGAATAAGACTTGGATATCTTGATCATCCAAGTAGGGTAGGTCATAATATTTCAAGGGTGATGCCACTATCTAGCTGATAGAGTTGTTTTTAGTTAAAGAGTTCAATTGTTTTTCTTTCCATTAAGTATGAAAAATTTTATATCCCATGTGAGGCATTCTTAATTTGACGCATGGGTTATGCGCAATGTAACAACCCTAAAGTGACTATGCTAAGTAATGCCTAATGTATCTAGAATGCCTACGATTAGATCGGGTTCACACGGATTGATGATTGTAGAACCAGACCTCTTAACCCTTGCGACAGCCAATCAAACTAACTTGGGGAGTTAGTTGAGCTAGGAAAGGTTGGGTCCAACCATGTTGGGCTACCGAATATGAAGATTTACCCGGATGAGTCTTTACCAGACTTAAAAAGGGGAAATCTTATGTTTGGATGGTCTAGGGGTAGAATTTTCTTTTACCAGGATAAGGTTAGTATCGTCATTACCCTACATATGTAATTAATTAATTAATTAATATGGTGGAGGGGCATTTTGGGAAGAGAGTGCCAAAAATTGGCCTTTGAGTGAAGTCTTGATCTACCCGGGTTCGAACCTAGGTGGAAGCAATGATTTTTAAATTGTTTTTGTTTAAATTGGTAAATTAATTTAATTAATTAATTTTTATTATCTGATTTAATAAAAAGGAAAATCAGATTTTTTTAAAGGGTTGAAAGAGTCCTAGTTTGACTAAGTCCTTACCTAAGCCTAAACAACTTTGCACGTTACACTCTCTCACGTCAATACCTCACTTTCACGATCATTGTCTCTTGTTTTTCATGTTTCTATGCCAAGCAAAATTACTAAATCAGAAAAATTACTAAAGTTCTTCACACTTAAAGAACTTACACGAAAATATAAGTAAAACAAGATAATAAAAAATGTTAGGCAAAGGGAAGGACGATTCTGTCGATCTGGTGTTGAAGTTGAGGGGATCTGGATGTGATTTTTGAAGAACATTTTGGGCAGAAATTCAAGGTTTGAACTACATAAAAGGTATGGATTTTCTTACTCTTTGTTCTTTCCCAAGAGACCCTTAGGACTTAGATGAATCTTCTCTGAAAACTATGGTTGTTCCCTTTTACATGATCCCTGTCACTAGCTCCCATCAATTTGTAGGTTGGGTATGTTTGCTGGTAGAAATAGGAATGTAATGTGTTTTCCTGTTGATTATGATTGTGTATGTATGTTCGGATTTATGTAAATGTTAAACATGTTGTACGAAATTATGTGTTTATGTTTAGCCGTGACATATACTCTTGGGTTGAAGTTCGAAAATGACATGTTATGTTTGTATTCTTACATGCACAAACTTGTATAAATCGTGATGTTCATATGATGTATAATTTGGCTTATTTGAATGGAAATTATTAACTAAATGAATCCATGAAAATGCACCTAAATATGTAGTAAGTGATCGATGAATTACCCTGAAAACTAACATGTAAACATTGATGAAAATGAGCTGAAAAACGTACAAAATTTCATGCATCTTGTTGATGAGTTTCGGCTAAGATAAGTGATATAAAAAATCCTGATTTGAGTGCAAACTTTTTATAGAATGTGATCTTGAAAATGCACTTAAAGAACTCACTAAAAACTACTCCAAACGTATACACATTCAACGTGAAAGAGGTGAGAAAAAGGCTGCAAAAATGTGATAAAAATTCCAGCACTTCGATGTTAGTTTCAGTCCAGTAAAGTCAATTAACATGTTATGAAAAAATGAAGAAAAATAAGTGAGGTCACTGACGATCGAACCCGTTACCTCACCTTGTTAAAAGTCTTAAAATAATATAAGTTAAAAGAATTTTGTAAGGGGGATTCGAACCGTGGCATTTAATGCAAAATGAAAGTGTGAAAATAAAAATGAGAGGAGTGGGATTCGAACCCACAACCTCTTGGTCAAACTTAAGGAATTAAAAGAAAATAAAGGATGTTCCGTGTGGGAATCTACGACCTCTAGGCTGATTAAGGGAATTAAAGGAAAAATAAAGTGAGGTTGTGGGGATTTGATCCCATACCCTCAAGGTCAACTCAGAAAAGCAAAGGAAATAGAAAATAAAATAAATGAGGTTGTGGGGGATCGATCCCACAATCCCTCGGTCCCAAGACAAGCGAATAAGATAAAAATAAAAATAAGGAAAATGAAATGAAGGCATTGGGGCTTGATTTCGTGTCCCCAGGCCGTATGGATCAAAATAGAATAAATATAAAAGATGTAAATGTTAACCAAGGGATTCGAAACCGGGTTCCCTTTCTCAAACTCTGTATTTATACATAAGTCATACGTGGATAAATGTTCAAATTAATTCGGCCCACATAGATCGAAATCAAGATCTTGCATACATAGAAGATGCATAAGTCTTGTACCACATAATCTTAGAAAGTTATGAATCACTTAAACGAACTATGAATGAAGCATCATGGATTGTATGTATAGACTTATAAGTCTAGCATACGTTTAAAAGTAAGTGAACCTAAGATGTATGCAATGAAATTATGAAACCCTAGAAGGGTTATGTAAGTGTGTAAAACACACTAAATGGGCAAGTGCATTTGCATATGATGAAATGAGCATTAACGTAATAAGGGGTGAGTAATTATAAACACCTAATGTGCTAAAGTTAATGAATGTGGTGAAAACATGATAAGAGGCTAATGTAAAAGATGAGAGAAATCTCAAATGAGCCTAAGTAAATGTTACTAAAACATACTCACTTATGAGATTGTAAAGTTAATAAAGAGACTAGTCCCTATGAACACTCTAATGAAAGTATTGAAGTTAATTCCTACTTAATACTAATGATGAGAAGAGAAATCATCTAATGAGATATGATGTTCTCATGCTAGCAGCCTGCTTCCATGACGTAATGGAACTTTATACAGAGCATTGATAGGATAGCTATGAGCAGTGATGCCTTTCTGCGGGAAGGGCGGAGGTTCACAAAACTCTCATGAGATGACACTGTTCGGCATGCCGGGTATGGTTCTCCTTATATCTCCTAGTCTTTGAACCTATATTGGCACTATAGGGATCTAGAAGGGTTCAATCCCCTATTACACTAGCATGTTTTGGATCACTTTGACTGGTGATTCCACCTCTTTTCGGTGTAGGGAAGATAGTGGATTTCATAATGCTCACATGATCTATGTCGGTTAAAGTTAAAGTTCCCAATAATGAATGAGGCCAGCCTTAAATGATGCACATAAAGAAATGAATGATACCAAATGTGTTAGGATAGGATAATAAAGAGGTAAGATAGACTTATGTAATGACACTAGGTCATTCTTGATCATTGCATAGCAAACCCGATGAAAGTCTTAAACTACATCTTAGGTATAACTGGTGTCTACACTAACTTCTTAATGTATGAAGTGAAGTACGTATGAATGAATGTAGAAGACTATGTGTTTTCTAAAGAAGGATCCCTAGTTGAGGTCCCACCTGTTGAGCCCTCATTTTTGTGAAGTCTTGATGTCAAGTCCATGATTCCAATGTTTCATGGCATATGAACGAATAATGCGAAAGATGTTATGCTCTACATGCAATATGTTATGTGTTATGTGTAAGACGTTATGTGTTGTGTGCAATATGATACGTATGATGATGCATGTTATTGACTTGATTTTCCATAAATAATTTTGTTAGGAAAGAGCTATTCTTACTCATGCATGTCCTTGGGGTGTGCCTAAATATACCCATACTCAGTACAAGTGTGTACTTATCCCATACAATATCTACTTTTAGGTGCAGGCACAGGTGGACGTTAGAGCTTACGGTACGACGTTGCATCTATCCGAACGTAGAGCTTACATCCAGAATTGGTAGGCCCTCTTGCTTTCGAGGGTGTCTACCATTATTATTTAGGTTATATGTAGGCTTTACCTAGTGGAGCATGTTCCACTAGTGTTTTGTTTCCCATTTCATTTCAGACTTTGTATTGGGGCCGTTTTGGCAAGAATACATTTAATGCAATTATGAACTGCTTCTTTCATTTGATTATCTCTATATTAGATGGTTGATTTGTGAACGTCTATAATTCTAAGTATAATGTGATTTTCATGAAATAAGAAAATAAAAAGTTCAAATTTTCCGCTAAAATTAACCTAGATGAAGTAAGTATGACGTATGTAGGCTTGTCTACGACATTTGAGAGGTCAACGATGCTGGTTTCATCTAGGGTCTAGATTTCGGTCGTGACACCCAAGTTCTTACACTCTTATTAGATGGTTATGATAAGAGATGACTATTATGAATATAATGATTGTGTTATCTTTTATATACTTATGTGCATTAAAAGTAAAAGACTAAGTAATCTTCCTATATGAAGGGTTTAGATACACTATATATATAAATATATATGTGTGTGTGTGTGTGTGTTTGTGTGTGTGTGTAGAGGTCTATGCAAACCTCCAAGTAAAAGTAATGAAAAATCCTAAATTTTCCGCATTTTTGACCTATGAATGTAATGATGTAAGCTAAGAGGCTAGTCTTAGTCCTCAAAGAGGAGGCCGATGCCGGTTACGTCTAGGGGGTAAACCTAGATATAATAAACTTTGTATCAGAGCATGAGGTTAATATTTTTGAGTCGATGTCTCTCTCAACCACGTCTACGTAGGTTTGTACTCAAAATTGTGAAGCGCGCCACACTTATGAATAGGAATCTACGTGATGCTTAGGAAACTCTCACTCTGTTGGAAATCCAATATCGTACCACTAGAGTATAGTTATTGTGTGATTTTGCATCAAATCATCTTATTGTGATTATGTGCAATGAATACTCGAAGGAATGCGACACGAAGACATGAAAAAGAGATTGCCAATGCGGGAGATCCTCCTCTTGAGGAAGATGGGAATGATGACCAAGCCCTAGTGAATCCTCTTCATTTGACGAATGAGAACATAAGGGTCTCTCTCTTCCAAATGTACCAAGCCATTTCTACTCAAGCACAAGGCACCACTACTCAAGCACAAGCCATGACGTCCCAATCTAATCGGTAGGTTGCACCCTGAGTACATAAAAAAGTTGCTACCATGGCCTCTCCTCTAGGGGATTTCATTAGATGAAATCTCCTACTTTCTATGGGTCCAAGGTTGAAGAAGATCCTCAAGAGTTCAATGATGAAATATACAAGATCTTATATGCTATAGGGTTTTCTACTAGTGAGAAGGTCGAAGTAGCCACTTATCAACTCAAGGATGTGGCTTAAGCATGGTAGACCCTACGACCTAAAGTAAGCTATCGTTGATAATAAAGGCTTAAAGACATTTCAAAAAGGACTCTAGCTTAGCACCGAGTGAACTAGAGTGCGTATTGTCCCTTCCCACATAGGGAAGTTAGGATCACGAATATACCCTTGATATTGGAGACTAATATTCATGTAGCATAAAGAGGGTCCAAACTATAACTCCTAGTTCTTGAACTATGTTTCCCCCATATGAATACTAGCTAGTAGAACCATGTAGTTGTTATGTTCATGTTTTGTTACTACCTTGGCAAGTAGTCCGCCTTCCTTTGGTGTAGGGTTCCATGACACCGGATTCTACATTAGCTCATGTGGTCTATGTCGGTTATGGAAAAATGTTCCCAAAAGGTAAAATGAACTAAAGGATTGAACTCTAACTATGATAACCTAAAAGTTCAAGCTTAGTCTAGGTAGGGTATGGGACTCTATCTAAGTATTGCATTAGTTAGCCTTGAGGGGAGTCTTAGGTGGATGTTCTTATGTATGATGGTATATGATATATATATATATGATGAACTTGCATATCGTTGATACTATATGATGATTAGTTTCACTTATCAATATGTGTTTGTCTATATGCTCAAAGTAAGATGATATGTACTCTTAAATGTTCTATTATCTGAAGTAGGATGTCACTCATGATTCCTGTTGTGTTACTTGATTGAGCACTGTTTGGGGCTTTTCTTGGTCATTGCACTTGTTAACTTGATAAGGGTTCATGGGTAATTATATTTCTTTGGTTATGTTGAGATGTACTCTTACACATGTTTGTTGCTAACATGACTTGATGATAGAGTTACATGAATATGTATTCAATTGTATGATATGCATGTCGACTTGACTAGATTTGATGTTGTTGTTATTGTGATGCACATGCCTATGACTCTATAAACATGCATTATTGGTGTATATGGTCTTGTTCAATGTGCATAAATATTTTAAATGAAAAGTGCATACTTTACGAAATGTCCCTTTTTCTTAGCATGTTTTCATATATGTGTGCATATGGTCTCATACTTAGTAAAAGTTGGGTACTAACCCCATTTCAGTATTTTTCCCCAATATTTTATGTTTCAGTCGTTGCAGGGCTTTTGGAGACGACATTGAAGAAGACTTGGATATCTTGATCATCCAAGTAGGGTAGGTCCTTAATTTCCAAGGGAGATGCCAGTATCTAGCTTATGGAGTTGTTTTTAATTAAATACTTCTATGGTTGTTTCTTTCATTTAGTATGAAACATTGTATAGACCATGTGAGGCATTCTAACATTGACGTATGGGTTATGCCCAAGTTCTAACACTCTTATTAGATGGTTATAGAGACGACTATTATGACTATTATGACTATGTTATATTTTATATACTTATGTTCAATGAAGTAGAAAACTAAGTTATGTTGCTATACTAAGGGTCTATTTATACTTGATATATATATATATATATATATATATATATATATATATATATATATATATATATATATATATATATATATATATATATATATATATATATATATATATATATATATATATATATATATTTGTGTGTGTGTGTGTGTAGAGGTCTATGTAAAACTCCAAGAAGAAGTAATGAAAAGTTTAAATTTTCCGCGTTTTTGATCTATGAATGTAATGATGTAAGCTAACAAGCTAGTCTTAGTCCTTATAGAGGACGACGACACTAGTTACGTTTAGGGGTAAACCCGAATGTGAGAATGATGATGTTGCATTGAAGTATACCTTGTATTAGAATTGACAGGATTGGTATGATGTTGAATAAATGTCTTGACTATGGTTTATGAGGTGTTGGCTAAGATGTAAATGTTATATGGATGGTGAGATTTATCAATGTGCTTTGCCATGATGTGATTATGTAAATATTCTAACCTCACTTATATGAACTGTAATGAAAGGACTATACTCATCCAATTCTTATTGATATATGATGATGATTAATAGAGACACTAAATATGGTTGAATGAGGGACTTAGCTTAGCACCGAGTGACCTTGAGAATGGGATGTGTTGACTTTCCATTAAGGAAGATGGATCCTATAGTTCCAAATGAGGTGTTGACTCCCCTTTGACTCATCCTTTGGATTCCCATAAGATGAGGCTCCAATTCCAAATGGCATGAAGAGAATTCTTACATATATCTTAGTTCTTGAAATATGTTGCGCCTATAGAAAGACTACCTAGTGGATCCACCTACAAATCTACGTATATTTTTTGTTTTACTTTGGCTAGTAGACCACCTTCCATCGGTGTAACGTTTTATAACACCAGATTCCACACTTAGCTCTTGTGGTCTATGTCGGTTCAGGCAAGTGTTCCCTAAACTAATATGAAGTAATGAAGTACAAACCAACTAAGCTAACTTAAGAGGTTTGACTTAGCTTAGGTAAGGTTATGGGACTCTACCTGTGCCTTGCACTACTTTACCTTGAAGGAAGCTTTAGAAGGTTTTTATTACATATAAATATACCTATAATGGTACACGCTATGTATATGATGATCTTTCACATTGATGGTGTCTTATGATGTTGAATTCACTTATGGTTATATGATTGGTCTCTATGTCAAATGTCTGATGGTATGTACTCTTAAATGATATGTTATGTGAAGTTGGATATTAGTCATGGTTCTATTGGGTTTACATGATTTAGTAAAGTTACGGGGCTTTGCTTGGTCATTGCACTTGTTGACTTAATGAGAGATCATGGGTAATTGTCTTGCTTTGCTTATGTTGTAATAAACTCTTATTCATGCTTATGTCTATTATAACTTGATGATAGAGTTGCCTTGACTATGTGTTCAATTATATGATATACATGTTGACTTAACCAAGACTTAGCGTTGTTGTTCTTGTGATGTACATGATTATGACATAATGAATATTTCATAAATGATTGGTATGGTCTTCTTGAATGTTCATAAGGCTTTTCAAGGTAAAATACAATGTTTCAATAAAATGTCCCCTTTTAGCATGATTTCATGATATGTGTGCATATAGTCTCATGCTTAGTACAAGTGGTGTACTAACCCCAATTTCTTCCTTTTTCCCCAACATTTTAGGTTCCCGTCATTGAAGGGCTTTTGCGACGACTTTGAAGAAGACTTGAAACTCTCAATCATCCAAGTTGGGTAGGTCCTCACTTTCCGAGGGCAATGCCAATATCAAGCTTATGAAATAGTTCTAGTTTTAAGAGTCTTATGTTCTTTCCTTTTCATATGAATACTGAACATTTATAGCCTATATGTGGCATTATTACATTGAAGTATAGGCTAGGCCAAAATTGTTACAGTATTGTTAGATGTGCTAGTAAAAGTTGAGTAGTTCATATTTTAACCGATTTTGTGATTATTGATTGTGAGGCCGATTTTGAGGTGCGTATTATTCTTAGGAGGCTATTTCTTGCTACGGGTAGAGCCTTGGTTGATATGGAAAAGGGGCAGATGAAATTCTAGTTGAACAAAGAAGAAGTGACCTTGAACATTTGTAGGTCCATGAGGCAGAGTGATGAGCTCCAATCGTTAACTGATATATCCTACAGAGTTGAAGAGTCATGTGAGGTACATATCTAATAGCGTCTAGGTATAGAAGCATTGGTGGTAGTGATCATGAATTTTGATAGTGATGGCATTGAAGAGTATGGGTCATTGGTCGCGGCACTTGATCGAGGTAATGTTCATTTTAAACGAAAGAAATTTGAGTAAGATATGCAACATCGCGAATCTCCACCAACGAGACCGTCTATTGAGGAGGCTCCAAAATTAGAACATAAGCCTCTACCACCTTATCTGAGGTATGTGTTCTTGGGAAGAGATAACACTTTGCCGATTATTATTGCATCATATTTGAATGTGCATCAAATTGAGAGTTTGGGATAAGTGTTTAAAAATTCAAAAGAGCTATTGGGTGGACTATTGTAGATATTATTGGGATCCCTCCCGGTATTTGTTCTCATAAAATCCAAATCATGCCCGATCATAAGCCAAGTATTGAGCATCAGAGACGTCTAAATCAACCTATGCAAGAGATAGTCAAGAAGGAAATTATTGAGTGGTTGGATGCCGAAGTATATTATCCAATCGGTGATAGAAGTTGGGTATGCCCTGTTCAGTGTGTACTTAAGAAAGGGGAAATGAATGTGGTCCCCAATGAGAAAATGAGTTTGTTCTAATGTGACCAGTTACTGGTTAGAGGGTGTGTATGGATTACCAGAAATTAAATGCATGGACCAAAAAAGACCATTTTCCTATGCCCTTCATGGATCAGATGTTGGATAGACTTGCCGAAAGGAGGTGGTACTATTTTCTTGATGGTTATTTGGGGTATAATTTGATTTCTATTACACCGGAAGATCAAGAGAAGACCACCTTTACTTGTCCATATTTGGCTTTTTCTTTCAGGAGAATGTTGTTTGGATTATGCAATGCACCCGCCACATTTCAGAGATGTATGATGCCGATATTCTTTGATATGGTGGAGGACACTATTGAGGTGTTAATGGATGATTTTTTTGTGGTTGGTTTCTCGTTTGAGTGGTGTTTGATTCATTTGTCTGAGGTTCTTAAAAGGTGTGAAGACTGCAACCTAGTACTTAAATGAAAAAATGTCACTTCATGGTGAAAGAGGGTATTATATTGGGTCATCGCATTTCAAAGAAGGGTAAAATATAGAGGTTGATCTAGCTAATATCGAGGTAATAGAGAGACTTTCCCCACCTATCCCTGTCAAAGGTGTGAGAAGCTTTCTTGCGCATGCAGGTTTTTACCGGAAGTTCATCAATGATTTTTTAAAAATTGTGCATCCGTTGTGCAAGTTGCTTGAGAAAGAGTGTAAATTTTATTTTGTTGAATCCTGTCTTAAGGATTTTGGTGAGTTGAAAGAAAAGTTAGTGTCTGCACCTATTATTATTTCGCCGGATTGGAGCAAGCCATTTGAGGTAATGTGTGATGCTAGGGGGTTGCTCTTGGTGTGGTATTGGGGAAAAGAAGGGACAATATCCTTCACCCCATTTATTATGCTAGTAAAGCCCTAAATGAAGCCCAAAAGAACTACACCGTGACTGAGCAAGAGATCCTTGCAGTAGTCTTTGCTTTTGAGAAATTTCGCTCCTATTCGCGTAGCACTAGGGTTATAGTGCATACTGATCATTCTGCTTTGAGATATTTGATGGCAAAGACGGATGCAAAACCGAGGTTGATTTGTTGGGTATTACTATTGCAAGAATTTGACTTTGAGGTGATTGATAGAAAAAGGACCAAAAATCAAGTTATTGATCACTTGTCACGTTTAGAAGATGAAGCAATGAGAGAGCTGGGGGATAAAACTAAAATTAATGATACTTTTCCCGATGAGCATGTATTGTCCGCCTCTGAAGACTTGATTCCATGGTTCGCAGATTTACAAATTATCAGGCTAGAAATATCATCCCACCGGACTTGTCCTTTCATCAAAGGGAAAAGTTCATGTATGATGTGAAAAAGTTCTTTTGGGATGAGCCATACTTGTATAGGAGTTGTGACGATGGGCTTATTCGTTGTTGTGTACTAGAAGATGAGATGTTGAGTGTTTTGGAGGCATGTCATTCTTCACCCGTAGGTGGACATCATAGTGGTATCGGACCGCTCACAAGATCTTACAATGTCGATACTATTGTCCAACTAATAATCAAGATGCTCAAGAGTTTGCTAAGGCATTTGATAGATGCTAAAGAGATGGCGGAATTTCAAGAAAGAAGAAGCTCTTTTTAAATCCCATTCCTGTGATTGAGTTATTTGATGTGTGGGGTATTGGTCTTATGGGCCCTTTTGTGAGTTGTCATGGGATGAAGTAAATTGTAGTAGCGTTTGATTATGTGTCTAAATGGGTAGAAGCTATAGCACTCGCAAATAATGAAGGGAAGAGTGTCACCACGTTCTTGAAAAAGAATATGATTTCCCGATTTGGCACCCCAAGGGCTAATATTAGTGATGATGGATCCCACTTTTGCAACAAATTGTTTAAGGGATAATTGTAGAAATATGAGGTTCGCCATAATTTGGCCACTCCTAACTATCCTCAAACAAGTGGGCAAGTTATGGTGTGAAATAGGAAGATTAAGCAGATTTTGTCAAAAATGGTGAATCCTAGTAGAACAGATTGGTCAAGGAAACTTGATGATGCTCTTTCGGCCTAGCGGACCACATAAAAGACTCCCATAGGTATGTCCCTATACAAACTTGTATATGGGAAGGCTTTTCACTTTCTGGTCGAATTAGAGCATAAAGCCATGTGGGCAATGAAGAAGTTGAAAATGGATTGGAATGAAGCAACAGAACAGAGGTTAAATGGGCTGAATGAGCTCTATGAGTTATGCCTAAAAGCTTATGAAATTTCATCCCTCTACAAAGAAAAGATGAAGAAGTACTATGACCAAAAGATTGAGAAACACAATTTTATGGTTGGAAAGTTGGTGTTTTTATTCAATTCTAGGTTGCGCTTGTTTCTTTGCAAACTCAAGTCCAAATGGACTGGCCCTTACTTGATCACCCAATTATTTCCTCAAGTAGAGGTTATGTTGGAAAACAAGGAGGGTGTGCGTTTT
This sequence comes from Solanum arcanum, assembly GCA_027789145.1. Taxonomy (NCBI): domain Eukaryota; kingdom Viridiplantae; phylum Streptophyta; class Magnoliopsida; order Solanales; family Solanaceae; genus Solanum; species Solanum arcanum. The sequence continues at coordinate 52,250,429 of CM050933.1, forward strand.
AAGGTGAACGGACAACGAATCAAAATCTATTTGGGGCATGATGAAGCGGAGAATGAAATGATCGAAGCATACAATCTTGATGAAGTTTGAGTAAAAGTGTCCTCCGTCGTGGCGTGACATTAAATCAAGCATTGGTTGGGAGGCAATTCAATATGTATCCTCTAAGCCAACTATAGGTTTTTTATGACTTTCTAGTAATACTTGCAGTTTTGTTGCTTTTCCTTTTTTTTCCTATTTTTTTGTTTGTTAGAAGTGTTGGCTAGAGCGTAGTTTAGAGTCCCTGTCCAAAAAGTGTAAAGAAAATACAAAAAGAGTATTTTCATGGGTGTTAAATTTGCAGTGACCACATCACCAGAAAATAAGTCTGCAAAACTCATTGAGACACCCATCGATAGACCGTCACGCCTGCGACGGACCGTTGCAAGCATCCGTCATGCCCAAATAAGTTTTTCCATTTTTCGAAATTAGAGCACCCATGACGGACCGTCACACCTGTGACAGACCGTCGATGGGGACTCGTCGCATCAATACCTGTAAAACCGACCCGACCCGACCAGCGAATATTACATTTTTTTAAACCTTTTAACTTCCCACCTCTTCATTCTAATTGTTTCTTTCCCTCACTTCACTCATTTACTCCCTCTTCAACTCCCGTACACTCTCTTCCTTTCCCCAAGACATCAGATTCCCCATGTCTTCCAAAGTTCCCCTAATCTTCCCTCTTCCGATCTCCCTGCTTCTTCAAGTAATCTACCGGTCGGAGTAAACTGTTCTTCTGCTGATCACCAGAGTTGTGTGCCTTTCTTTGTTTTCATCTTCTCTGAATATAAGGTATGTGGTTCTGATCTCTAAATCGTCTACCTTTCTTTCTAGTTTCCCATGATACATGGTTGATTCTGAATGTTGGATCTTCGAAATTTGACCCTATTGCATGCTACAAACTCACCTCGTTAATTCTACATGCCTTAAGACCCTTCACATAGTAAACGGAATGGGGTTATTGTGTTAAATAAATCAAATGGGGGTGTATGCTTCTGATAATTGTTTCTGACCTAGGTTGATAGTCCTCCAAATTGGCATGCTAAAACTCGAGAAATTATTGCCTTAGGATTAATAGTATGCTGGGTAATTGGGTTAGAAATTGTGGGTTGATAAGTATTCTTTCAATTAGTATTTTAGGGTATGATTGAGGCCTCCATAGTTCTGTCACTGAAGGACAGAACGAGACCCCGTCGAAGGACTGTTGTGCCCTCGACGGATAATCATGGGGTCCATCCCACCAATTCCCCTGTATTTACTCTTAGTGTTCGCAGACAACCTCTACAATGGACCGTCGTTCCCTCGACGGTCCATCCTGCACAACCGTCATGGTTGTCAAAGACCCTATTCCTAAGGGTTTCAAAATCTTTTCTAAGTGTTCAACAATGGACCACTACGACAAACCATCGTGATCTTGAAAATCTGTCCTACAATTACATCATGGTTGTCAGAGACCCTATTCCTAAGAGTCTTAAGATCTTTTCCAAGTGTCCAACGACGGACCTCTACGACGTACCATCGTTCTCTCGACAGTCCATCGTGCACAATTGTCATGATTGATAGACACTTTCTTTCTGAGAGTCTCCAATAAAATTTCTTAAGTATTTCATGATAGATCGTCATCACGGTCCTCATGCTCACAACGGACCGTAAACTAGTCCGTCGTCCAGCACAGAAACTACAACAATACCATTTCAGATTTGGTTTTACGTTTTTGTTTTCTTCTTTGCATGTATTTTTTTGTTTCTACTAGCACTAATTGTTGTTCTTTTTAGGTACTAACACTTATGGCACCAAAGTTTGATTGCATGTACGCAGGAGGGCGCTCAAAGTCCATCTCCCCATTTGCCCGACTGGTCATTGGATCTTACAATAAGCGTGACCCCAAATACGTGCCCCCAGGCATTGTCACTCTTGCACGGGCTGCACGTACCACCAAAGCCACCCACACGAAGGTGGCGTCGGCGTAATTTATGCCTCCTAGTCTGAAAAGGACCGCATACTGACCGAAACGCCTTTTTAATCTGCTAAACACTCCAGGGATACTTTTGACTCTGAAGAAGTATCGGGTTGAGAAGAAGTCTCCGCCTCTAAGAAGGCTTTTGCTCCATCTGCTACATCTCAGTACGCCTCGTGTGATGAGGCCGAACTGCTGATTCAACTCCAACACCACAGACTGGAGTCCCCGCCCTAGTTGCCAACCAGCCCAACCGATGGTGTATTGAGGGTTAGTTTCAGCTGTACTTAGACGCCAAGCTGCCGAATTATAAGGAGGTTATGACCCAGACCCTTACATTGGAGAGGCGGGTCCTCACGGGGAGTCTCCCCACCATGCCGGCAAAGCATGCCCTCTTCACCAGGCACCGGCTAGAATGGACGGCTTGTGATGTGGGTCGTAGAGTGAGGAGTTGGTCAAAGAGTTCTATGCCTCGTATGTGGCGACTCTCTAAGCCTAGATAGATAGACGGGATTCCCCCACCAAACAGGCCCCGCTAGAGCACATCCAAGTCCACGGCAAGCATGTAGACATCTCATTGCCCGCAATCCTCTGGTATCTATATGGCGAGACTATTGATGCCAACCAGACTCCTTTCACTTCCGAGTTTGACTACCCGTGGAAACTGGTTAAAGATGGACAGTTCCTGCTTGAGCCAGAGTTGAGAGAGATCCCAAGAGGTGGATTGCCCGGTACTTGTCTATTGATGGAGAGGCTGCTGATGGGTACTTGAGACAAAGGGAGCCATCAAGAAGGCTAACATAAGCTTCACGACCAATTTTTTTGATTGATAGTCCACCACTTCCTTTGCCCCACTACTACAGACAATATTGTCCCTACGGATCGTGCAATTCTGATGGCGGTGATGATAGCAGGGTTTGAGGTGGAATTCGCTTGGATTCTTCGAGCGGTCATGCATGAGAGGGACTTCAAGTTCACTACTACTTACCCATTTCCATACATGGTGTTTTCTTTGTGCATGTCAGCAGGTGTGCCTATTTGGAACATCGATCAGATCAAGACCCCATCGGGTACTGTCGATATAGGCCTTATAAGGGATGAGGCAGATTAGTTTTCCCCACGCAGAAGGCCCCGCTCGAAGGTACCTCTGCTTGGTGAAAACCTGGCGGACACTTTGAAGCAAGCCCAAGAGGCTACCCACGCTACATCTGAGCCTACTGACACCACCCCGGTCGAGTCTTTCCTGGGTGGTAGCACCGTTTAGAGCTCCTCTCGCTCAAATCCCTCAACCACTCCGGTCCCATTTGCTAGGGTCCAGAAACTTGAGGCCCAAATGGCCACTCTTCTGCATCACATTGAGCCTTGGATGTAGAGGTGTATTGCTGAGACGGAGGAGCACATGGAGCGGAAGATGTCCAAGCACACGGAGAGAAAGATCATGGAGGTTCATCAGTGCCTAGACTCTTTTGAGTTGCGTGTGCAAGCCCAGCCAGCCCCTTCGGTGGACGTGTCGACCCTTCAGGCTGCGATAGAGAGTCTAAGTGCAAACCTGGACACAATTCTAGAGGCTAGGATGCTTGAGTCTGAGACCCCCTCTGCAGAGCCTATCGAGGATAGTGTTTTGGCAGCCTTATTCTCCACTACTACAGCGCCACCATCTCAACCATGAGGGCAGGCCTAGTGGCATAGAGGTCGAAATGAGGATGTGGATAGGGCACATAAGAGGGAGCACCGAGAGTTGGAGCCTGCGAGGAGAGCCTCGATTGGTTATGAGAAGGCCCGTCAATTGAGGGCTATTAAGTTGGTTGCTGGGGCGTCTAGCTCCTGATTTATTGAGTTAGAGAAGACCACTACTGATGGTGTTGTGATTGTTGAGAGAGTCACTACTGAGGGTGTTGTTGATGCTGAAGACACTACTAAGGGTGTCCAGACTACAGAGGGAGTGGGTTTCGGGACACCAGACCCACCAGTTTGTTTATCGAAGGCTCTTTGCGCCTCAGGTTTGCTTCACTTACCACTCTATTATTTTTTATACTTTTATACATTGGGGACAATTATATTGCATATCTTTTTGTTGGTAGTGGGGTAAATGGAGAGTCAGTGCTAGGGTGAAGTCTGAGTAACCCAACTCACGATCCTCTTTTGGGGTTTTCTTGCCTGTGTTCTTTTTCCCTAAGAGGCTATTTATTTATTATTGAACCGGCATGTCTATATCTTGTGTACATAGTATAACTCTGAATCATGATGCCTAACACATAAATGATATCATGATGCAATGAAAATGATGCATGACTAGGCATAGTAACTAATAAATGTGGGGCTCTAAGCATGACATAGAGATACACCACCGCATGACCCTAATTCTAAGACTGAAACTAGGTGTCTGATAATCTTGTAGACTAATGAGATGTCAAGTGAGTGTGAGGAATATTTGAATAGTCCACTATTTGTACTGAGCTACAACTTTCCTGGTTAGTCCTGCTTAAAGTAAGTCGTAATAGACAATTAGGAAAGGATCAGAGGCCCGTGTTCAATAGCCAATCTTTAGCCTTAATAACAAAAAATCGAATGAAATTTATTCCTTTTTTATCCATATGATTTAATCAAGAAATATACATTTCTTTTTAACCCCGACTAATCTTTTCTGGGAACAATGTGTTGGCCCTGCTCTCTCCTTGGACATGTGCACCTCAGCTTATGCCAAAAGCATAAGTTGAGTGTCCTAATGTAGAAAAACAACCTTGTCATGGACCTTACCCAACTTTGACTCATGGCAAAGCCATGAATTAAGGGTGGCTATTATGATTAATGCTCCAGAAAGTGGGGTTAAAAGAACAAAAAGAGAGAAAGAACAAAAGAAAGTGACTCAAGAAAAGTTGAAAGAAAAGTTATATAAATAATAATAATGATAATAATAATAATAATATTAATAATAAATACAAGAAAGAAAATAAAAGAGTTACTTATACAAAAGAATAAAGAAAGGAAAATAGCAAAATGAAAGAATATAAGAAAAAGGGCAGAATAAAATGATGAAAAGGTAGGACGCTTAATCGATATGTCAAGGAGGGAAAAAACTCACTAAAATATCCCTAAATATACCCTACCTTACCCTGAGCCTATGTTACAAGCTAAGAAAATCCTATTGTTATCCTAAGAGTTGTTATGGCGAATTTAAAGTAGTGAAAATAAGGGCAATCCTATGGTAATATGTATAAATGAGTTGTGAAGTTGTTCTAGCAAGCGTTGAAAAGTAATCCTTATACTCAATACTGAAATCATTATGTGAAAAATGAGGATGTTATTTTGAAGTGAGGACACTAGTTGCAATACGGGAAAAATTAGTACCTAGGTGAGAGATCTAAGAGGATAGGTGTCAGGTGTTGGTGAGTCTGTGTCATGGTCGAATACACATAATTCATGCCTAATAGTGATAGCATTAATGAACATAATAAGAATAAGCAGGATTGATATCCAAATGATTGCGAAAGCTAAAAGATGGATACTCTTGTACAAAGATTTTGTAGTGAGTAATAGTGCGTCACTTGAGGACAAACAACGAATTAAGTTGAGGATGTTGATTTACCGTGGTTTCACGGTACTTTCAATGTCTTTTCCTTAATTTTAGTGTGTGTCTAAAGCCATTTTGTATTGATTTTTAATGTAGATTTCTCTTTATTTGCAGGAAATCTATCCAACGGAGAACGTGGAGGATTTGAGCACAAATTGCAGAATTGACCACCTACGGAGCCCACAATGGTCCATCGTGACTGTGACGGTCCATAGGTGGCACTGTAGTTAGATGAAAATGGCTGCTGAAGGAAGGTGGGGAAGTCTGACCAAGTGTGGGGAACACTTACGCCCTAGTTACTCTCATTACTTGATTAAACTCCAATACTTTAACCTATCACTTGTTTGCTTTAATTTAGCTAATTGCTTTTATTAATCAAAACCCCCTTTAGTTATTTGTTTTTTGGAAAATAATTGACTAAATATAAGAAAAAATAGAATTAAGTTAAGTGTGAACCATTTTCCTCGGGGGAACGATCCCAACCTCACTAATTTGGTTAGTTACTTGATTCGACCGCTTTTACTTCTTATCGAGAAGTAAATTTGAGCGTATCACATGTCATCGAGAGTTTATATACAAGCAAATAACAAAGGTCAATTCCTTTGAAGGAGAACTTCTCCACTATTAACTAAAACATACTCATACTCCCTTCCTTATGAATTCAAAATGGTAAATCACACTACACATATCACAACAATAGGAAGTTATGTTCAAATAAATTCAATTTCTAGCATGACACTAGGTTTCAAAAACATGCATCATTTAGGATATTGTTACAATTCATAGGCCCACATAAAGACATTGGCTAGACATATCATTACTTCATAAGAGTGAGCCTCCATCAACACTTCCCAAGTCACAAAAGTCACACATTTTTTAAAGGCACTCATCATTTCTCATTTAATGGAGACCCAAATTCTCATTGAGGGGGCCAAAAGACCACACCTTAAAAGTTACATCAAACATGATCCTTCCATTATATCATGAAGTTAAATGCACAATTAACATATCAAGATGCACAATCATCATGAGAAATTGAATATGATCCAAAAATCCATTTTCATGCAATATGAATTCTTCAAAACATGCATAATATAGTGTCACTTAATACATTCTTAACATATAGAGAACATGCAACTTATACTTATATGCAAGAATCCCATCATGAACAAGCTACATGAGGCCTTAACTACACCATGAATATTTAGAGTAATTCCATCATTTCATCAAAGCATATAACACATATTGGGAAGCTTAAGGTCCATTACTATCCTTTTATATAGATTTAGGTTAACCATCATCTCTAGGTAAAACCTTAGGCGAATCATATGGGAGACTTGGCCATAGAGGCCTCTTTCTTTTATTTCAACACTAGGGCAAGGTAGCTTGAAGGTCATTTCAACCCATATCATCACCTTTGGTGCAACCTTCCAACAAAACCATGCCTAGGTATAATCTAAGAACTTACTTTAGATGAACATACTTAAGATCAAACTTAAAAAACTAATAACCACTTAAAAGTTGGTCATCATCAATTCTTTTACCCTCCCATAAACTAAAGGGTGCATACATCTTTCTAAGTCAACCTTAGAGCAAAGGATAACTCCAACTTATGGAATAAAATCCTTTCTTCCTTTTTCCCCCACTATTAGAATAGGTTCATATAGGAAACAAAAAAACTAGTCATAAGGATCCTCCCATTAACTAGCATACTCCACAATCACCTTACAAGGTAAGTACACTACCTTCCCTTCTTAGGAGCAATCCAAAACGAAAGACTCCAATCCATACAAGGGCACTATGAAGCGTTACACATTTATAAGGCAAACATTCATCCTTCACTATTTTCCACATTTATCCAAAGCATTCATGCCTATACCATAACATTATGCTATCATTATATAAAACCATAAATCAACCCATCATTCCAAAGGGAACTCCATTCAACCATAATAACTCCTAACAAGCTATAACCATACCATAACATAACTTCTCAACATAATTCTCATTTCTCATAAATTACTTATAGCCATAAATGGTATCACATCAAAACATACAAAATTCACCTTCAAAAATACTCATCAAGACATAAAACAAAAGTAAGCATCAAAACTCACCTTTTGTCACTCAAGCATTAAGACATCATCCCATCCAAGCAATAACATCTAAAGACCACCGGACATGGAAACATAATAGAGATATTGTATACAGTTTCTATGGCACTACATAAGAGTAGTGAAGAAAGTAAAACTCTATTGTCCTATAGCCTCTCGCTCATAGAAGTGTCGCGACTCACCAACAATGAATGATTCTCTACTAGATGTGGCAATGTGAGACTTTAGACCCTAAAACTACTTTTTTTTATAATCTCATGCTCTGGTACAACGTTTGTCACATTGGAGAGCACCCCCTAGAAGTAACGTGGCATATTTGACCTCTCGGAGGTCTTATAGAAGACCATAGTCATCATTCATCACATTGTCATAAAAAATTTAAAGGAATATTTAAAACTTTTCATAGCACATCATATGCTAGAAACATCACTTCATATATATATATATATATATATATATATATATATATATATATATATATATATATATATATATATATATATATATATATATATATATATAAGAGTAGATAGGGACACAACCCGTAACAACATAAAATAATATCTAAGCTATTACATAATTTTCATTAAGAACTTGACATAGGAAATCCTCAAATCCTAAGGGTCCCTTTCTTTGAACTTGGGAGATCTATCAAAACTCTTCTCTTAGAAGACATCCTCTAGCCATGAACACCTACACTCTATGTAAATAGATGAAGAAGAATGTATTAGTATAAGAATGCAGTAAGTATGACGACCATGTATTTAAAGAGGACATTTAGTTAGAAACCATGCATCAGGTCTTTTAGTGGAACTTCATAAACATTGACACAATCATCGTTATATAATTCACATACTTCATATAGACATGTAAAATGGTCATAAAATTACATGAAGACACATATTGCATTTAAAGCACATTTAGCATTTCATAAAATCATCTTCTTTTACCTTAATTCCTTTTCCCCCAATTCAACCTTTAGTAATACATGGTTTAATGTATGAATAGTGTCCCATTCCATCATCCACACACAAGCATCACCTTAGGTTCACTAAGGGTAAACACTCATACAAGCTTAATAGAGATAGCATATCATGAGACACATATTTCATATATGACCAACTTAATTCATGAACCTCATATATGACTTATTCCAAGACAACGTGCAAGTCAAGACTTATACATAAAAATTTATAAAATTAATTATTTTGAATTGTTTAAACTAGAGAAGTTTGCTAGTTAATTACCATCGAGGCGGGTCAAAATTTGGGTGTCAACAACTGTCCCTCATTTTACTTGGATTGTTGCAAGAAATCAGTGGAAAATGAAATTTACCAAACTAATATTGACCGACCTCACCTTCATATTTTGGAAAAGAGATTTGGTATGGACTTTATGAAGTATGGCCGAACTTTAGATACGGGTTTCCTGCATATGTCAGTGAGACAATAGTCAACAATAACATATTTGAATTTCATTTCATGAAGACATCCTACGACCTTACTAAAAATCCCAATATAAGACTACTAGTGAAATGTGCATGTGAATCCACATAACCTTACACAAACTAAGTAAATCCACAAAGAGACCACAAGCATTATCATTTAGTTCATACATTAACATGAAAAATATGTCCAACTACCTGGATGCTAAGTAAGACCTTCATTATATAGACAATCAGACCAACATTATGCATATAAAGTAAGACCTCATCACATAGACACAATAGGATTCACACTATGCATATTATCATAAGAAGTCGGTCAACACCATAATTTCATGCATAAGAAACATATACATATACATATACATATCGAACTCCCTTCAAAAGATACTTGTGCAATGCATAGGCAAAGTCATATACCCTCACCTATACTAAGCAACTTCCCTTTGGTGATCTAGTTAGGGTTCATTACTTTACTTCCATTGTCTATTTACATTAGGGAAACCTTGCCTCAACCGACATGAGGCTATGTGAGCTAAACATGGACCAATGTCATGGAACCCACACCGAAAGGAGCTACTCTACTTGCCAAGGTAGAACATAAACATCATGCTAGCATCTAGGTGGATTCACTTGATATGTCCTATAAGTGCCCCATACTTAAGGAACAAGGAGATGTATGATTAAAACCCTCTTTATGCCAATTGTCATTGTAGTTTCCACCTCATGAGGACATTTGGTAAACATGCCTTCCTTTTTTGGAAGGGGCACCCTTCATTTGTCAAGTTCAGTCAGTGCTAAGCTAGGTTCCCTTTTTTAAAAGTCTTTATTAACATTACTTAATAAAAATAGGCTTTAGGAGATTAAGCCCTCACTCTCATATGCATAGATCATTGGTTAATGATGAGAATATCCTTTCATCAAACCTAAATCCTGAGAATATCCTTTCACATGGACATGGCATATTCATAGCATAGTCTAGTTTAGATTACAATTGACAACATCTGGGAAAAGACCCTACTTTACTATATTATCATAAGATGCTTCATACATACATTCATGAGTGTTTATGTGTACATATATGAGAAAACCTTTCACAGAACACCTTTAGACATATATATGTGTACATATATGAGAAAACCTTTCACAGAACACCTTTAGACACATATATTCATACTTCATCATTGATATACTTGACAGCATAACATGTACTTCATGTTTATAGCTTAATCATGCATTCATACTCATGCACATAGAGAGATACCTTAGGAACTATCCTATCAAGGTATACATGTGCAATGTATAGGAAATGTATCACACCCTCACCTATACTACTATACCTTTCAAGTAATCCTAGTTAAGATACCTTCTTCATACGTTCATGAATATATTACACTTACAGTTATGCATGAGACATGTGTATGCACTGATCAACATTATCACATAACGGCAACCACCAATCTTCAAAATTACAACACATATTCATATCACTCAAGCCAGACAGAACTCACATTTATAGTATTAAGGACTATAGACTACACACACTCCCTTTATGTCATAGGAGACAAGAACATATCTAACATTTTAATAGAAGACTCCTAACATACAAGACCACATAGTCATATAGAGGTACATAGGTAGGGGTCATTCATCAATAGTACTTCATCAATTGTTAAGCACATAGATACCCAACCCTACCATCCTCATTCACATGTTAATAACACTATCAACACATCCTAGATCATAAATGGAAGACTGGCCATATAGCTTGACATATGTGATCATCATAACAAAACTCCACAATACATAATTTAGCCTTAAACTCCATGATCACATCATATAGAAAATTAAAAGAATATGAACATCACCACCATAATTAAATAATACGACACAATGCAATTCAAGGCTAAATATATACTAAGAAGAGGAAATAGGTCAATATTACCAAATCTTCAAGCTTTGATCATCACTAATCAATTCCAAACAATCAATTACCAATTTAATTAGATAAAAATAGCAATAGACAATTCAACATAATTGAATCATAATCTCATAAGTATCTTAAAAAATGACAAAAAGGCCTATATAATAGACTAAATTGAGAAACTAGGAGGATCAAGGATTCTTCATGAAATTGGATTTAAATTCATCATAAAAGCACTAGATAATAATAAATTCATCAATATAATATCTTTGAAATAAATTTGACAATGAAACCCTTTGGCTAGATTGTAAGGTAGCAATTTTGATCATGAATTTACTTTGAAAAAACTTTGAAAGAACTCCTTAGATAAAATGTTAACTAAGGATCAAGGATTACCTTACATTAATAGAAGAAAATCCCACACATTTAGAGAAGAAACCACTTCAAAATTCATCTTCTATCTTGAACTTGAGTTTTCCCTCCAATGGAGGTTTGAGAGAATTTGGATGAGAGTTTTAAGATTTTTAATCTCTTATCAGGTATTGGGGTTTTTCACTTGTGAATGGGGTTAAATAGGACATAAAAATAATTTATAACCGACTCCCGAAGTTACCAAAATGCCCCAATACTTATTCAGACTTTTAGACATGTCAAACTTGACATTAAAACGAGGCAACCGAATCTAGGAAGTGGTTGCGCGTCGCGGAGGCAGCTCCAAATTTCGCCTCACTAAATTTTTGAGGCTGTGATCCCTGTGTCAGGCGTGCGACGAAAAGGCAAACTTAGGGCTAGGAGCGCGACACGTGACGGTCTCCAGATCTTGCATATACGCTCAGCTTTTGGCAGCTTCTTTGTCTAATATTTAGGTCCTCCTTGGGGGCCCTTAGGGTGGTCCTCGGGGAGTCATACCCTAACATTTTGACACTAAGCATGTCTATTAAGATTCTAGGGTCACCTTTACTCTTTTAGACTCCAAAAAATACATAAAAACAAGGCAAATATACAAGGACACACTAGCAAGTCTAAATACTAACTTTCAAACATCTTGGTTGTTCTTGAATGTTTGACTTCTAAACCTCTTCAAATAAACTACACAAGATGTAAAACACTTTATTTACATGTTATTGACCTCTTAAGGCACATGTGAGGCTCTATACACCTTACTTAATTTGGAGGGTTCTTACAAACAACCTAACATTGGAAAAGGTTTTGATGCTATTATTATGGGTCAAATTAACATTCTAATGTTCCCAATTATTAGGAAGATACCAAATCACTTCCTGAACTTTTTCCTCATTTGAAATAATATGGACAGCTCTCTTAAGTTGACTTATCATGTTTGACATCACCCTAAGGTGTTGTTTTATATTCTGATCATGATGCTTTTGTAAGTGTCTAATTTGATAGTTAATTGCCGAGGGAGGGTTACAGACGTACCCCCATACGTTCCTCGCAGATATGCCCAAAAAGTATGAGCAGTATAGAATTTCTCACATTTATGTATGAGGTCATCACCTACAGAACTAATTGTTATTCCACATGCAATGGAGTTATCCTTTTTCCAAGTTTTGTAAGCTTCTGGATCACTTATGTGTTGTGAAGTACTTTGATCTTTTAGTACATACCATATTTTAAAACTCCAGATGTCATAATTCTCACTTTTAAGTTTTTCACCTTTGTTTAAGTCAACAATGATACTTTCTAATGTCATGTTTGTTATTGACATATAATAATGCAAGAATCTTAATCAATTATGAATGAGACATACACAATCAAGCAAATTAATTCTCACAAAGATTTCATATTTAATGTAAAATTGAAACGACACATATGCATCAATCATCATCTAAAAGCTAAATATTTAATAAAAATTGAAACCTAATATCTTAATGTGTATAATTAATATATTGAAGACTTTGATAACAACGATTTTTAAGTCTTGTAACATAATTTGAGAAAAAAGCAAACTAATTCATATCTTGAAAAAACAATTAGCAATAAACATTTACAAGTAATTGAAAGATTAGAATTCTCCACAAGTCTTCATGACAATAAATATAAACCTTAAAAGGTGGATTAGGACAAATGTCATGAGAAACATCAGGTGATCTACTACCCCAAGTTTCACAGAAAGCGTCTATTAAAAAAGATATGGCTCTCCAATCTGAAAGTTCTTTATAATCAGCCAGTTCAACCCATTTTATTTTTAAAAGGTGAATAAAATCACTTGCTGAAATATTATGGGACATCTTCAATGGCTCAAACTCTTTATAATTTTCTCTTTTTCCCTTCGGATGAACCTTTGGTTCCTTGAAATATTTTTTCGCCCTTCGGACACCAATCTATAAGATTTTTTGCCCTCAGAATCATGTCTTATGACGACTTGCTCTTCTACCTTGACACTTTGCTCAACTTTGACAACTCACACAAGGAGAGTAATTTGAGCATGTTTCTGTTCAGCCATATCTGAAATGGGAACAAAAATGGAAATATGGTTAATACTACTTAATGCGACAACATATGTCACAAATTCTTGTAGGAGACAAGGAACCGTCTAAGGAATTTAAGCCTAAGTGAACTTGTCAATACCAATTTAGATACACATATATAAAATTATAATCTAATCAAAACAAGTGATCGCTATTCTTTATTATGTAAAAGAGGTAACTTATGGCCTTTAAAAAATTCAAAGTCAACCACAATCTAATTAGACCACTTGAAGAAACTTATTTTGAATTAAATAATAAAATAAATACTTTGTTCATAAAAAAATACTACAAATTCATCGTCTATTTTTTATATAAAAAAATAGTTCTTTATGATTCCAAAGAAAATGAAAGAATTATTTTGATGAGTCCACAAATTGGACTTATTCAGGGCTTTATTTTGATAGAAATGGTATCCTCAAATTCTTATTTTACCTCAATATCTTATGAAAATTCTTAAGTTTCAAGTATTTCAAATTAGAGAGAAAGCATGGACACTTACGCAAAAAAAAAACAAAGAGGCTGAAAAAATGAAAAAATTGAAGCTTGAGCATTGCGGAAGGGACATACTTCGCCCTTAGTTCTAGTACGTGAAGCTCTGAAGGAAGTGGATCAAAAAGGCGATGAATGGAGTAGTAGACACATCGCCAAACACTTTCGTGAAGTAGCACTATACCGCCCAATGGTACAGGACATTAACCTGCTGAAGGAAAGCACAAAATGGCAATGAAATTGAAGATGGGCGAGCCATCGATTCATTTACCTACCTCAACTAACCTCACCGAATAATCCGCCGCCACACTAAATTTGAAAACTATAATGTAACACTTCAAAAATTCACGACGTGTTCTAGGGCCTAACATACGTGTCAAAAGGTCTCGACAGTGTTTTAAGGTCTATTTTAATGAATATAAGTCATTTAGGAAGTATAGAAACCAAAACGTTCAAGAACGTCCATGACGTCTGGAAACTAATTCAATAAGGTACTAGTGTAGCTTAGGCTTTTTGACTAGCTTTTAGAAGTCGTAAAATGATGAAAAATGGTGAAAGGATGTGTAATACGTATTAGAGTTAGTTCATAGTCAAAAAATCGGGCACGACTACCCAAGGACCAACCAAGGGCCCTTGAAGGGGACCTTTAAGACTAGGCATAATATTGTTTAAACAGAAAAAACCGACAGAACCAATTTTTTTTTAATTTTGGTTTCGTTTTTTGGTTATTTCAATTAGTTTTTGTTTTGAATTTTAATATTTTAGTTTTTTGGTTTGGTTTTTGGTTTTTTAAATTTAATATTTCAGTTAACCGAAAAGCGAAATTATATGTTTATATTTGTTATTTGGTACCCCATTCCGAGCCAGCCCAATAGCCCACAACTTAAAATATTCTCAGACAACTGCCCAAACCCAACTTTCCTAATACAATTATACAAATTCCTATCCCTAAAATCTAAATTGATATACGCCAAGTCACTAATGCCAAACGCGGGTAACGCTGCCACACAGCAGTCAACACGTTTGTCTCTCCTCGCCACCCGCCGCCTGTAACTCGTTACTCGTCATTCATAGGCTCATTGGATATGCTGGTCTCTCCTCAGTCCTCTCCTCGCCCCCCGCCGCATGTAACTCGCGACTCGCGTCACTCGAAAGTGCATTGCTCGCAAGTCACAACTCAAAATTTGAAGGTCAGCACTCAATCCTTATAAGTTATAACTCATAGATTGTATCTTCGTCTCTGCTCTTATACTCTTCCTTTAGGTATATTTTGTTTTATAATAGGAGCCTATAAATTCGGATCTTAAAAATGAATTTTGACTAGGTTATAATCATGCTTTAGATTGGTAAAAATATAGAAAAAATTGGAATTAGATGGAGTCCTTAGTGAAGCACTAGTTAAGGTAAAGGGAGGATACATCTTTTTGTTTTTGTGCTATACAATTTTATCAGACCATATACATGGATGTAAATTAATTTGTGCATGCCAAAAATCCAATAATTAGGAAAAATTGTACCTGAAATATTTATAATGTTAAGTAAGTTGTAGTAAAATAGAAATTAAGTATGCAATTATGCAGAGCAAATCAGCAAGTAATGCATAACATAAACTTGATGTCTAAATTCTCACCTAAAAGTAAATACATTAAATCAACTCAAACTGATGAAAAATTTGTCTTCAACTCGATTTTAAATTAGAAAACCTATTTAATTTATGTTCTTATATCTCGTCTTAACACTTCAGTCTTAGGCTCTTAAATCTTAGATTCATCTAGATATTTATATGTATGTATATTCAATTTCAAGTGTTTATGATATATGGGTAAATAATGATACAACCAGTTAACTATTATGTTCTCCAAGCCGTGTAAACAAACTAGCAAAACTTGTAAATCCTTAGGACAATCAAGACCATTTATCAAATAATGGACAGTTGAGATTTAACCAAGTGATCAATCACCATGCAACAAATATACACAGAAGAAGATTTCTAACTGTAACAGAATCAAAATATGATCATTCCTTATGTTGTAAATTGTATTGTATAGTGTCCTTTTTAAATTTGATTTTTGTTCTTCCTGTTTGTTTCACTTTTTTTTAATAGATGACACAAACTAAAAGTAAGGGAAGTGAAAGTGGAGCTTCAAATGACAGCATACCTTACACCTCATCTCCCAGTTGAGGTTCTAGTTGATGTTGATACTTCAAAGAAAAGAAATCCATGGAACCTCGAGCTAATTGTTGGAAGCATTTTTACAAGTTCACCACTGAAAATGGAGCTAGTAAAGCCAAATGGAAGTATTGTGCAAAACCTTATGCAGCGTCTATATCATCTAATGGTACGTCAACAATAAATACTCATATGAGAACATGTCCTAAATTTCCTCGTGACACTGTAGATAAAGGTCAAAATCTAATTAATTTTCTACCATCTTCAACGGGAGCAAAGGAAGGGCTCATTAGCACTTGGAAATTTGACCAAGCACAAAGTAGGAAAGCTTTAGAAAAAATGATAATTGTTCACGAGCTACCATTTCGTTTTTTTGAGAAAGAGGGTTTTAAAAACTCCATGAGAGTTACAATGCCGCAATTTCATATACCTTCTCGTAGAACTGTGACGAGAGATTGTTATGAACTTTACCTTGAAGAAAGAAAACTTTTGAAGAAGGTTTTCAAAGAAGTACGTCCATGAGTTTTTCTTACAACAGATACTTGGAATTCTATAAAAAAATCAACTACATGTATTTGACAGCCCAATTTATAGATAGAAATTGGATTTTGCATAAAATAATAAAGAATTTGTGCTATTTCTAGTCATAAGGGCGTGGATATGGCGGCTTGCAGTGTTTGACTGAATTGGGTTTGGATAATGTGTTTACTATTACAGTTGATAATGCTAGTTCTAATTATGTTACTATGAAAGAAATGTCTAACAACTTGAGCAATTGGGGAAGTAACATTATGGATTCCGAACATCTTCATGTGAGGTTTATGGTACATATCCTTAATATTATATTGTAAGATGGGTTGAAGGAAATTGGTAAGTCTGTAAAGCTAGTGAGACAAGCCATGAAATACATTAAACTATCTCCCGCAAGACTTAGAATGTTTAAAGATGTTGTGAATCTGAATTTATAACTTGTAAGAAATCATTATGTTTAGATGTTCCTACTAGGTGGAACTCTACATATTTGATGCTTGATATAGCACAACATTTTGAGCTTGCATTTCAAAGATATAGTTTTTATGATATTGGATACTTGAATCATCTTCGTACCTTTGGTTCTGATTCATCTGAAAACAAAGATGGAACTAGTGTTAAGACGGAACTTCTGTTGAAGATGAAACTAGTTTTGACGATGGAACAACTTCAAATATTCTTTCAAGTGTTGACTGGAAAAATATGAGGTCAATGGTGAAATTTCTTGAAACTTTTTATGTACTTACTTTGAAGGTTCTGGTTCTAATTATGTCACGAGTAATACACACTTTGTTGAAATTGCTTAACTTAATCTTATTTTGAAAGATACAATGACAAATAAAATTGTAATTTGAAAGAAATGGTAGAAAGTATGAATGTGAAGTGAAAAAAGTATTGGGGTGAACCACAAAAAATGAACAAGATGATCTTTATTTTATCTGTATTGGATCCCCGTAACAAGCTTGATTATGTTCCATTTGCAATTGTGGATATGTTTGGAAAAGAAGTTGGGGAAAAGCTATGTTCAGAAATGAAAAAATACATGAACAAAATGTTTGAATATTATGTCAAAAAATCCCCAAAAACACTTTACAAAGTACCATCTTCACCCACTTCATTTGACAATTCATCAAGTATATATAGTGTGAGTGGTTGTGGCTACTTTGTAAATAGAGGAAAAATGAGAACGAAACAACAATTTGAGAAGCATAAAGAAGTTAGTGGAAGTTTAGGTAATAAATCACAATTGGAAAGATATCTTGCTGAAGATATTGCGATAGATAGTGATGACTTTGAAATATTAATGTCGTTGAAAGTTAATGAGCTGAGATTTCCTATTCTCGCAGAGATGGTTCATGATATGTTACACTTTTCTTATTTCAAGTGTCGCATCAGAATGTGCATTCAGCACAGGAGGTCATGTTCTTGATCCCTTGAGGAGCTCATTAAATACTAAAATTGTACAACCTCATGGTTGTGTTCAAGATTGGCTTAGAAGTGAGCCTTTTCCAATCAATATTGAAGAAGATTTAGAGTATCTTCAACAACTTGAACTTGGTAAGAATTTGATATTTGTATTAATTATATTAAATATAATATTGTTACTTGTGTTTCTTAACAACTAACTAATTTTTTCATATTTTTGTAGATTTTGCTTGTAGTGGGACTGAATCTAGTATAATTGATATATAGTTGTATCTTGTAAGTTCAACTATCAACAAGTGATGTGTGGTAACGAGTAAGTAAAGAACTTATTTACATAAGTTTCTTGATAGTTTTATATATTTTATTATGAAATGTGGAACATTTGTCTAAAGAGTTCTATTTTCTCGCAGTCCTATCAATGTTTTGTTATTCTATTTGTTTCAATATGTTGGTACTTTGGAGCTATTGTAATGGAGGTTGCAACAATGATTTGTTGGTTTTCTAAATCTCTTTGTTGTTGTAAATTACAATGAATCAAATAATAATGAGTTTAGTTCGTAACTAACTTTATTTTAAGGATAGGCACAAGCTTGTTGAACTTTGCAGTGTTGTTGTCTTGACCTTTCATAGTCTTTTTAGTCTTACGTGTTTATGCTCAATGCGTTTATGCATTAGTTAGCTGACTTTGATCTATTCTGTAAAACCTTGCTCAGGTGGAAACTTGTAAGATAATAGTAATATTAAACCTAACTACTTGTAAGGTGTTCATTCAAATGCGTATTTTGTGTAGAAGAGGTACAGATGAAATGTCTTATGTCACCTATTTTTCCCTATGTAAGTGATAAATGATAATGCACAGGCTCCAATGATCAGACAGAGGTCCAGATGAAGTCATGAAGAACAGAATACTGATCACTTTGTTAATTAATTTTAAGAGATGTTTGATAGAGACTTTATTTTAGGTAGTTTAGCTTTTGGATTTTAAGTCCCTTAAAAAAACATATTCAAATGCTTCTAATATACAAATTTGTTAGACAAGAAGTACTAAAGTCCACCTGTTAATTAAATTTGGTTAAATCGAAGCCAAACAAAAATAAACCGAACCGAGATTATAATAAACGAACCAAACTAAATTTATTCCGGTTTGGTTTGGTTTCACATTTGGCCAAACCAAAAACTGAAAAACCTAACCGATATTTTACGAACCGACCGAACGCCCAGCCCTAGGTAACCTTGCATTTTGGGGTCAAAGGATTGCCCAAGGCAGTGTGCACAGTGGAGTGCCACCGACGGGGCATCGATGGTCACTTAGCCAAAATCTTGGAAGGTTCATTTTGCAAAGTCTTTGTACTTAGAGACGGTTGTGTAGCACGCAGATAGCAGTGGCCCTCATCTCATAGACGAACTATTGATGGGGTTCTCGTCTATGAAGGGTTTGTTTTACTGCACGTTTTCACTTAAGTTGATTAATTTATTGGCTTAGTTAGGAAGTCAATTAGGGGTAGGGTATGTCTAATTAAGTTAGTTTACCCTCAATAAAAATCCTTAATCTAATTAGACTAACCTAAACTCTCATAAATTCCAAACCCATAACTCTCTTCCTTCTCTCTTCTTTCTCTCTCTAATGAAGAACTCCATTGAACACCAAGCTAGGGAAGGGTTTAACGGATGAAAAAGGTCAATTTTCTCCATAAATATTCATCAGTTAGTAAGGTATGGGATCTCTTTCACCTTTGACACCTGTTTCCTAAAAGGGTTTCATCAAATCATTATAAAAGTTGGGTTTTCATCCAATACGAATTTGATGATGTGAATTAATTTGTTTATTATTTATTTTGGATATTATGAATGGATTAACATGTATTCTGACATAATTATTATATACTATTATGAATTGGTCTAGTTGATAGAAGAGATGAATTTTACTATTTAACCCTAGGTTATAGATTGATATGAATTGTGTAATGTTGGTAATTGACTTGGTTATTGGTTGAATTACTATTCGATGATGTTATTGTATCAATCATGATTAAATTAAAAGTGAATTATAGTCTTATCATACTAGTTTTTGAGAGGTGATCTAGGTTATGAAGCATGTTGTTAGATTGACCTAAGTATCTTATCTTACGCTATGAACTAGTGTTGGATTGTAATGTAGTAATTCAATTAGCCTTGTTATTATGTTGGTTATTGTTTTATGATGAAACGAAACCCTAATTCGGTTTAGATAAGGGTTCATGGTAAGACATTGATGATTAATTATGAAGGAGACTTGGTAAGTCTTTTGATCCTTATCCTTTACTTCAAATATGGTTAATTGTGATTCAATCATGATGTTGCATTGGAGTATGCCTTGTATTAGGATTGATAGGTTTGGTATGATGTTGAATTGAAATGTATTTACTATGGTTTGTGAGGTGTTGGCTAAGATGTAAATGTTATAAGGATGGTCATGATTTATCAATGCGCCTTATTATAAATTGATATGTAAATGTGCTAACCTCACTTATATGAATAGTAATGTGCAAACTCATGCAATTCTTGTTGAGCTATGATGATGATGATTATACAAGGGTTAGTCCCTATGACCTACATTAAGTTATGATGATTAATAAAGACATTAAAGACATTTCAAAAGGGACTCTAGCTTAGCACCGAGTGAGCTAAAGTGAGGAGTGTCCCTTCTCACATAGGGAAGGTAGGATCACAAAAGTACTATTGATATTGGAGACTATAATGCATTTACCATAAAGAGGGTCCCAACTATATCTCCTAGTTCTTGTACTACGTTGCCCCATAGAAATTCTAGCTAGTTGATCCACGTAGTTGCTATGTTCATGTTTTGGTACTACTTTGGCAAGTAGTCTACCTTCTTACGGTTTAAGATTCCATGACATTGGATTTCACATTAGCTCATGTGGTCTATGTCGGTTAAGGTAAGAAGTTCCCAAAATGTAAAATGAATTAAAGGAATGGACTCTAACTAAGATAACCTAAGAGTTTAGCTTAGACTAGGTAGAGGTATGGGACTCTACCTAAACATTGCACTTGTTAGCCTTGACGGAAGTCTTAGGAGGATGTTATTATGTATGTATATTATTATAATGGTACATGATACGTATATGATTAACTTGGACATTGTTGATAGTATATGATTATTGGTTTCACTTATTAATACATGTTAGTATATATTTTTAAAGTATGATGATATGTACTCTTAAATCCATGCTATGTGAAGTGGGATGTTGGTCATGATTCTTGTTGGGTTACTTGATTGAGTAAACTTATGGGGCTTTGCTTGGTCATTGCATTGGTTGACTTAATAGGGGTTCATGGGTAATTGCCTTCTTTTGATTGTATTAAAATATACTCTTATTCAATGTTCTTGAAGTTATAACTTGATGATTAGAGTGGTCTTGATATTATTTGCAATTATGTTAATATGATCATTAACATGTCTATGTTTTGTATTATTGGTCTTGTGATGTACATGCCTATGACTTAAGGAATATGTCTTTTTGATTGGTATGATCTTCTTGAATGTGCATAAGGTTTTCAAAGGGTAAAATAGCATGTTTTCATGAAAGGTCCCTTTTTAGTATGATTTGATAATATGTGTGTATATGGTCTCATACTTAGTACAAGTGGTGTACTAACATCATTTCTTCCTTGTCCCCAACATTTTAGGTTCCGGTTGTTAAAGGGCTTTTGGAGACGACTTTAAAGAAGACTTGGAATTCTTAATCATCCAAGTAGGGTAGGTCCTCACATTTCAAAGGCAATACCACTATCAAGCTATGAAGTTATTTAGTTTTAGGACTATTATGTTTCTTTCCTTTGTATTTGGATAATAAACATTGTATGACCTTTAGATGGTCTTATTGTATTGACGTATGGGCTAGGCCTAATTAGATATACTCTTATTATATGGTTATGAGATGAGACGACTACTTGATACTATGTTATATTCTATATATCTATGTGCAGTAAAAGTAGAAGACTAAGTAATCTTCCTACACGAAGGGTACATGTATACTCAATATATAACTATTATTTGTATGTAGAGGTCTATGTAAGCCTCCACGTAGAAGTAATATAACGTTTTAATTTTTCCACGTTTTTGACCTATGAATGTTATGATGTGAGCTAAGAGGCTAGTCTTAGTCCTCAAAGAGGACGATGACGCCGATCACGTCTAGGGGATGCACCCCAAATGTTACAAACTTGGTATCAGAGCATCTAGTTTAATATCATTGAGTCGATGTCTCTCTCAAGCACGTCTATGTAGGTTCGTATTCATAATTTTGAAGAGCGCCACACTTATGAGTAGGAATCTATATGAAGCTTAGGAAACTCTCACTTTTTTCGAAGTCCAATATCGTGCCTCTAGAGTGTTAGATATATGTGCTTTTAGCATTTAATCCTTTTATTGTGATAATAGGAAATCAATAGTCGAACGAATGTGGCATGAAGACTTAAAGAAGATATTGCTAATACGAGAGTTCCTCCCCATGGTAATCAAGTTCCTCCTCTTGAGGAAGAAGTTAGTGATGACCAGGCTCCGGTCGATCCTCCTTTTGAGGGATGGTGACATAATGGCCCAAGCAATTACCACCCAAGCACAAGCCTCCACTATTCAAGCTCAAGCCATGATGGCCCAAGCTAATCAGGAGGTTGTACCCTGAGCAAACCAACAAGTTTCTACCTTGGACTCCTGTCTAAGAGATTTCACTACGATGAATCTCCCTACTTTCTATGAGTCCAAGGTTGAAGAAGACATCCATGAGTTCATTGATGAAATATACAAGATCCTCTATGTTAAGGGGTTGACCACTAGTGAGAAGGCCGAGTTAGCCACTTACCACCTCAAAGGTGTGGCCCAAACTTGGTATGTCCAATGCAGGGACAATAGATCGTTAAGGGGTGGACTGGTTACTTGGGAAGTGTTCAAGAAGGCTTATCTTTATAGATTTTTTCTATGGAGAAGAGGTAAGATCAAGTGGTGGAGTTGATCAACCTTCGCCAAGGAGGTATGAGTGTGCTAGGATACTCCTTAAAATTTACTCAATTGTCAAAATATGCTCTTTCTTTGGTTACCAACCATAGAGATGAAATAAACCGCTTTGTGACGGGAGTGTCGGATAACTTGCAAGAGGAATGTCATTCGACTATGATACATGACAATATGAACTTTTGTCGTCTCATGGTTCTGCTCAACAAGTGGAAGAGGCAAGGGCTAAGAGAAGGATTAAAGATGACAAGAGGGCAAGATGTTTTGATTAAGGTTATTCCAATGGTAGGCTTGAGATCCAAGACAAGCCTAGGTTTAACAAGAGGGTTTATAATCAAGTTCCTTCCAAGTTCCCTAAGGATAGTAACGATAGGGTGTCTACCCCTAAGACTAAAAATGGAAGGGATACTATTTCACCAACCAAGAAGACAACTTGTGGAAAGTGTGCAAGAATCACTATGGTGATTGTCTTAAGGGAACGGATAATTGTTTTAGTTGTGGTAAAAGTGGGAACAAGGTTTGAGATTTACCAAATGTGAGGGGGCAAGACAAGGACAGTAGACAAACAAGTGGTTCTAATGATGCTCCGAAAAAGAAATCGCTTTTATGCTCTCGCTCTGGGGTGAGCAAGAGACTTTGCTCGACGTGGTGACCGGTATGTTGAAAGTATTCTCTATTGATTTATATGACTAACTTGATCCCGGTGCTACTTTATCATTTGTTACTCCTTTAGTAGCTAAAAATTTTTACATTTTGCCCGATATCTTGCAAATGAACCTTTTATAGTGTCTACCCGGTGGGTGAGTCGGTTGTTGCAAAGAGGGTGTATAGAAATTTTCCTACAATGTTTCTCAATAGAGTTTCTTATCTTGAACTAGTAGAATTTGATATGATTTATTTTGAAGTCATATTGGGTATGTCTTGGTTGCATGCTTGCTTTGCCTCTATTGATTGTAGAACGAGGGTGGTGAAGTTTACTTTTTCAAATGAGCCCATTTTAGAGTTGAAGGGGAGAAATTCTATTTCTAAAGGTCGTATCGTCTCTTGTTTAAAATGCATGAAAAATGATCTCTAAAGGGTTTTTATACCATATAGTAAGAGTCAAAGATTTAGACTCCGAAATTCCTCCAAATGAGTCGGTCCCCGTAGTGAGAGAATTTCTGGAGGTCTTTCCTAATGATCTTTGCGGTATTCCTCCCTAATGGGAAATTGAATTTGGTATCGACTTGTTACCAGATACGAATCCAATTTCAATTCCTCCTTATCTGATGGCTTCGGACGTATTGAAAGAGTTGAAGGCCCAACTCAAAGATTTACTAGACAAAGTCTTCATTAGACCTAGTATTTCTCCATGGGGTGCTCCAATTTTGTTTGTGAAGAAGATGGATGCTTCCCTTAGAATGTGTATCGATTATAATCAACTCAATAAAGTCACTGTTAAGAACAAGTATCCTCTCAATCTAATTGAGGATTTGTTTGATTAACTCCAAGGGTAAAGCTACTTTTCTAAGATTGACTTGGGATCGGTGTATCACCAACTAAGGGTGAGAGGTGAGGATATATAAAATATGGCATTTTGGACTATATATGGTCACTATGAGTTCTTAGTAATATACTTTGGTCTCACAAATGCCCCGGTGGCATTTATGGATCTCATGAATAGGGTTTTTCAAAGTTATCTAGATTCATTTGTCATTGTCTTCATTGACGACATCTTGGTATATTTGAAAAATTGAGGGTGAAACGATGAACCATTTGAGGGTGGTATTACAAGTGCTTAAGGAGAATTAATTATTTTCCAAGTATAGCAAATGTGATTTTTAGTTGAGATAGGTGGTGTTTCTTGGTCATATCATCTCTAGTGAGGGAGTTGAGGTTGATCCAAGGAAAACCAAGGCGGTGAAAAAATTGGGCTAGACCATTGACTCAAACCGACATTAGCAGTTTGTTTGGTCTAGGGGGTTATTATCAAAGGTTGTGGATGGTTTTGCGTCCATTGCATCTCCCTTGACTACGTTGACCCAAAAAAGTAAAAATTTGAGTGGTCGCAGGCATGTGAGAGAAGCTTCCAAATCTTGAAAGATAGGCTTACTTCTGCTCGGGTGTTGGATTTACTGGAGGGTACAAAGGTCTTCGTTTTGTATTGTGATGCATCCTGAGTGGGTTTAAGGTGTTTGTTTATGCAACATGGAAAGGTAATAGTCTATGCTTCTAGACAACTTAAGATGGATGAGAGAAATTATCCAACTCATTATCTTGAGTTATCGGCCGTGGTATTTGCCTTAAAAATATGGAGGCATTACTTGTATGGTGTCCATGTTGATATGTATGCAGACCACTAGAGTCTCCAATATGTGTTTACTCAAAAGAAGTTGAATGTACGACAAAGAAGGTGGTTGGAATTATTGGAGGTTATGACATGTGTGTTCTCTGTCACCTCGACAAGTCCAATGTAGCTACGGATGATCTATGTCTTATGACCATGGATAGTGTGTCTCATGTAGAGGAAGCCAAGAAAGTCCTAGTGAAAGATGTTCATAGGTTTGCTAGATTGGGTGTAAGGTTGAAGGATTCTCCGAATAGTGGTTTTATGGTCCATCATTACTTCGAGTCATCTTTGGTGGTTGAGGCGACGTCTAAGGAACACCTTGATCAACCATTGATGAAGTTGAAGGAATCAGTTCTTGGTAAGCATAACGAGTCATTCTCCTTGGGGGGATGGTTTCTTCAGGTATCAAGGAAGGTTGTGTGTTCCCAACGTAGATGGTTTGATGAACCGGAACCTTGAGAAAACGCATGGGTCCCGTTACTCCATTCATCCGGGTTCGACAAAAATGTACCATAACCTTAAGGAAGTATTTGGTGGGAAAGTTTGAAGAAGGACATAGCGGAATTTATCGCTAAGTGTCCAAATTGCCGACAAGTAAAAGCTGAATATTAAAAGTCGGTGGTTAACTACAACAAAACCAAGTTCCTACTAGGAAGTGGGAAGACATAGCTATGGATTTTCTGGCAGGTTTACCTCATACACAAAATCAATATGAATCTATATGAGTGGTTGTCGATAGGTTAAACGATCCGCTCATTTCACTCTCGTCAAGTCTACTTATTCGGTGGAGGAATATGCAAGGATCGTCATAGATGAGACTGTGTATAACCATGGTATTCTGTTATCCATCATATCGGATTGGGGTGCACAATTCACATCTAGCTTTTGGAGGTCATTCCAAGAAAGGTTGGGTACCAAGGTGATTTTAAGCACCAATTTTTATTCCCAAACGGATGGTCAAGCGGAGCGTACTATTCAAACACTTGAGGATATGCTTAGACCTTGTATCACTGATATCAAAGGGTATTGGGATAAGCATTTTCCTTTGGTGGAGTTTGCTTACAATAGTAGTTTTCATTCATTTGTATCTATGGCTACTTATGAAGCCTTCTATGATAGGATATGTAGATCTCCAATTGGATTATTTGAAGTGGGAGAGCCTTTGCTTCTTGGTCCCGATTTAATTTATGAGACTTTAGATAAAGTTCATATTATAAGGAATCGCTTGCAAACGGCCTATTGTCGGCAAAAGTCTTACGCCGATCATTGGAGAAGGAACTTAGAGTTTGAAGAAGGTGAGAAGGTGTATTTGAAATTTTTTCCTATGAAAGGGGTGGTTAGATTTGACAACAAAGGGAAGTTTAGTCCTCGTTATGTTAGTCCATGTGAAATCCTTCAAAGGGTTGGCAAGGTTGTCTATGAGTTAAGGTTTCCTAGTGAATTGGTTTCGGTTCATCCGATTTTCCATGTTTCTATGCTTAAGAAGTGCATCGGTGATCCCAAGTCTATTTTTCCTGAGGGTCTTGGTGGAAAGGATAACCTCTCATTTGAGGAAGTTCCGGTTCAAATCCTTGATAGAGAAGTAAAGAATTTGGTGGAGTTTTGCAAAAATGTGCATTTTTTATGTTGTTACAGTAAGTTACAGTGAAGTGCTTTTAACTTGGAAAATTTGCATTTTTTCTTGTTTTGAGTTATGTTGCGCATTTTGATATGATGAGTCTCTGAAATTATATGTACCATGTTGGTAAGTTGAACTTTGACATAATTGACTCATATAAGGTATGTTGAGCTCACGTGGTTGTTGTGAGAAGGAAATTCCTCATAATATAATGTTGAGCCTTATGTGTGGTAATTGAAGTTTTTTAATTGCCTTGTGTAGATATTTAATTAATGTTGTAAATGGTATTATAATTTATTGTTGTTGGTTGGGCTGCTAGTCTTAAGTCTATTCCTTCCTTCAAAAGATATTTAGTGTCATTCAGGAACGAATGTTCCTATAGGAGGGGATACTGTAACAGTACGAAAATCCAAAATGTGTTCTATAGCCTAACATAAATTTCAAAAGGTTTATACACTATTTTAAGGTCTATTTTAATTATTATAAGTCATTTAGGAAGTCTACAAACCAAAACATCCATGACGTCCAGAAACTCAATAAGGTACTAGCGTGCCTTAGCATATTTATCTTTTAGAAGCCGTAAAATTATGAAAATTGGTGAAAGGATGTTTAATACGTATTAAAGTTAGTTTACACTCGAAACATCTAGGCACGGATCCCCAAGGCCCAACCAAGGTCGCTTGAGGAGGATCCTAGCATTTTGAGGTCAAAGGACTGCCCAAGGAAGTGTGCACAGACGAGTGCTATCAACGGGGTGTGTGTCAATCGATGGGCCGTCGATGTAAACCATCGATGTTCACTTAGCCAAAATCTTGGAAGGGTCATTTTTCACAGTCTTTGAACTTAGAGACGGATTTGCAGCATGGAGGAAGCAGTGGTCGTTGTCTCATAGACGAATCGTCGATAGGGGTTTCGTCTGTGAGGGGTTTGTTTTGCTGCACGTTTTCACTTAAGTTAATTAATTAATCGGCTTAATTGGATATTATGAATAAATTAACATGTATTCTAACTTAATTATGATATATATTGATTAATTGGTCTAGTTTGTAGAAGATTACCTTTACCCCTTAACCCTAGGTTATGATCTTGATATGAATTGTGTAATGTTGGTTCAATTGACTTGGTTATTGGTTGAATTACTATTACATGATGTTATTGTACCAATCATGATTAAATTATGGTGAATTATAGTCCTACCATGCTAGTTCTTGAAAGGTGATCTAGGTTATGAATCATGTTGTGAGATTGACCTATGTATCTTATCTTATGCTATGAACTAGTATTGGATTGCGATATTGTGATTCAATTAGCCTTGTTATTATGTTGGTTATTGTCTTATGATGAAAATACACCATAATCGGGTTTATTTAGGGGTTGATGGTAATACCTTCATGATGAATTATGAAGGAGACTCGGTAAGTCTTTTGATCCCTATTCTTTACTTCAAATATGGGTAATTGACATTAAGTCATGATGTTGGGTTGGAGTTTATTATATTATGACTGATAGGGTTTGTATGATGTTGAACTGAAATGTCTTGACTATGGTTTGTGAGGTGTTGGCTAAGATGTAAATTTTATAAGGATGGTCATGATTTATCAGTGTGCCTTATTATAAAGTGATATGTAAATGTGCTAACCTCACTTATATGAATATTAATGAAAGGAATTAACTCATGCAATTCCTGTTGAGATATGATGATAATGATGATGATTATACAAGGGTTAGGCCCTATGGCCTACATTAGGTTATTGATGATTAATAAAGACATTAAATACATTTCAAAAGGGACTCTAGCTTAGCACCAAGTGAACTAGAGTGAGGAGTGTCCCTTCCCACATAGGGAAGGTAGGATCACTAAGGTACTCTTGAGATTGGAGACTATAATGCATGTATCATAAATAAGGTCCAAAATATATCTCTTAGTTCTTGAACTATGTTGCCCCCATTGGAATACTAGCTAGTGGATCCACGTAGTTGCTATGCTCATGGTTTTGTACTACCTTATTAAGTAGTCCGCCTTTTTTTGGTTAGCGTTCCATGACACAAGATTCCACATTAGCTCATGTGGTCTATGTTTGTTAAGGCAAGATGTTCCCAAAAGGTAAAATGAATTAAAGGAATGGACTCTAACTAAGATAACCTAAGGGGTTTAACTTAGTCAAGGTAGGGGTATGGGACTCGACCTAAACATTGCATGCATTATTCATGAGGGAAGTCATAGGAGTATGTTCTTATGTATGTATGTTATTATATTGGTATATTATATGTATATGATGAACTTGCACATTGTTGATACTATATGTTAATTAGTTTAACATATTAATATTTTTTGGTTTACATTGTCAAAATATGATGATATGTACTCGTAAATCCATGCTATGTGAAGTGGGATGTTGGTCATAATTCTTGTTGGGTTACTTGATTGAGTAAGGTTATGGGGTTTTGATTGGTCCTTGCACTTGTCAACTTAATAGGGGTTCATGGGTAATTGTCTTGTTTTGATTGTGTTGAAATGTACTCCTATTCTTGCTTGTTGAAGTTTTATCTTAATGATTAGAGTGGTGTTGATATGATTTGCAAGTATGTTGATATGATTATTAACTTGACTATGTTTTGCATTATTGGTCTTGTGATGTACATGCCTATGACTTAAGGAATATGTCTTTTTTATTGGAATGGTCTTCTTGAGTGTGCATAAGGTTTTCAAAGGGTAAAATAGCATATTTTCATGGAAGTTCCCTTTTTAGAATCATTGTATAATATGTGTACATATGGTCTCATACTTAGTACAAGTGGTGTACTAACTCCATTTCTTCTTTTTCCCCAACATTTTAGGTTTCGGTCGTTGAAGGGCTTTCGGAGACGACTTTGAAGAAATCTAGGAATTTTTAATCATCCAAGTTGGGTAGGTACTCACATTCCTAGGTCAATGCCACTATCAAGCTATGAAGTTGTTTAGTTTTAAGACTCTTATGTTTCTTTTCTTTTCATTTGGATATTAAACATTGTATGACCTATATGTGGTCTTATTGTATTGATGTATGGGCTAGGCCCAATTCGATATATTCTTATTTGATATTTATGACATGAGATGACTATTCGAGACTACATTATATTCTATATATCTTTATGCAATAAAAGTAGAGGACTATGTTATCTTCCTCTAGAAGGGTCTATGTATACTCGATATATAAATATTATGTGTATGTAGAGGTCCATGTAAACCTCCACGTAGAAGTAATGAAAAGTTTTAATTTTTCCGCGTTTTTTACCTATGAATGTAATGATGTAATCTAAGAGGCTAGTCTTAATCTTCAAAGAGGATTGTGACGCTGGTTGTGTCTAGGGGATGCTCCTCGGATGTGACATATTAGTATTAGACTTAGTCATTATTCTTAGGGAGCCCGAAATTAATACAGTTTTACTTTAGAATACTATTTTTCTTGTATTTTCTGTCAAGTTTGGAGAGGGTTTTTTTGGAAGACTTGAAGAATGAAGAAGTTCATCTTCCCCAAGTTGGAAGTGGATCTTCTATGTTCTTCTTCCTTTGCTTAAATTAAGATTTACTTTCTTTTACCTATTTTATTTTAATATCATTTTAGGTGTAATTTGTTATTTCTTGATATTTGGCTAAAAACACCATTCTTGGGGTGTGATTTAACAAGTTGTGTTGATATTTTTGTTTGGTCTTGCTTGCTGATAGGCTAGATATATTTTAATGGTGATTGCACCTAGTGGTTGTGGTTTAATTTATTGGGTCTGAAGTTGCAAATACAAAACCACCCATGTCTGTTTGGCTTGCTCTTGAGGGAGGTCTCAAAACCTAAACTGCTAGACTGATGGCCTAAGAAGTGGTTCGACATAAAGTTTTGTTGCATCACTCAAAATGAACTAGGTTACAATAAATACTATCATATGTATGATGAGTTAATAAGTTTTTCATATTATGAATAATAGATTTAGAAGTCAGCTTTAATAGTTTGGAAGTCAAAACGTTGATGAAGGACCGAGACCTTCGGAAACTAGTATTTTGTGTGCTTGTATGTCTTTGCATGTTTTAATGTGTTGTTTGGTGTCCAAAATCATAGGAGGGGACTCTAAAATCTACATGGTCATATTTAGGGTCGAAATATATGGGTACGACTCCCCAAGGACCACACTAAGGGTCCTTGAGAAGGACCCAAGCATTGGCCAAAAAGCTTTCAAAATAGCCCCAAATCATGACTCAATCGACGCCCTTTTTATCAAACAATGCCCCATAAATAGGGCGTGGATCCACACTTAGCTGTGGGATGTTAGCCCCCTTTTGGTGAGTCTCTTATCCAAACCATGCCCAATAAAATGAGCGGTGGTTCCACCGACGCCCTATCATTAGTGGCCATCATTTAACACATACAATTTCTGCAGGGTCTCGGCCAAGTGAGGGGTGAATTTACCAATTCACCCCACATCCTAAATAAGTTATAGATGGTTATTTTGGGTTATTTATGTGATTTTAATTTAGTTAAAATACTAAAACCTATACTCGGACTTCATTATTCAAAATCAAAACCCAAGTTCATAATAAGTTCTCTCCAAACCTCCATGGAAGCTTGAAGTCAAGTTGAAGCTAAGAATTCAGTTTTCCATTGATTTCTCCATAAATTTTGTGGGATTTCTTAAATTAAGGTATGGTGATTATATCATTGATTCTTCTCTCATTCAAGAAGCCAATTCTAAAGGCTTTTCAAGATCATCAAAAACCTTGAAATCCTATTTTGAATTCTAAGCATATGATTTCTTGCACAAAGATTTGAATTGATGGTGTTTTGATCAAAACTTCCATGAACACATGTTTTCCTTGAATTCTTAATTTTGGCTATAAAGTGGGTGAATTGATCATGGCTTAATTGTATTGAATTCATGTGTAGATTGTAATGGACTATTGAATTATGTATTGATCATTGTTAAAATTGTTCATAACTTTCCTTATAGTGTTGAATATTAAGCATTGTTGTACCATTGATAAGGATGACTGTTGGTTTAGTCTTGTATATATTGTTATTGGTAAAATCTCTTGTACTGTGAATTGGTAGGAAAGTTTAAGGAATGGTGATGGTGACTATTGGAAGGTGGTGAGTTGACCTAATTGCCTTGTTTACTATAGGGTTGATATCAAATTGTTATTGATTTGTATGGCCCACTTATGTTGGCGGTGTTTAATTGCTATATATGTTATGAACATGGCCTTGTCGGCATATTATGGGAATAGTAGTATCATTATGTTATGGATTGTATAGATGTAAAATTTGAAGGATAATATTGTGTATGTTAATGTACGAGGTAAAATTATGATTCTTCTAAATGATGATATGTGAAGATGAGAGTCTACGAAGAGTCCTTATATGCTTATAAGGTATCTTGTTTAGGTAGACTTAGTTGCCCATGCTTGGTACTTCAATGTTATTGTTTGAATGTATGTATGAATGAATAAAAGTGTAGGATAAGTAGACCTCTCTAGTAGGCACCCTTATATGAATGACTAAAGTAAGACCTTTAATATGAAAAGAAGAATAAGAATGTGAAACCTTGAATATGAAAATAAGGTTAATGGAATCCTTAAAGTGGAAGACAATAATGGTGCCTTTCTTGAGTAAGGACTTAGGGGTAGGTTGGTTGGAACGACATGAAACCATATCTAAGAAAGTCATAAGATCTATCCTAATAGACCTTGATTGGCAGACCTAGTGGGTTCATCCTTGAAAAAGGTATTATGAGTTGGTAGAGCTTAGTGATGGTACCTTCTCTAATACGTATATATGTGAATGAACATACTCTACCAGAATGAGGGCAAAGCACCAAGTGGATATACTTAAGGGAGTAGCTCTACTTGATTATGAGGCTAGATTACAAAGAAACTTTTTGATATCCCCTAAACCATGTGCCTACATTGGATGTGTCCTAGTTCTACCCTTGGCAAGTAGAACACCTTCCACGGTGTGGGGTCGTTATGACACCAGATTTCATACCTAGCTAATATGGTATATGTCAGTTAATGTATATTATCATCATGTGGGATTTACACCCTAGTATTGGGTAGGTTCTACAATGTGTAGGTAGTGGAATTGGACGCTATGGACACATGGCACGAGTAGGACTTGAAGGTTCTCTAATGAGTTACCTAGGTCTTCCTAGACCATGATGTGAAGTCCCCTAATTGGTTACTTGTCTATTAGATGGTTTTAAATGAAAAATGTTCACTTTTTAAAGGTTTGTTGAACAGAAAGGTTCTTATCTAGGGTATCTTGAGGATCACTTTGATGTGCTTGAAGAGGGTGTATGGGCAGTTTGTTCTTGTCTTAGTCAAGTGAGTCTTAGAGTAACTTTATGTAGAGGGTCTAAAGTGATGAAAAGTCTTACTTATTGAATATGAAATATGTATTATATGTGAATATTGACTTGAATATGTTTCGTGTACTTGTTTTATGAGATTTTTACCAACAGAGCATGAAAATTATATCAAAAAGTAAATGTCCCTTTTTGCATGATTTTCTGGCATGTTCACCAAACTTAGTGCATTCAATATGTTAATTCCATATGTTTCTATATTTATACAAGTGTTGGTGTTAAGTGAGGATTATATTAGAAGTTGAAGCTTGGAAAGTAGAATTCTCTCAAAAAGCTTGGTATGTCCTCATATATTCGAGGACATGGTTTATGTTTCTAGCTATCTCTTATTCAAGATGTTGCAATAGACTATAGTTTAATTTAAATGTAATGGTTATGACCTCTATGATATTATATGTGCCTAAGATGGCTTACGACGAGACTTAGTTTTCTTACATCTTATATTGTCCTGTACTACTTTTCATATATATGCGATGAAAGATGTCTAAGGGCTTGTATAAGAACTCTGAGAGATTGAGTACGCCATGTGGCGACATGGGGGTGCTACCGGGTCGTTACAGGTTCAGCCTAAGAGGGTGAGCCCTAGTCCTATATCATAACACTCAGATCGAGAGAGTGAGTGGGTTAAGGCATAGGTTAGCCTTCATACGGCAAATCTTTTACTATATTATCAATGATCGAAAGACACTTAAATTGTAGTTATTGTTGTTGGTCACGAAAAGCATCAAAGTGGCACCCTTTTTGGGGAGTGGTGTCACGTGAAAATGTAGCTCACTATAGTTTTTGTTATTTTTAGTTCTAGTTTTTACTAATTAACTTGTTTGAAAGAAGTACTAGCAAATCGGTTGATACAAACCAAGACGTCCAGCAGTATTTCAACCTGATTGCACTAGCCACTCAACTTAGCTTTTGCCACAAAGGTAGTGGAGGTGGAAACTTGCTGCATCAGCAAGGGGAGGTACATATCCCCCCACGAGAGAACATAATTTACAAATAATAAAAGTAAAAATGTTGAAAACACATTGCTGATCATTCTCCAAAATCTCCATACACAATATAGAACCATCAAATGGATAAAGGAGATAGTCGATGTGTTAAAACAATGGTTTGGTCACAATTCATATCCATCCATCTAACTGAGACACTCTTAGGGCACATGTTGCCTCATTCTGACCCAATAAGAAAAAGGGAGATTCCAGTGGATCTACCTAAAAAATTGGAAAGTATTTGAGATGTGCATCGTTCAATGACGTAAAATAAGGCGCTTCTTGGGAGGAAAACCAAGGTCTTAAATATTATGTTACTTTTACCAATAAAGGTGTGTGGTTGTTGCAAGTTAAAATGAGGAAAATATTGAAAACTAAAGGTTAGCAAGCAGAAGTCCCATTCTGCGTATCGCAAAACAAGTTGGCGAGTCAGAATGGATCCTTCATTTGTCTCAAAGCAAGTGTATATGTAAAACTCGACAAACTCGAGAAGCAAATTTGGTAAATCACAACCCTATTAGCGATCTTGACTCATACTGCCAACTTAATCCTTATGATACTAATGATTTACATAAAAAAGGTGAGAGACACGACAACTCGGTAAGTCGCCGAGTAGGTTGATCAGCCTTACTAACATTGCCAACTGCACACAAAATGAATAGCATATATTGCAACAGTTGCATTTCTTCATTTTTATACTCGATAACTTCACATCAAAGCCATATTCTCACTCTCTTTGGCCTTAATTTGTATTTTAGTCACTGAATAGTGCTTGGAACTCGGATTTTGTTGCCTTCTAGCATTACAATTGTATTCATTCAGCTTAAACGATAGTTTTAGAAACCCTAAATTCACTTTTGAAGAGTTTAGTATCATTTGCAAACCGGATGCCTGTAAATGTGTGTTGAACCTCTCTGATGTGAGTAGATTTTTTTGGTATATAATTTGGTGCCTAATGAAGTTAAATGCTTAGACCCTTATCATTATGCTTGTCTTGAGATGAACACCGAAATTTATATATAATTGGTGCTCACCATGATTGGGTATTACGGGTCTCAGTTGAATTTCACTAGTGCATACTTTAATTTTGTCCTTGGTTAGTGCTTGGTAGATTTTGAGAAGCGGGTTGAAAACCGCCACGTTGGGTCATTCGGTGAGGTAAGTCAAGCTTACCGAATTACTCTTCAGTTTGCCTACTAACCTTAGGTCGCCCTTAGTATCATAAATTCGGTGTTGTAAGTTCCATACTCTTCGGCAGACAAACTTACGATCACCAAAATTTGTGAGCGACATGCCGATAGTAATCTTGATCGCTTTTCGCTAACATCCTTCAACTCTCTTTGCACTATAATTGTAATGACTCACAAAATGAAATAAGATAAATCAGAGCCTCACATGTGTTTTATGAGTTAATAATGTGTTAAAATAATGAAGAATAGATTTTGAAGTCAGTTTTAAAGAATTTGGAAGTCAAACATCAAAGGACGACCAAGATGTCCAAAAAGTAGTCTTTTGTGTGCTAGTGTGCCCTGGTATGTTTGTCTTGTTTTTTGGGTTGTTTGAAGATTAAAATAATAGGAGGGGACCCTAGAGTCTGTATGATCATGTTTAAGATTGAAAACTCTAGGTAAGAATCTCCAATAAACCACCCTTAGGGTCATTGAGGAGGACCCAAACGGTTGCCAAAAAGCTGGAAAAGCAGCCCTTTTGACGACCCAAGATGACGCCCCTTAGACCAATTGTTGTCCCGTCCAAAGGGTTCGTCGTTCCAAACTTAGTTGTGGGATCTTAGCCCCCAAATGAGGGAGACTTTGAACAAAATTATAGAGCATAAGAACAGCATGTCAACCGATTGACACCCGACAATGGTCGCCGTTAAATGGGACCTCCAATTCAGTCCAAGTCCAGGCCAAGCCAAGGGTGGTTTCATAAATTCCACCCTTTGCTAAATAAAAGTGGGTACGGTTATTTGGGTTATTTTTGGTTATTTAGGGTATTTTAAGATAGTAAAAATACTACAACCTAGAATTAGACTTCATTCTTCAGAATTTAAAGCCTAAAGTTCAAAAGAAGTTCTCTCAATACTTTCACAGAAGCTTATTGGAACTAGGATTGAAGATTTCCATGGACTTCTTGTACAATTTCCTGGTATTATTAATAACAAGGTATGGTAATATTTATCAAGAGTTGGTTTCTCTCTAAAACCAATTCTCAAATGATTTTCAAGATTCACAAAGATGATCAAAAAAACCCAATTCTTCCTCAAACTCATGAGTTCTTTCATTAAATGGTATCAAACGAATTGTTGTGATTAATTTATGGTTTAATTGAGGGTTTTAATTTAAAAAAACTCCATGATCCCTCAAATTCCTTGATTTTTGTTTACAAAGTGAGTTTGATCAATGTGATTGGATGTTGTCAGAATTGTGCGTATACTATAATGAATTGTTGTTATCTATATCTATCCATACCTAATTATGATGAATTATTAGATAATTGAGAAAAGGTTATCATGGCTTGGATGAAGAGTAAATTGACCTAAACTGTTCTTTTTCTTAATGAATTGATCTTGTGTGGTACTGTCCATTTATGTAGGCGGTACTTAGTTAATGTATATATATATATATATATGTGTGTGTGTGTGTGTGTGTGTGTGTGTGTGTGTGTGTGTGTGTGTGAATTGTTCTCATGGTCTTGAAGGCATTGAATATGAATTAAAGGTGATGTTATGATGTATATGTATAGAGATGTCTTATGAAATCATGAATGTGTGTCTTGAATATAGTATGACTAATTGAAGTATTATATGAATGTTAAGTACGATTGCGTGTGGATTGTATTGAATTTAGTATGGTCATGTCTAGAAGATAATGGCATGAATGATGGTGGTTATGTGAAAAGATTTATCACATATACACACACAATGAATGAATAAATGAATGAATGAATGAAGCTAATAAAAATGTAATGAATTGGAGTCTATTGAAAGGTTTTCTCAATAGAACTCTATTGAATGAATAGGGGACTTTGAGGTGGAAACTCTTCGCGAGTAGAGATGTAATGTCTAGTAACAACCTCAATTTTCTAAGAGCTTTCAAATGAATGCATGGTAGGATGGCATGAGTACTCTTCATGAGTTGAGATGTAGTACTTAGTAGCAATCCTTTAACCTATAGCTAATGAACGTAATGAAATTCTAAAACTCCGTGGGGATTAATCCTTAGCACCGAGAGAATTTGAAATGAGGGGATATTCTTGGTGAGTAGAGATGTAGTATCTAAAAGTAACCTCTTGAGATGGGTACTCTTCATTAGTTGAGATATACTACTTAGAAGAAATCTCCTTATCCCTTAATTATGCGCCCGCATAAGACTAGCTAGTGGTATTCCATATAAAGGCTAAAAGAATAACCCTACCTTAGGCAAGTGGATATCCCTCATCCGGTAGGGGTTAATACTGGATTCAATGTTAAGATCCCATGTCCTATGTCAGTTAAAGCTAGCCTCCACAAATGAATAAAATGAACTTAGTCTTCCTAAGGGTGTACTACTTAGGGTAGGTGGTTGAATGGGACGTCATCTATGCATTGCACAAGTAGGCATTTGTAGGGAGTCTTGGTGTGTCCTTGTAATATCAATGAATGAATAGATTACTACATTATGTTAATGAATTGAGTTGAATTTATGCCTAATTTTAATGAGGCATGTTGGTCTTATGTCATGATGCTAATAAAGGTTATGTAAATGATTGAATGTGATGTGCCTAGTCTACGGTGGTTTCAAAGAAGCACTAAGTGGGAGTAGTAGAATGGGATTCTACTTTCACATTGCACTAATGTGACTAAGAGTTATCCTGGAGGATGGTCTTCATGTGAAGTTATTAAATACATGAATGTTTCCTCTAGTATCTCTAGTAAGGAATGGTGACTTGTTGAGTTGAGATGAAATAACCTTATCTTTGGTAGTCTTAAAGGAACACTTAAGTGTGTTTTGAAGAGGTTGCATGGGCAGTCTCTTCAAGTCTTACCTAGGTGGATCTTAGCATAACTTTGGATAGAGGGTCTAAATGATAAATGGGTTACTTAATGAATATGGTTACATGTTTAGTATTATGGAAGAAATACCTTGTATAATGATGATAACTTGTATGATTTCTTTTAAACTTGATTCATGAAGTTTTACCAAAATAGTATGAAAAGAATATTTCAACTAAAATGTCGTCTTTAAAGAATGTTTTTGCATGATTTCCATACTTAGTGCTTAATCATACTAACTCCATATTTTTCTCTATTTTTACAAGTCTAGCTGGAAGGAAGTTAGGATCTTAAAGTTGAAGCTTGGGAAGTAGATTGTTCTCTCAAGGCTCTTCGTATATCATCAAATGTGATATTCTTTCTAGTTTCTTTCTATGAAATACTTTGTATTGTATATTAGTTTTGTTTCTATGTAGGGGTCGTGACCCTATTATAATAAGATGTGTCTGAGATGGCTTGTGATGATGAGACTTAGTTCTTCTTGCATTTTATAAAAGAGTTTTCCTTATTATTGTGAAAAGTTTTAAGTTCCACACTATTTTTCATACCTATGTAATGAATGAAAGCTAAGAGGCTTGTACAAGACCTACGAAGGGTCAAGTACACCGTGTGACTCCTAGGGGGTACTCCTAGGTCGTTACAAACTTGGTATCAAAGCATATGATTATGGAGATAGTTTAAGGGTCCAAAGTCTCACAAGCCACGTCTAGTAGAGTCATGTTCATCTTTGTGAGTCACGACACATCTTTGAGTGAGAGGCCATAGGACGGCAATTTACACTTCCTTGATATTCTTGAAGTCGTTCCATAGATTGTATGTCTATGAGTTCCTCATCTTATTCTTGTTATTTTAGGAACATGAATACGAGAGGGTCTAATGCAAGGAGGACTCAAGGAGAGAATATGAATGAGGATATTACCCCTCAAGTTCCCAAAGGTACTTAAGATCCTAATGTTTAAGGGGATATGTCTAATGTTGAGATAATGGTTGCTTTCCAAACTTTGACCCCAAGTTATGACTACTCAAGCTCTTTAACACCCCTACAAAATGAACTAGGTTGAACTAGTGCCTAACATCTGTGTCATGACTTTATAAGGTCTTCAAATGATTAATTATAGTGTTAGAAGTTAGTGTGTTGAGTTTGGAAGAGTTTGGAAGTGAAACATCCAAGACATTCGAAAGTTAGCCTTTAGACGTGCTTGTGTGTTATAGTGTGCTTTGTATATTTATGTGTTTTTTTGGAGTTAAAATTGATAAGTGAGGTTCCTATAATATAGATTAACATGTTTGGAGCTTTAAAGTCCTAGCATGACTCCCCAAGGAACACCCTAATGGTCCTGCAAGAGGGCCAACTTTGGGCATGAAACTACTAAAGAGTAGTCCCAATCAACGAGTATAAACGATGGACTGTCGTCTATGGCGCACCCCGTGGATGTGGCCGTTGCTCCACACTTATGCGTGGGATATTAAGCCCCAAAAATCATATCTGAGTAAAATGAAGCCTCCCCTGCATGCCTCGTCGTTCAAACGACAGACAGTAGGTGTCATCCATCAATTGACACCTGCAATTTTCTATAGGTGTCTCTACCAAGGCTAGGGAATTTCCGGAAATTCTTCTCGCATCCAAAAAAGTATTGGTAGGTTATTTAATATGTTTTTGGCTATTTTAAGTTACATTATACTTCTTAAACCTATAATATTGTTCATTATTCAAAATTAAAACACAAGAATCAAATAGAACTCTCGACAACTCCATTGAAGCTTGAAGCAAGGCTGAATCTAGGAGCTTTATTTCTCCATTTATTCTTCATCATTTTCGTTGATTATCTTCAATTGAGGTATGTCGTTTTATCCTTGAATCTTCTTCCATTCAAGGAGTCATATTCCAATGGTTTTTGAAGATGATTCAAGACATAAAATATTCTATTTTGACTTCTAGCCATATGTTCTTGCATGAAATGATTTGACTCAATGAACTATGATATAGTTCATATTAATTGAATATTTTAAGGTCAAAACTCTATGAATCCATGTTTTTCATGAAATCCTATTTTTGGCGCTAATGTGGGTGATCTGATCATGACCTAATTTCATGGAATTCTTATGTATATTATATTGGGGTATTGAATTATGTATACATTATGAAAGAATTATATTTATTATATATATATATGTATGTATGTATGTATATTATTGGATCATTGTTATGATTGATGGTTGGCTTAGTATTGTGTATATGGCTATTAGTAAGAGCCTTTGTAAAGTGAGTCGGTTGAAAAGACTAAGGAATGGTGATGTTGATGATGGAAAAGTGGTAAGTTGACCTAATTCCTTCATATTGTGTAGAATATATATTTAATTGTATTGATCGGTATGGTCCACTTATGGTGACAGTGTTATAATTGTTATAAATATGGCCTTGTCGGCGTTTTTATATGAATTATGGTGCTATCATGTTATAGCTTGTATAAATGAACTCTGTAACCGATTATATGGCACATGTGTATATGTGAGGTGAAAGTATGATTCCATCTAATTGATTATATGATAATTTGGTAGACTATGATGAGCATCTACATGTGTATTCATAGGTATCTTGTTAGATATACTTGATTGTCCCTTCATGGTACTTAAATGTTATTGAATACGTGATATGATAAGGTTGCGTATCGATTGGTGAACTAGTTGTCTTTTTAAATTGATGCATGCGACTTATGTAAAAGTTATCTCTTGACTTGGTAGTCTTAGGCGCCCTTGTCACATATGTTTATGAATGAAGTCTAGGATCTATAGACCTAAATGAGGTGCCATTTGATGAATAACTTATACGAAGAACCTTGAATATTATAAAATAGGTTAAAGAATAATCTATCCATGAAAGGTATTATGAGTTGGTAGGACAAAGGGATGGTACCTTCTCTAATACACCTAGGGAATGATTACTCCATGAGAATAAAGGCAAAGAACTGACAGAGTATGCTTGTGGTAGTTTGTTTACTTGATAAAGAGACTAGAGTACAAAGTTGCCCTTGATATCCTAGAACCATGTGCCAACATGGGATGAGTCTTAGTTATACCTTTGGCAAGTATAAACCTTCCACTGTGTGGGGTCTTATGATACTGGATTCCATACCAATATAGTACGGTCTATGTCGGTTAATTCCTATCTGATCATATGGGATATGCACTCTAGTTATTGGATAGATTCTACAACGTGTAGGTAGTGGAATGGGATACTATCTATATATTGCATGAGTAGGCCTTGAAGATGCAAGGCGAGTTCCCTATGTATCTTCCAAAGACCATTATGTGAAGTCCTTTATGTGTCTACTTATCTCTATAAGTGGTTTGGAATGAATATGGTTCTTTGAGTGAAGTATGTTGACTAGAAAAGGATCTTACCAAAGGTAGCTTTCAGGTCTGATAGGTAGGCTTGAAGAGGGTGTATGGACAGTCTCTTCATGTCTTACTTAGGTGAATCTTGGAGTAGCTTTAGGTGGAGAGTCTAAATGATGAAAAGGGGTTACTTAATGAATATTAGACTATGTATTACTGTACTGTGTGAATAATCTTACTTTGGGTATTCTTAAGGATTTCTTAGGTTTGATTGAAGAGGGTGTTTAGGCGGGTTTTTTTTCTTACTTAAGTGCGTCTTTTTATAACCTTTGGTAGGAGATCTAAATGCTTATGTTTATTATAAATGAACATGGTTTTCTCTTATGAACTACTTGAATATGATATATATGTGCATGTTGTGTTGAAAAATGGTTCTTATAGTTATGTTTATGAGATTTACGTCAAAAGAGCATAAAAAGCATATCTTAACATAAATGTCATTTTAGCATGATTTTATTGCATATCACCGACTTAGTACATTCAATGTGATAATTCCACATGTTGTCTTAATTTTAAAGGTGTAGGTGGCAAGTGAGGATTCTATTGGAAGCAACGCTTGGGAATAGCATTCTCTCAAGCAAATCTTGATATGTCCTCACATAATTCGAGGACATAGTTATGTTTTAACTTTTTTTAAAAAAGACATTTTAACATACTTTAGTATTTCTTTTGTTGATGTCTCGGTTGTGACCCTCGGATGTTGACAAGTCTAAGATGGCTACGAATAGACTTAGTTTCTTATGTTTTCTATAAAAGAGATTTGAACTATTGTTGTAAAAGTTTTAATTCCACACTACATTTAGTATATACATGCGTTGAATGATGTCTAAGGGCTTGTATAAGACCTCCGAGAGGTCGATTACATCCTGTGGAGACTTCAGGATGCGATTTCTTCTAGGGTATACTCTCGGGTCATTACAAGCTCAACTCATCACTATTCAAGATGAAGCCATGAAGGCCCAAGCTAACCGAGGAGTTGGACCTCAAGTGAACCCCAATGCAAGTACTCCCGCTTCTAGAATCCAAGATTTCAAGAGGATGAATTCCCCTACTTTTCATGGAACTAAGATGGATGAGGATCCAGAAGGCTTCATTGATTAGGTAATAAAGGTGGTGGATGACATGGGAGTAACTTCTAAGGAAAAAGCGGAACTAGTCGTCTACCAACTAAAAAATGTGGCACAAGTGTGGTTTGAGCATTGGAGGGTTGAGAGATTCGTAAAGGAAGGT
The DNA here is from genome assembly GCA_027789145.1 of Solanum arcanum. Lineage (NCBI taxonomy): Eukaryota > Viridiplantae > Streptophyta > Magnoliopsida > Solanales > Solanaceae > Solanum > Solanum arcanum. The sequence continues at coordinate 52,293,575 of CM050933.1, forward strand.
TTGGTAGATTGGGGAGTGTTGAAGAAGTCCTTTCTTGATAGGTTTTTCCCCTTAGACATAAGGGAGAAAAAGTTAGTAGAATTCATCAACCTCCGTCAATGGGGAATGAGTGTGAAGGAATACTCTCTTAAGTTACCCAACTTTATAAGTATGCCCCAACCCTGGTAGCCAACTCTAGAGCTAAAATGAATAAGTTTGTGATGGGGTGTCTAGTTTGGTTGAAGAAGAGTGTCGTACGGCAATTCTCCATCATCATATGGATTTCTCTATACTCATGGTGTATGCCGAACAAATTGAGAAGATCAAGCTTAAGAAAATTAATAGAGAGGGAAGACGTCGAGGCTGGAAGAACCAAGTCAAACAAAATCTAGGTAGAGATTTTATAATCAATGTTCCCCCATGATGAGCAAGGATAGGGTGTCTAACCCAAATTCTCAAGGTGGGAGTGGAGGTGACTCTAATTTTGAGAGGTCTAGATGTACTACATGTGGGAAGCAACATTTGGGTAAGTGTCTTTCTGGTGTTTTGGGTGTGGAAAGAAGGGTCATAAGATAAAAGATTGCACAACCCTTATGGCAAGAGGGAAGGAGATCAACCAAGCTCCTCATGATGGTCTGGATCCTAATGCTCAAAAGAAGAATCGTTTCTATACGCTACAAACTAACAAAGGAGCTAGCCCGTACTTCCTTGTGGTTGTCTTGAATTGTTCTTAGATGGGTTTACCCCAAGTAGGGGAGAATGAGCTGAGTAGTGAAGTGGTTGATATCCTTATCTTTTCCTTTTATATTTTATTCAAGCTTGTAGACCAAATATCCTAGTAGTTTGGCTATGTTTTGGAGTTTTGCATATGAGAATGAATTGCATGTATGAGTACCTTTTTTTGTAATATGTTGCATGATCTTGATGATGTTATGATAAAATTAGAAATTGATTTATGTGTTATTCATGATAATGTGAATCTAGTAGAATTTCTTATTTACCTTATGAATGGTCATGTTTATTATGCCTATGTATGATTTGAATGTTATTGCATGGTTGGCCTTATAATTAAATGATGAGTATCACTGAAGTTGGAGAAGGTAGTTTCTCCATAATTCAATGAAAATGATGAAGTATGTGTGCTGTATAAATTGTGGCAATAGTTCCAATTGGCTTGTGTCGCTTAGATTGCACAATGATGTAAAGTAGGTGTTGCTTGTAATATTGGTACATTGAATATGGACTTGTGTATGATGATTTGTGTTGTGAATTTCAGGTTGAGCCATTTAATCCTTGAAAGTGTTATAGTGTTATTCCAGGACGAATGTTTTTTAAGTTGGGGAGATTGTAATGACCCTCAAAATGAACTAAAATAAATTAGAACCTCACATAGGTTTTATGAGTTAATAACGTGTAAACATAATGAAGAATAGATTTTGAAGTCATTTTTAAGGAGTTTGGAGGTCAAACGTCATTGGACGACTAAGATGTCTGAAAACTAGTCTTTTGTGTGATAGTGTGCCTTTATATGTTTGCGTTATTTTAGAGGGTTGTTTGAAGTATAATATCATAGGAGGGGACCCTAGTATCTAGATGAGAATATTAAGGGTCAAAACATCCTGGCACGACTCCCCAAGGACCACCCTAAGGGTCCTTGAGGAAGACCCAAACGGTTGCCAAGAAGCTGCAAAAACAGCCCCTTTGACGACCCAAGATGACACCCCTTAGACCAATTCGCGTCCCATCAAAAGGGGTGTAGATCCACCTTAGTTGTGGGAGCTTATGCTTGGGGGATTCTCTGACCAAAATGACGGAGCATTCGGATGGCACATCAACCGATTGACGGGTCAATGGTGGCCATCAAATGGGACCTGCAATTTTTTCCAAGTCTCAACCAAGCCAAGGGTGGTTTGGTAAATTTTATCCTTGGCTAAATAAAAGTGGGGACGGTTATTTTGGGTTATTTAGGGTATTTTGAGTTAGTTATAACATTAAAACCTAGAATTAGACTTCATTCTTCAAAAATCAAAACCCTAAGTTCAAAAAAAGTTCTCTCAAAACTTCCATGGATGCTTAGAGTCAATTTGGAGCTAATATTGAAGATTTCCATTGAGTTATTGTATAATATTGTAGGCTTATTAATACAAAGGTATGATAATCTTTATCTAGAGTTAGATTCTGTCAAGAGCCAATTCTCAAATGGTTTTCAAGATTCACAAAGATGATCAACCCCCACCCCCCAATTCTTCCTCAAACTTATGGGTTCTTCTAGTAAATGGTTTCAAACGAATTATTATGATTATGTCATGGTTTAATCAAGGTTTTTAATTGAAAACTCCATGAACCGATGATCCCTCAAATTCTTTTCTTTTTTGTTTATAAAGTGCATTTGATGAAAGTGATTCGATATTGTTAGAATTATGCTTATAATATAATGAATTGTTGTTATCAATTGCTATCCATGAATTTTGATCATGGCCTTGAAGGCATTGAATGTGAAGTAAAGTGATATGATGATGTATATGTATAGAGATGTCTTATGAAGTTATGAATGTGTGTCTTGAAGATAGTATGTCTAATTGAAGTATGATGTGAATGTGAAGTATGATTGTGTGTGGATTGTGATGAATGTACTATGGTCATGTTTAGAATACAATGGCATGAATGATGGTGGTTATGTGAAAGTCTTTTCACATATACACGCACAATGAAAGAATGAATGAAGCTAATGAAAATGTAATGAATATGAGTTTATTGAAAGGTTTTCTCAATAGAACTGTAATGAATGAATAGGGGACTTTTAGGTGGACACTCTTCGTGAGTAGAGATGTAGTGTCAAATAATAACCTCAATATTCCTAGCAGCTTTCCAATGAATGAATAACAGGTTGGATGACTACTCTTCGTGAGTTGAGATGTATTACTTAGTAGAAATCCTTTAACCAATAGCTAATGAATGTAATGAAAGTCTATAACTCTGTGGGGATTAAGGCTTAGCACCGAGAGTATTTAAAAGGGTGGATACTCTTCATGAGTAGAGATGTATTTTACAAGAGTAACCTCTTTAGATGGGTACTCTTCGTTATTTTAGATGTAGTACTTTGAATCAATCTCCTTATCCCTTCACAATGCACCCGCATAAGACTAGCTAGTAGTGTTCCATATAAAGGCTAAAAAGAATGACCCTTTCTTAGACAAGTGGGGATCCCTCATCCGGTAGGCATTAATACAGGGATTCCATGTTAATCCCCCATTGACTATGTCGGTTAAATTTATCCCCCACAAATGAATGTAATAAACTAGGACTTCCTTAATTTGTAATGCTTTGGGTAGGTGGTTGAATGGGACACCATCTATGCATTGCACAACTAGGCATTTGGAGGGAGTCTTTGTGTGTCCTTGTAATGTCAATGAATGAATGGGTTACTACATGAGTTTAATGAATTGAGTTGACTATGTGTCTATTGTTAATGAAGCATGTTGGTCTTATATCATGATGTTAGTGAAGGCTATGTAAATAGTTGAATGTGATGTGTCTATTCTAGGGTGGTTCAAAGGAACACTAAGTGGTAGTAGTAGAATGGGATGCTATTTTCACATTGCATTAGTGTAACTTAGTGTTATCCTAGGGGATGGTCTTTATGTGAAGTTCTTAAATGTGTGAATACTTCCTCTAGTATCTCCAGTAATGAATGTTGAGTTGTTGAGTTGAGATAAACTATCCTTATCTTTGGTAGTCTTAAGGAATACTTAGGTGTTTATTGAATAGGTTGTATGGGTGGTCACTTAATGCCTTACTTAAGTGGATCTTAATGAATATGGTTACATGTTTAGAATTGTGGAATTATTATCTTGTATGTTGATGATGACTTGTACAATGTTTGTAACACTTGATTCATGAAGTTTTACAAAAATTGCATGAAAAGCACATTTCAATTAAAATGTCCTCTTTAAAGAATATTTCTACATGATTGCCATACTTAGTGTTTTATCGTACTAACTCCATATTTTTCTCTATTTCTACAAATCTAGGATGAAGGAAGTGAGGATCTTAGAGCTGAAGGTTGGAAAATAAAATTGCTCTCTCAAGGCTATTGGTATGTCCTTATATGTTCGAGGACATGGATATTCTTTCTAGTTTCTTACTATTAAAAACTTTATATTAGACAGTAGTTTTTTCCAAGTAAGGGACGTGACCCTATGATAATAAGATGTGTCTAAGATGGATTGTGATGATGAGAATTTGTTCTTTTTATGTTTTATAAAAGAGTTTTCCTTATTATTCTGAAAAGTTTTAAATTATGCACTACTTTTCATACCTATATGATATAGGAAAGCTATAAGGTTTCTATAAGACCTCCGAGAGGTCAAGTACATCGTGTGACGCCTAGGGGGTAATCTCGAGTCCATACAGTAATGGTTGACGGACAGACCCATGCTCACATAAAGTGGTCTGCGATTCGCCGAAAAGAACTTACCTTCGCCAATCGACCAAAAATCTTAAGCTAACCCGTTTGGCAAGCACAACCTAACTTGCCAAAGAGGTTTCGTGATTTGCATACTGGTTTGGTGAGTCAGTCTAAAATTTTGTGCTTTCATGAAATGACTGACTATTCACTCTAACGTTTTGCAGATCTATCCGCACAATTAACCCGAGGAAAGGAAAAAGGGATTATGATTAGTGAAGATGCACCCCTACCCAAGTGAAAGGTAACCAAACATTCAGAATGCAAGGAAAAAGGTGAACCCCTTGAATTATCATATGAAAGCTCTAAAAACACAGGCCCTAATCCTTTTAACCAATAAATTATAACAATGAAGATACTGGGTCTTAAGAAAATAAACAAGTAGAGGCACGGAGAACTGAGCTACTATCTAAACTGTTGCACAACCCATCACATATAAGAAATCCTCGATCTACAACTTCAACTCCTGCAAATACATAATTGGCAATGATACTAGCACCTCTAGTACAAGGCCCTCCACAAAATTCAATAAATCGAACAATGTCTGAAGGACTGAGAATGATAAACGAACTAAAATGACTATAGATGGATGGGGTCATTGATATATATAGAGAGATAATGGATTACCTGAAGTATCAAAAATTCTAAATTTTCACAAAGCCTCGTGGTTCTTATATCCCAAGATGGGTTAGAGATTTGTACGATGCATACAGTGAAATGGTACCTCAACGGAAGAGGATGGTGTTATCATTTAAACCAGTGGATTTTGTGGTTGTCAGGTAAAGAAAGGTAGCTTGCGATAGTGGATCGAAAAAAGCAGTCCTGCGGTTGTCTACCCAAATTTATAGATCATTGTCAGATCTTGATTACGAATTATAAGTTGGATTTGATGAAGAAGGGGCTAGACCCATCAATCTTAGCTTAGGATGCTTCGAAATGGGTGGTAGAAGGAGCCTCGATCAAGTAAAAGGATTTGAATGTAGCTACAGGATAGTAGTTTGGATCCATCAGCAGCACAATTATGTCATCCAAAAATGAATCCATCCTCCACCTAGCTAAGGCAACTTGTCTTGGTTGCGTCATCAAGGAGACTAGGACAAATCTGGGGACAATCATTGCTTCAGAGATGCATATGAATGCAAAGCAAAGCGGTACGTCTATCCCTTTTTCCAATATTGATCACCAAATCATGACGAAGAGCTAAGGTTCATAGAGATGCAAGCAAGATTGTGGAAATAGTTCTCACTCCCTTCACCGATATACGAAAAATTGAAGCTCAGTTTCTCAAGTATCAAGAAGAGAAGAAGCGGAACGAAGCTATAGTCACTAGATTTGTACCTACAGAGACAGCATTATTTACTTTGGCCCTTGGGAATTCAAGTATATCAAGCTCCACTTACTCTATCACTACACCCTAGGTTTTCCTATTGTTGCACAACCATTAAAACCTGATCTATCCACTATATCCGGCATTCCTATCACTTTGATTTCTTTCATTCGGATGGGGTTGCTTTCCCATTCTATTGATTGTTGGGATGCCAACCTAGAAGTTCTTCCGGCCATGATTCATACAATATTAGATGATGTTGTGTCACCCCTGAATGCCACCATTGAGGACCTAGCACCAAGGATCGTAGTGTGTGAATGGGACCAGGGGAATTCAGAGTAATTCACAACCTTTAAAGTGGAAATTGCAAAGCTAATAAACAAAGTGAATTACTTGAAGTCCACAGATATGTCTGGAGTTTTCAAAACTATAGAACTTCTTGACGTTCCCTAAATGCTCCAAACTAACACTGAACAAGCAGAACAAGCAGCCTATCTAGAATCATAGGTAGAAACTGATGAAGAACAATTACATGAAGAAACTGAGGGAGCTCCAGATGAGGATTAGGAAGACACTAAGGCAATCATAATCAAGGTTGTCTGGCAGGTTTCTAGGGAAACATCACCTTCTACTAGATCTAGTGGCAGTGGTCCTTCTGTCCCCCAGCATCGGGGATTGGACAGGATTTTCTATACCTCATTCTTTCTCTAACATTGACTGCATCTTTTGGATATTTCTAATAATTGCATTTGAGGACAAACACATTTATTTGTGGTGGACTGAGGCTCACCTTTATTTGCTTGCTATGGATGCTTGTTTTTTTGTTTATATTTGGGTTATCTATTTAAAATTTCATTTTATACTGCTTTTTTGCGGATGTTTGAGCTTACGGTTTCTTTTTTTTAACTAATTTAAAATTTTGACCCTTCCAAAAAAAATTCATTTTTCAAAAAATTTCATCACTGCTTGTGTTGAAAGTGTGTTGTCTCTGCAAATTTAAGTCTCAGTTTCAACTAATACCGGTGACTTGAATAGTTATCTCAATCGAACAAACATGAATGTGCTGCTACGACGAGACCAAAAAAAGTTTCAAAGACAATATGTGAACTCTTTGCATCTCGTTGTGATTAGCCATATATTAAATTGATTTCTCTTGTGATGATCGTTGCACACTAGCGAAAGTGTGTAGTATTGTTTGGCTTTAGTAATGATGCCTTGTGTGATGAGATTAATATGAACCACGCACCAATAAACCTATATTATCCCTCTTATTCCAGTCAAAGTAGAGCTTTCTCTTGATATGATCTTTGGAAATTTTATAATGTGTGAGTAAATTTGACATATTCTTCTTTTGTGACCTCCCTTGTGAGTGTGTGAACCTCTCTTGAGCACCCCCTTGAACTTTACCTTTCTTTGGACGAAACTTGTCAAAACCTAGACCTTTATTCAACCACTACTATAATCCTCATGACTTGTGATTTAATGAATAGACAACTTAACCAAAAGAATAAGTTGGGGGTGTGGTGATATGGAAAAGAGAAGTCAAGAAGTGCAAGAAAAGTCTCCCTTAAACCATAATAGTGCAAAGAAATGGAAACCCTTCATATAAGAAAAGAGAAAAAGAAAAAAGAATGTTATGACATAAAAGTACAAAAGAAATTTGGGTTTCCAAGATATCCATGGACATGAATAAAAGGATGACTTAGAAGCACTAAAAGAAAAATTGATAGAATAATGTGAATAAAAGGAAGTGCTTTGACCTCAATAATTCATTAGGATCTTTATTCACTGAGCCTAAATTATCATATTTTTGCACTCAGCCCCGTTAAAAGTCTTGAAAAAGACCTTTTTGATGTTGAGAAAGCTGAAAGGATTGTTGACTAGAAAATAAGGGCAAACCTATGGGTTAAAACATGCACTATGTTCCTCTTTTTGAGTGTGAGTGTTGCATTTAATTCCTTATCTTAAATTTATCATCCTCTTTGCATAAATATGGAATCATTCTTTATGTGAGGGCATCCAGATACTGTTGTTAAGCTCGAACTTGCATTAGTAGGAAGTATTGTGAGCATGATAATCATTGGTAATGGTGTGCGACAACTTGAATCTTTGAGTACACAGTTGATCCTTGAATAAGTAGTATTAGTATTTTTTGTATGTTCGTGATTGAGTCTTGTGTAGCAAACTATTTTAGACATCCTATTTGAACTTCTGAACTTGATTTTACGTAAGGACAAGCAAAAGTTTATGTTGTGGGTGTTGATGAGTCCACAAATTGGACTCATTTAGGGCTTTATTTTGATAGATGTAGTGTTCTCAAATGCCTATTTTATCTACTGAAAACTCTTAAGTTTCAGGTATTTGAAGTTTGAGTGAATGCATGAACACTTACGCGCAAAAAGAAACAAAAAAGGTATAAAAGAACGAAGAAACTGAAGCCTAAGCACAGCCAAAGGTACATACTTCACACTTTGTTCCAATATGCAAAGCCCTGAAGGAACAGAATCAAAAAGGCGATGAAATGAGAAGTGGGCGCGTTGTCAAACAGTTCCGTGAAGCAGTGCTATACCGCCCTATGGTCGAGTACATGAAAATGTTGAAGGCAAGCATAAAACAGCGATAAAATAGAAGATGGATGAGTCACCGATTCATTCGGTGACCTCATATAACCTCGCCAAATGATCCCTCACACCATAAATCCAAAAATTATACATACTAGCCTTGGTTATTATTTTATGGAGTCGGATCATTATTATAGTTTTTATTTTAGTTTACTATTTTACTTGTATTTCTCTCAAGTTTGGAGAGGGGTTTTTGGATTACTTGAATAAATAAGGAGTTCATCTTCCCCAAATTGGAAGTTGGTCTTCTTCATTCTTCTTCCTTTGATCAAATATCATTTTAGTTTCTTATACCCATTTGATTTTAATATCATTTTAGGTGTAATTTGTTATTTATTGATGTGTGGCTAAAACCCCCCATTCTTGGGGTGTGATTTACCAAATATATTTTGATATTATTGTTATGTCTTGCTTACTAATAGGTTAGATGTATCTTAATGGTGATTTCACCTAGTGATTATGGTTTAATTTAGTGGGTTTGTATTTGTAAATAAAAAACCACCCATGTGTTTTAGTCTTGCTCGAGAGAGATCATAAAACCAAGACCTCTAGACTGATGGCCTAAGGAGTGGGTCGACATGGGGTTAAGCCTAAGAGGGTGAGACCTACTCCCATATCCTAACACTCAGTTTGAGAGAGTGAGTGGGATAAGGCGTAGGTTGGCCTTCATGTGGCAAATGGGTGTCCGAGAGGAACCCATTTGAAATGGGGTAAGTTGCTCAAGAGAGAACTCATTTTCATCTAAAGCTTAGTCTAGTCACTATTATTTTGCGAATTTCCTATCGAAAGCATGTACCCAACGATTTATATCAATTTCTATTGCGGCCACACCCAAAGAACTTCTCCACATACGTGATTCTCTTTGCATTTTTATTGTTTTTACTATACCTGTGAGAAACCCCCAATTGATATTTGACACATTCGTGTCACCCCCTTTAATTTATAATGGTTTAATTTGTACATCTCTTTAGCTACGACTAATAAGCTACATATTCTCAAAACTGCTCCCTTGGGACACGACCCCAACCTCGATTTGGTTACTATATTATCGACGATCATAGATATTTAAACCATAGTTAGTGTAGTTGATCACGATAAGCATCATATTTTATTAAAAAATTGGACCATTTTATTTTTTTATTTTTACTCCTTAACTGAAAAGGACAAAAAGAAACTACCTTTTTATTTTTTTTTTATTTTAATAGTTGGACCATCTTTTTTCTCCTTAATCCTTAGAGAAAAGGCAAAAAAGAGAAAAGGTCCACACATTTCAGTTGGAAAAAATTGTTGAACCATTTCATTTTTCCTGTTTAATGTTTAACAAACAAAAAGAATATGGCTTGCACAAGATTTTGTCCCTTAAACTCTCTTCCAATTTTGTTTTAAATACAAAAAAAAAAACATAACTTAACCTTTTCAAGTCCTTATCCAATTTAAATTAAATATCTTTTCAACAAATAATTTAACTCATCAATAATTTTACGCATCTTCTCCCATTACTTCCATGAAAAAAAATGTGAAACAACAAAAAAGTATCTCAACAAAATTCCATGAAAGAACCATAAGGAAAAAAAATACTCAGGAGAGTAAATCTTGTCGCTTTTTCCTACTGAAAATGGAATATTTAATAACCAAAAGAAAACAGATCCTAAATGGACAAAAATAAACATATTTACTATCATATTCATGTTTCTCACTTAATTAAACCAGGGAATTTCGATAAAATTCAAACATGAAATTATTAAACCTGGTTCTAATGTCATTTGTAGGATCTATAGAAAGAAATCGACGAATTGTGTACCTTAAATTTTGCAGCGGAAGCCAATTGCTCCAAAGTCGTGCTTTGAATCACGAGGAATCAAAGTTTAATTAACAAACTAAATGTTTGTTTTTAGACGCAAAAAATTTTCCTCTTGTTTTTCTTCCGGTTTATGTTATATTTTATTGTTTTATCGTTTAGGTTGTCTATCTCCCATTTTACTATAAAGGAATAAATCGTTTATCAAGAGGGGTTGAGAAGTTTTTAGTTTTCATAAGTGTCGCCCTTCTTTTTTAAATGAGTGATAAGTAGTTTTTATTTCTTATCAGAAAATTTATTGGATCAAGTCGAATCGATTCACATGGGCGATCCACGACCTAAAACTTACATCGTGGCTCACCAACACACCCCAAGCAAAGCCCAAACAACACAAAAGACGGACCAGCCACCACACTTTTCTTCTCAAGCTACAACCAAACCAACAAAGTCCCAAACCCAGCTCTATCCAACCACCAAAAACTTCACCTGAAATAGCCAACAACAACGACATTTATGGTGAAAAACAACAACCATGCGAACCATCTGCCATGGAGCTCCGGCAACACATGGCCAACAAGCCGAAGCTCCACCACGATTTTGTGCCTTGCCTTTTCAGGCGAATTAAATTAACTCCAACAGAATCTTGCTTCCAGATCTGACAAGGCTCATTATTTTCCGATAACCACTCATTACTTCTCTTTGTTTATATCTATTGATTATTGTGCATCTCTTTTGAGTTAATGTTCGTGTTGTTGGTTTGATTGTTAAATTTATCTAAAAAATGGTTTGTTGTTAATATTATTCAACTTTGTTTCAAATTTACGGTTTATTATTTTTTTTCTTCTCATTTTTTCAAAATATTTCGAATGATAGAGTTCTTTGCCATTTTTCATTATTTTGTTATATTGGTTGGATTATAATTTTAGTTGGGGTTGATTTTATTTTATTTTGGGGTTGTTTTACTTGTTTGAATGATTTCAATAAATATTTGGAAAAATAACTTAAATACACAACTATAAGTTTTATATTCTCTAATTTTCCCTTCTTTTTTTAAATATTACATAATTCCCTTTTTTCTAATTTTAGTGTAAGTTTATAGATACATTACATTCTCTCTCCTATAGTACACAATTACCCATTTTAATGCCTATTTATTCTCCATTAAAACACTCTACCTTTTAAATAAAAGACCTAATTTTGAAATTTTGAAATTTTGAATTTCAAAATTCAAAAAATTTCAAATTTCAAAAATCAGGTTCTCCCGTTTCTCTTACTCCATCAAGTTTCACTTCCTTTTTTTCCATAATCATCTTTCTTCTTCTTAACCCAGCAGAATTTATTGGTTTCTTCTTTTTATTCTTAATCCATCTTTTCTTCTTAATCTGTAATCGTCTTAACCCAGCATCTTTTTATTATTAATCCATCATCAGTTCGTCTTTTCTTCTCTTTTTTCTTTTTGTTAATTGTTCTATTACATTATAGTAATGGATCCGTTAATTAATAGAAGGATATATGATTCCGAAGATGAAAATTGGAAAGAAAATAGGAAAAAGTTTTTGCATGATCCTATGAATCTTCAGAAGGATTCAAACAAAGACTCTGGCGAAACATCAAAATCAAAGGTTGTCAAAATACTACAAAAAAAGAAAAAAGAAGCAGCAAACATTGTTGTTAGGCCTACATTGTCTCGGGTTAGTATTTTGGTACTTAAAACTGTTGTTGAAATTAGTAAAAATTTTAAGGAATCTAGTGTGCTTGCCGATACATTTGAATAAGTGTGTATAGTGTTTTAGAGGTGAATTGATACATGAATTTGTTGTGTATCATAATATTTTATATGTATCATGAAGTTTTGAAAATTGTTATAATGTATCATTCAATAAGTTTAGTAAATGCGTCATCAACTGTGCTTGATGATACATATAGAATCAGTGTGTACAGTGTTTAGTCAATTCACTGATACATGTAGTAGATATGTATCACATGTTTTGCATATAGTATGAATTTCTGAAAACTGATATCATGTATCAGTAAGGTATTAGTTGTTTAGTTGATGTACTGATACATGTTTTGAAAATTGTTATAATGTATCATTCACTAAGTTTAATAAATGTGTCATCAACTGTACTTGATGATACATATAGAATCAGTGTGTATATTGTTTAGTCGATGTTTCTGATACATGTATTGATATGAAATTGAATCTCCAACAACGATTCCGTCGATTTTGTAACTTTCATACTGGAATTCGTTCATCCAAATTCCAGAATGTCTCATCAAAATCGAAGTATTCATCTTGAAAAATCCACTGTAACAACAATAAAACTTCAAAAGCTGCCGTGCATTTCTTTTTTATAGGTATACTTGGGCCTTCACTGACCATGTGAGGACTTTTTAGGAAAAAGATGTCCGGCCTACAAAAAGAACTAAAGACTATCTGATGAAAAGCTTTCTCATAGTCAAAATAGCTGATGAAAGAAAGAGAGCAGAAGTATGACCTTTTCAGGAAGAATATAAATAAAGCAAGATTTCGTTACTGTAGTTCGAAATTTAACAGATTGTTCAAAAAAAATATTTTCAAAATAGATGACATAATCTTTGTTTTTCAAAATTTGAAATTAATATCCAATTAAGTGCTGATTTTATGCTGATTAATGATATGTTACCGTACATTTAGCTGTTTTATTAACAACATTAACTGTACCGTTTTTCCCCTTTTTTTTCTCAACAGTTTAAAATTACCATGTATCATTTACCATGTATCACTAGAGTCTAAAGTATCACGGCTCAACAAATTTAAGGGATTTTTTATAAATACTAAATTTGTCGGGACAAAATGAAATTATTGAATTACACTATGGGATTCCTTAAATTTTTACTAAATATTTCATGGTATTGTTTAGATATACTTACTTGATGTGTTTTCCTTGAAAAAGTTTTTGATGTTATTATTTTTTTAAAATTAATTTTCTACATTTTGGTTCGTTTGTTTTGTCATTTTTTTTGTTTTGTATGTTTCTAATAGATACATGGCCATATTTAGTACTTCCTGGAAAATTGGGTCGTTATCATTAGTTGTTCACTAAATTCTATTCACTTTTTGTTTTTAGTTCAAGGTTAATTGTTATTTTATTATATTTGTATTTATTTTATTTCTTGAATGTTGCTTTTATTAGTATGTTGTTGATTGTTGCATATTATTTTATTTTTATCTTTTTTTAGCTTCAATGATTTAGTATTTTGTTTGTTAAAATTGGTCAATGAAAAAATCTCTTCTTCAGTTCGATTTTCGAGGCCTCTCAATCTTAAAAGAAGGAAATTTAGTTTAAGTTCATATTCATTATTTGTTAAAATTGGCCGATGAAGAAATTATCGTCAATTTCTAAGGTCACTCATGCTAATAAGACACGTTTTAATTTTAAAGTTCTTATTTATTTAATTTATTATTATATTTTTTATTCATTACTACGTATATTATTGACGTTAGACAAACGTTAGGTTGTTTCTTGTATTGCTGTTTTATTTCTCTATTTGTGAATATTTCATGTTTATTATACTTGTATATTATTTTTATCTTCTCAATTTGAAAAATTAATTCAATCAAGACCCACAGTTGTGGATTTCGAAGGATCCCTAACACTTCTCCGTCGAAATAACTTAAACCCGTTATCTAGAATCTATTAGTTTCGTAGACATTTCTTTTTTATTTAATTTGTTGATTGATTTTCTAGATTTTCCTAAAATTAGGTGGTGACTCCCTTTCCTTTAATCCATTTAAAATTAATTTTCCTCCTTTTAAAATTATTTATATATTGTGAGTCACACGATGTTGCGCACTCTTAAGGGATATCAACAAGTAGTACACAGGATTTAATTTCATAGGTCACATCGTCTATATATGCTAAATGGTAAACATCTCACAATAATGAACTAAGGTTACTTTCATAATATCTACCAAAATGTTTTAACGGTGTTATGCTTGCATTGATAATGACTATGACTTATGTTTTCGAACCTTTTGTCTTATGATTTAGGTTGCTCATTGCATGTCATGTAAAGTCTTTTTAGCATGATTTCATTACTCTTATGCATTGATATCATACTTAATAATTTGTATGTACTAATGCATACATGTTCCTATATTATTTCACTAGTGTAGGGTTTGATGGTCTTACCTCTCATAGTCATGGCTAGTTGATCTCTTAGCATTCCAAGAATGGTGATTCCTCATGTTCTGGGGACGGAGACACGTTTACATGCTTTATTAATTCAGATTTTTGGCATTTGTATGTGGTGTATGAGTTACATTGAGACAAATTCCTTTAAATGTAATAGATGGATTGTTGAGACTATCTTAGACTTCCACTTTGTCAAATGTTTGTATGATATAAACTATTTCTTTTGAAATCTTTATTTTTATTATCTTCTATGGGGTTCTATATGTCATTTTACGCCTAGGGTATATTTTAGGTTGTGACAATATAAGAGAGGTAGTCATCTTCTTGAGCTTCCAATATCTCAACTTACACTCCTAAGACGACTCAAAATGAACATCAAGGTGAGTCAACCTGATCAAAGGTGGTGAACTAGTTGAGAAGCCCTCCATAAACCATGTGTAGTAGCCTGTCAATCCGATGAAGTTCCATACCTCATTATTTGATTTGGTCCTAGACCAATCTTGAATAGCCTCTATCTTTGCAAGATATACCACGATGCCATCCTTGGAGACTACGTGCACCAATAATGTTATTGAGTCATGTAAAAACTTGCACTTTGAGAACCTGGCATAAAGGTATTAATCTCTCAAAAGTCTGGAGCACAGTCCTCAAGTGTTGCTCATGATCACTCTTGCTTTACAAATATACAAAAATGTCATGTATGACCACAATAACGAACAAATTGAGATACGGCTTGAACACCAGCATTATCAAGTTCATTAATGTGGCATGGAAATTATTCAACCCAAAATACATCACTAGGACCTCGTAGTGGTCGTAAAAAGTATTAAATGCAGTCTTACAGATTTTTGTTGCCCTAATCATCAATTGATGGTAACTGAATCTCAAGTCAATCTTCGAAAACATTGAGGCACCCTGAAGCAGATATTCAATCCTAGTCATAGATTAATGGTTCTTCATTGACACCTTATTCAACTACTTATAATCAATACACATGTGCATGACACCGTCCTTCTTCTTCACAAAAAGAGCAACAACGTCCTAAGGTGATAAAGCAAGCTTGATGAACCCCTTACCCAAGAGATCTTATCTATTAACACCGAGCTTTTTGAGCTCTATAGGAGTGATTTGGTATGAAGAATAGAAATAGGTTGAGTACCCCACTCAAGCTCAATAGGGAAATATACATAAGGGTTTAGGGGTAGTTTAGGTAGCTCTGTAGGAAATACATCTACAAAATAATGACCAACTGGAACAAACTGAGCTTGAGAAACCTCCCTACTCAGATCTTTCACATAAACTAAATAGAAAAAAATCCTACTAACCTCCGAGCCTAAATAAAAAAGATAAAACCAACCGGTATGCTACTAATGGAGCCCAGCCATGCCACCAGAGAAATAAAAATTATGGCTAAGAAAATGGTCTTAGAGACGCAATCTTAAACCGCACAGTAAGAGGATAACAGTACATGTCCATAATCATATCAAAATCAAGCATGTCTAACAACATAATATCAGCCAAGGTGTCACGCCCTAGACAGTAGTAAGCAAGATCGAAACACCTGATCCACTGCTAAATAGTCACCTACGCGGTAAACATACATAAGGGTCCTATGATAGGCTCATAACTCATACCCAGAGAAGAAGAACAATAAACAAATGCACAAGAATAAGTAGACCATGGATCATACAAGGCTAAGGTGGTATGATGGCATATAAAAATGGTACATGTGATTAGATTTGCCAATGCCTCAGCCTTCTCCCTTGCATGATCTACAAAGAAATGGCTTTATATTACTCTTCCTTGGCGATCAGTTCTACCACCTGACCTACCTCTCCAGGGACCACCTCGAATAGCTTAATGTCTACCATGACGGTCCTGACCCTTAGCTGGAGGTGTCGGTGGTAAAGCTACCTCTAGTGAAGCAATCCACCTAAGAATGGGACAATCTCGGGACTTATGGTCAAGCTTCCCACACTAAAAGAAATTAAAAAATCTGCTCCCAAAATAATGAATACCATTACTTGAAGCATAAGACTAGGATCCATGACTAGAACTAGAGCCAACTACACTCAAGCTATACCAGTCACTCTTTGAAGCCGGCAATGAGGCCTAAATAGGTCGTATGTGTTTTGCCCTGCTGAAACCACTTTCTAGGCCAATCGTATGAGTCCCTCTGCTTGGAACAAGACCTGTTATAGCTACCCTCATATCTAGCCCTCTAGTTGCTTCCCCCTTGGGCCTCAGGGTGAATATTCTCAATAGTGTGGGCATGATAAAAAAAAACATTAAGGAATGACCTATATAGGCCATAGACTGAGTCCCAATCTACTGAAGTCTCAACCCATAAATAAAACACAAAACTATGTCATCTTCAATAGGTAAAATCACGGTAGACACATGGGAGAGATCATCAAATCTTGCCTCAAACTTAGAAACGGTCGTAGGCCCTTGCTCCAACCTAGAGAATTGATCCCTGAGATGATCTTTGGCACTGCGAGGGATGAACTAGATCAAGAACGCCTTAGAAAACTTTATCCAGGTGACTAGAGAAGACCAACCTGGCCTGGTCTCAATAAAGGTACACCACCAGTGTTTGGTTGGACGATCTAGCAATTAAGTAGGAAATTTGAATCCTCTCAACTCCACCATACCCGAAGTACACACTAGCTTATAACATGTGGTAAGAAACTCATGATCATCCTCATACGTAGCCCTAGAACATCTTAAAGGTGAAAGCCTAAAAATCACTTTGAGCATTTTTTGATCCTTTAGAGGCATAGATCCAACCACAATCACGGGTTGGTTATCCCAAAGAGGTACCTAGTCCAAATGTGCCTCTAATGTAGACTAGTCTTTTTAACTCCATGATAGTGTTGGTGCTGGTGCTTGTTTTGGTGTTTCACTGGGGTCGAGGCCTTATGTATGCCACCCAGCACAGTCACAAGTTTAGTATTGGCTGCCTGAAGGTCTGGAGCCATAGTTGGTACAACTGGTGGCTGAGCTGGTTCTGTCCCTACCGGCTTCTCAATAACATGAGATTTTGGAGGATCCATTGCTAGATCTTGACCCCTCCCTTTATCTGGGGTAGTGTTGCAGCCCTATCAGGTAGGGTGGTCAATCTTAATCCAAGCCGTCGCACGACGTGTGTGAGCTATCTTAAGAAAAGAGTGAAACATGTTATATTTGAAGAAAACAATTACACACACTGTACGAAAGTGAATTAAAAGAGAAAAATACCTAAATACACCATGTAGCCTCCCAAATATAGGATAAGGATGTCTCCACACCGATAGGTAGGACTCTACTACGTATATTCTATATACTAAGTGAACTAATGAATAATGGGCTCTAATACCAGCTTGTCATGACCTAAATTCTCGAGTCATCATTGGACCTACTATAACCTACCAATAGGTAAGGCAGCCCGTTTCCAGAACGACAAATAATGAGTACAAGGGTAGAACTAATAGAGAATAACATAGACAATAATAAAGCACAAAAATTAAAGGAAAACAAAAACTATATACAAAAGAAACCTCCCAGAACTCGAAAGCCATGAGTATAAAGTTGTCTAATATGAACAAATACAAGTCGCAAAAATGGACCACAATAAGTCGTCTCAAAAGAAAAATACTACCTAACATGTATACCAAAAAATAAATGTTGATCCAGTATACTAAGTACTCACCCTCATCTTTCAAACCCACAAGATTCTAAAGATGGACCTAATAATCACTATTGGTAGCTCTTACTAGGTACTTCATTATGAAAAGATGTATAGTGTAGTATAAAAAAAAACTAAGGTACTTAGAAGGCACTATAGGTCAACTATGCAAAAAAGGTAAAGACAATTTTATATGATAGAGCCCAAACACAAACAGAGGTTAAAGAAGATAAAAAGAGAAAGCATACAAGCATACCAAAATTAAATCTAATATAGCTAAACGAAACCTTACTCTAGCCCTATAAGAAAAGAAGGTAAATTTGTATGTAAATTTTTAAAAAAATTCAAATTGTCCCTCATAAGCCTGACATGTACAATAAATAGCTAAGTGTATAAGCAAAGAGTGCCTTCAAACCAGATCCAACAAGAGAACACTAGTCCTTGCACCCTAAATAATGGTCTCTAACTAAAGATGACATCCTCGAACCATAAAATATCAGCCTGGGAATGGAATATGGCCTCGAACCATGAACATCAGCCTAAGACAAGAGATAATGGACTTAAATTGTGAACATCGTCCTTGAATCGAAAATAGTCATAGTGTCTATTCAACTCTCATCCCAGCTAAAAATAGTTAAAAAGGGGGATGTCAACTATGAAGAGAATTTAATATCACGTCTAAGGTATCATGCAATGTCATCCACCCACAAGCATTCATAGGAAGGCTCCAAGCCAAAAATAACATAACCCCTTCTAATGTCACCATTAAAAGACACTCCTCAGAGCCTTAGAGATTGGATTAGAAAGTAAAAGATCTAAAAGTAGCATAAACTCCTAAACTAAGTCTCACACTATAAAACTCAAGTCGGTTGTTCTAGTCTACAAGGATATAGTCCTTCTGAAACAAGGTTGAATATATGCCAAATCTACGAGTCTTGCGGGTTATAAGATGTAATATCTCAAAACTTTAAATAGCTAAAAATGAGATAAGAAACTTGAAATAGTCCTTTTTTGACAGTGTGAGGAAATCTGGAAAATTGGTAGTTAGTTAAAGTTCAGTTTTGGTCAACTTCAAACAATCATAACTCCTAGTTCATGATGAGTTAGGTGTAGTTCCATATATGATTGGAAAGGTCTTGGAACGATCTTTCCAACGCCGCCATGTTTGGGCAATTTCAAGTCTCTATGAGTGATTTATGTCTTCAGAAATTGTGTTGTTGAATTAAGAAAACGTCCAATACGAGGATTAAATGGATAAATTGGTATTTTCCTTACCCAATTAAATTAATTAGTTTTAAGGGGTTAATTGGGGTAAAAACCAGACTTGTTTTAGTTTAGAAAGTTTGAGAATTAACGTTAGGGCTTTAGGAGAAAGAATGCAAGAGGAGAAGAAGAGAGGAAGCAAGAATTCCAATAAAAACTATCTTTGATTGTGTATTTCTTCGGGGGTGATCCCTAAAAATGTATGTGAGTCTCTCGTAGCGATTGGGTTCAATCACCTAAGCTCCAACTATGTTTAATTCTGTGAAATTCGTCCTAAAAAGGACTGAAAGTTAATGTTCTTGATTTCTATTCTTGAATTTAAGTGTGTTCTTGAATTAGGTTGATTGTTGGAGTTTTTGAGACCTTCAAGCTGAAGTTTGGAGTTCCATTGAGTTAGATTCTTGAGTAATAATGTTGGGTATCGGGACAAAAAATGATTTTGAGGAAGATATTCGAGTTTTGGTAAATTAGGGTTGAAAAATGAATAAGGAAAAAGTCAGACAGCTTACCTTAAACAAGTCCGCATCGCGGACTTGTTCCCCCAGTGAGCAAAAATCAGCTCTGCGTTGCGGAGCTAGACGCGGACTCCTCTGTATAAAAATATAATTTCACAAATATCTTCTAGGAGCATCTCCGCGTCGCGGACTTGCTCAACGGCGGTGATTTCATAACTTTTCTTAGTTTAGCTTTTCAAAATAATTCTTAATCATTAAGAAGTCCTTCCAAACACAAGTCATGATCCTTGAATCCATTATTCAATTCAACGAGTAGTTAAGAGTCAATTCAAGTAAAAGTTCAAATCAAAGTCAAGAGTTAAGTAACAGAAGTTTATTTCAAGTTTTCACAAGTCTTTTACAAACATTTTAACTTTTTCTAAGACTTAAGAGTTGAGTTTAGTAAAGAGTAAGGTTGAAGTTTTCTTCAAAGAAGTATATGGGGGCTATGTATTCCCATAGACGTTTAAAAGAAATGTTTTCACATTTAAAAGAGAACGGAAACTGAGATTCCCAAAGAACATTCGAGTTAGTTTTCAGAAAACAATACTGCTTTCTAAAATGAAGCAAGCAGGGAAACTAATATTTTCAAGATAGTCTTTGAGCTACGTTTGAGCACTTATCTCAAATTACAGAAGAAGTATGTTTAAAAATAACATAAGAGCCAGTATATTTGGAGAGTAGTATTGAGCACCAAATTCGGGTCGAGCATGAGTTTAGATAACTCACGTCTCCATAAAACCATGTAGCCACCATGGTTAGAAAAGGGTCATACTTTTTAGGTAAATCCAATTCATTGTAGACTAGTGGATCCATTAGGCAATTCAGGTCTTATACCTTTTGTCGGGTATAGGATGTGTTGGCACCGTGAGTTAGATCGTTGTATCATTAGTATAGCTCTTAAGTCATCATTGTCGGTTAGAGAAATCCCGCAGAAGTTATTGTATTTTTATATACATCAATTTATTTGTACTTTACATAAATCTTAGAGTTAATTATATCTACGTATACATACAAGTTTACAACATGTTTTTAAACAGCTTTTCTTTATATTGCACGTGTATTATACTGTTTTAAATTGAAATAAGTTCAATAAAGATTTCATTAGTAGAGAAGAGTCAAGGTAAGTGTTTCCTTCGGACTCTTTCTAGTCTTTGTTGTTTAGCATTCCATTTTGCATACTCATAAATTGAATGTATTATTGTCAGTTGGACTGCATCGTATTAGGATGTAGACGCACGTAACTAGGATCAGCATCCAGCGCATCGTTGATCCAGTTGAGCACTCCAGAGTCAGTTGGTGAGCCTCCTCGCATTCCCGAGGACTCATTTTATTGCTTTTAGTATTTCTTTGTTTATTAGGATGTTGTGGGGTCTATCCAAACATCCATCTCAATTGCTTTAGAAGCTTCATGGACTGTTAGTAGTTCAATTGTCTTTACATTATTATTTTGTTTAAACACATGAGTTGTCATTTGGCCTAAGTACACATATATCTTTGAGTTATATCTCTTATGTTTAAGTCTTTCGCTGAGTAAGTAAGTCATGTCAAGATTTCGATTGGGGCCAACAATGGTCTCCGAGATCCAGCCACGTATAGGGTGTAGGCTCGGGGGGTGACATAAGACAACACTAGTCTATTCTATAATAAGGTCGCATATGCTTTAGAAAATAAGAAATAGCACAAGTAAATCACACAGCATGCAACAACACATATATAGTCGTAACTTAGAAAGTACTACTCCCGAAATAGTGTAGATAAATTCTAAAACATGTTTTCTAAGAAGAAACATAGGAATAACTATGTATCAGCCCCCAATTCGCACTAATTATCATAAATCTACACATTCAGACTCAATCAGTTTAGAAAGAAATTGTAGCCTATAGGCCAACCGTGTGCGCTCCAAGTCAAAAAGCCGAAGCTTTTCATTTTCTAACACACTTTGACTAATCGCTTCTAAGCTATCAAGAATAGGATCACAATTTTAAGCACAGTCGATTAGGCACCAAAATCACACAAAATGTAAATGGACCAGTTTTAGAGTTAAATGGGAATTTTAGAACTGCACCCAAATTTCTGGAATTGACTCGGTCAAGAAGTCCTAAACTATGTCAAGAATTTGTGTTTCAAAATTGAAACAATTCGGGTCCTAAAATAGCAAACTCAACAACATGAAACAATAATCTAGAGACCAAGCTAAGAAAGCCCCAAACACACCCAAATTCACCTCAAACTGAGGTTCTCCAATAGCTCCAATTAACAAACCACATAGCACACTTCCAACGAACACAAAACTCTTTGAAACTTAAAAGTCGAAGCTCATAAGAGAAAGATATTGCAAAATAAATCCTTGAACTAAGGTTTCCTTTACGTCTGTCGTTATTTAAACGCTAGCCAAAAATTCCTCTTTGTGAACATGGAGAGCGGACTGAATGGGCATAGTCATCTAGTTGGGCACCGCAAACGCAGCAACCTAGAAGAATGTGTAGGCTAGGCCTACTTCCACCCATGAATGTGACAAACTGGAATGAACGTTCTGGCAAGGGTGTCAGTCCTATATGAACGCGACCTTAGGTGCGCAAATGTTGGGCACTCAATGAGCTACACCAACTATCAGCACATTAGTTGATAGGCTACGGCACCAAAACCTTCGATGAGGTGGCCGAACATAATTTGGAACCTTGTCCATGCAAACAAAATATGGTATCCCATCTAATTCAACATTATAGACTCAACAGGACCACCTAAACATCCATCCGATGTCGTTTTGATGAAAATGGATCCCACACTCAAGTTCCATTTTAAGCAATAATCCACAAGGGGGCTCAGAATCAGCCTGGAAGCCTCTGCATCCAAACAATGGGTCGTTCTACGTCAAACTCAACATGATGGGGCTAACAATGAAGAAGGTATTCTAATGTTGACTTGTTTACTAAGAATGTTGACTAAGTCAAACTTAGGCTTTAATGTGGAAGTTAAAATTCATAGTCGCATAGACTCAAACAAAAAGTTTTGGGAATCATGTCGACTATGCTACTAGCCTAAAGTGACCGTTTTGAAGTTGACGGGGCCCTAAGACTTGGATTTTGAGGTTATCTTCTTGAAATTTTTTTTATAAAATGACCGCTAAAAATTCAAAAGCTCCAAAATGCTAAAACTTGCATAAAAACTAAATAAATGACCAGGTGATTGAATTGTAATCCCCAGCAAGTCATAATTGAATAGGGTCTTTATAGGAAAGACCGATGACATGAGGCATAAAAATATAAATGACTTGAATGTCATTATTCAACTATTCGGTTTTAAAAAGTTTTTCTTATTTTTCTGTTCTTATGCCCATTATGTGTCGTTTCAGGTTACGAATTGGCTTACTTACTGGTAGGTTATAGTAGGTATCATCATGACTCAAAAAGTTCGGTCACGACAATTAAACTTTGCAAACATTGTACACTATTTATAAGATAAAGGATGACAGGAACCTTGACATGTGATAAAATATTAGATTAGAAATAAAAGGAAAAAATATGATGAGAAATGTGTTAGAAATGAGCCTCTTTTAGATTTTTTAAATTCTATAAATTAATATAATTATTTAGGATAAAAAATTTACTATAAAGGGCCGTTTAGTTGGCAATAAGTTATTCCACGATTAGTTATCTTGGGTTAGCTATCGTGAGATAACTTATCTC
Source organism: Solanum arcanum (assembly GCA_027789145.1). Classification (NCBI taxonomy): domain Eukaryota; kingdom Viridiplantae; phylum Streptophyta; class Magnoliopsida; order Solanales; family Solanaceae; genus Solanum; species Solanum arcanum. The sequence goes on from CM050933.1 coordinate 52,317,056, forward strand.
ACCATGTATATGTGATAACTTATTTCATCACTATGATATAAATGGTGGGATACGTTATCGCAAACGTGATACAATAATTTTATACCACTGGCAATTAGTTTTAACCTCTCAGACCAAACGATCCCTAAATGTATATTTGAGTTAGTAGTATTAAAACCACAATGCCAATTAACTAGTAAACGAATATCAAACTCTAATGATATATTACCAACAAATTAACAATTATTATAAATTTCCTAAGAATTATTGACGAAAGTTTTCCGTTGCCAAAATTACTAGTGTAATTTATAAAAAAATAAATAATCATACTTACTACTCCCTCCATTTCAAAAAGAATGACCTCATTTCTTTTTTAGTCTGTTTTAAAAAGAATAACCTCTTTCTTGTTTGGTAACAACTTTCCGCGTGAAATTTTTAAGACGGCAAGATTAAAAGGAAATTTTGTACATTTTACATAACTTTAGTTTAGGACCACATGATGAAAAATTTTCTTTATTTTTTTAAACTCCATGGAAATCAAACTAGACCATTCTTTATAAAGTGAATGGAGTAACATATTTAAAATTCATAGTTAAATTACCAACATAAATTGTCTGTAACTGAGATTGTCAACCAGTTACAAATGTTTCTTAGAAAAAATACTATTGCGCCCTGCCAACCTTATTAGTATCCACTAATACAATTGTTATCGGAATACCAACACATTCAGTCTTTGTTATTGTAATTAACAACATATTTACAAACAGAATAAATACTCCTTCACTTTTTAAAAAATTACCTCCTATTTTATAGTCTGCTTCAAAAAAAATGACCTCTTTCTTTTTTTGGTAATATTTTAGTTTAGCTTCCACGATGCATGTTTTAGGCTACAAGATTAAAGAACAATTTTGTACATTTGACATATCTTTAATTGAAGACCACAAAATTCAAAAGTCTTTTTATTTTCTTAAATTTCGTGTCAAGTCAAACCAGATTATTCTTTGTGAAACAGAGGGAGTAATAAAGTACCAAATTTAGTAGTAGTTAGTAAAGATATTAATGATATACCAAACAAAAATTGGTTAGTGAATTTAGCAACAAAAGTTACATGATTTTAAAATTCTCCAACAATATCTTTGGGTGTTCAGCAAATGATTTTTAGTTACTAACAAATTAAACTCGATTCGTAAAATTCACTATCAAGCCTTTTTGCAAAAATAAAAATTAATATCAGTTGGTGACAAAATTTACCAACTGATTTGATCAATTTACCAATAAAATTTTTGTTGGCAATTGGGTTTTTTCTTGTATCGTCTTAACTAATTTTCTTAAACTAATTTTTTTAAGTGTGTTCCACACCTCAAAGAAATTATTTATTTTCAAATGGAGAGTATTTACCACAAAAAAGCTCTAAAATATTCATGGAAAATTCTTTTTTTTTTGTTTGAAAACTATGTGCTATTTAAAAAAGATAATGTAAAAGAGTTACACCTTGATACTTAGGGTCCTCTTTTTGGAATAGAAATCAAACTTTCCTTGAAAACTACAACTCTCAAACTTTTTGGATAAGCATGTAAGTCGAACTCTTTGACTTGATTGGAATTGAGATCATAGGAAATGAGAAGTCCACTTTTACTTTGAAGAAGCAATAATTGATCCCTCCAAGTTGTTAATGGAAATTCAATAGGAAAAGGTTTAATGATATGCATTTTAGTCCAAGAGTGGTGTACATTATACTCCATCATTATCCAAATGTCCATGGTATGTTGATTGAGATCATTATTGCTACTTGGATAACAAATCAATGTTAGCAACCGGTTCAAGACTGTGAGGCTATAACACTTACCATCAAATACATTACAAGAATCAGGCATATTCATTATGTGAAAAATCTCAGTACTAATATCAAAGCATAGAATTACATATATTCGATCTCTTTTTCCATACCAATGAAATATTCCATGATGAAGTATCTCGAAAGATGGATTACTAAACACACTAGGGAACTGTTGATCCATATCAGCATTCACATCTCTCCATGAATTAATGCACAAATCGTAAACCTCTACTTTTTTCTCTTGCTTCTCAGGACCCCAATAAGCATCCAAAAATACTTCTGAAATCCTAACAAATTTGTAATCATTTCCAATCGAATCAAAACCAAATCCAATGCCACCTTTAAAGCTACGATGAAAACCCTTTTGACAAACAAAAGGGCTAGGTGGGAGTGACATATAGTTTCTAGTAGCTGGATTAAATAAGATAATAACATCATTATCCGTCAAAACAATCAAACCATTACAGGGACCAACGAGTTCATTAAAACCACGAGTGAAGTTTAGATATGGAAGATCAAGATCTAGTAAAACAAGATCATTGTGATCATGGCTAGAACTAATAGACAACACATTTTTAAATCCTTGAGTTATTTTGAAGGAACGACTAAATATAATGAATTCATTGTTGGTTGTTGTAGTGCCATTGATATGAATATTTTTAAATCTCCAGGATTGTATAAGAGTATACCAACTTTTGGAGATGAATTTGAATCTTAGCAGAGATTTCACTGAAAATCTTAAAAGTATATAAATTATCACATCCTCGGGTAATTTTTTCATAATTTCATTCGACATAATTGGTTCTCTACAATGAAAAACAAATAATATTTTCACCTCTTCTTAAAGTATTATAACACTCCACTAATATCTCTTTTGAATTGGACGTTAAACCTTATATCTCGCATAATCAGTTATTACACTTGCAAATTATCCGCCAAACAATATTCATCTATATTTGAAAAAGTATAAAACATATATTTTAGTTTTAAAATTATTCAATCATTATCATATATTATTAAAAGTAGAAATCACTAATGAGTAAAATCTGTTTATCAGTTTATCGCTAAACTAAATAAAAAAAAAATTTAAACATCTTATTGAATAATTATTTTGAAAGTGATAAAAGTATCTCATTTTTGAATCACAGAGTGCATACACACATAAGTTATCACCTACCACTTGTCATTACTTTTATTTTTATTTTTATTTTCACACAAAAGAAAAATTATTTTCTTCTTCGACGATTGTTCAGGCACGTTGGACTACTGCTGCAACCACTGAATTTTTCTCCTCTTTGCCGCCAACGATAATCCTACACCTTTGTTGTAATACCATATCATCCATTTTCTATCGCATAATCAAAATTAAAACTGGAAATTAAAAAATTATGAAATTAATGGCTAAGCAACACTGTAGGACCAGAATGCCTTTGTTTTTTACTCAAAATCAAGATATATTATATCTTCAAAGACTGAAACGCACGGACTCACATGGGTTATATTCTATATAGTCTGAACATGACCTCCGTCGGTTTAAGCGATTCTCCCTGCGATGTGGCCATTGTCTTTAATCTCCCCCACCGGCCATTTCTGAACTTCCTCAGAGTTTCAATAATCTTCTCACTAATTCTGATCTCCCTCGACGAAACAAACTCTAATCTTCTCACTAATTCTAATCTCCCTCGACGAAACAGAAGTTTTTCTTAGGTTACTTGCTAGTGGCAAGTCAAATACACTCTACGAGTTACGTAGAAATATAAAGGGAAAGAAATACATTTTGAACAAGAATAACCTTTGTAAAGTTTTTTTTTAAAAAAAAAAAAGAGTGTTACCGTTCAAGGGGATATGGATGTATTTTACACTAACACTAAAAGTGGAAATTTTGAACATAAAAATTGAAAGACAAAATTGTCTATGGAAAGTTGTTAGACATTTTTACCCTTTAAAAACTCATATCTCAGAATATTTATAAGTGGAAAGATCCTAAATTGACATTTTCAATTGACGAATTATTTATTAAATATTCAATGACCATTTGATCCTTCACTTATATATTACTCTTATAAATAATTTTGTACAAAAATATATTAAAAAAGTAATAATTTTATAAACTAAAAAAAATTAAAGTTGTGAATTTTTTTCTCTAATAGATCATGATTTATGGTGCATTGAACTATATTTATGGATAGAATTGTTTCACGTTCCAATAATATGGTATTGTTTGACTTGACACAAAATTTAAGAAATAAAGAAGACTTTTTAATCTTGTGATCCTAAATAAAGTAATGTCAAATGTACAAAATTATCTTTTTAATCTTGTTGTCTTAAACTTGACACATGAAAAGTTAAAAGTAAAATATTGCCAAAAAAGAAATTAGGTCATTGAGGTCATTCATAACTAAATAATTCCTCATCCTAAAAATAGTTTTACACGTTTCCAATGCATATATCTACTAATAGATATGGGACTCCGAGCCAGCACGGGCCTAATATATTTTACTCTTTTTTGTTTCAATTAGTGAGGTACATATGAAATTTGAAGTCCATCAAATTTTTAATATGTTTTTATATATTTTAAGTTGCTAACTATTTTTATTGAGAAAATGAGCAAAAGTCTCCCCAATCTATAGCGGGATTTTCAGCTACACACTCATACTTTATGAGGTCCAATTATCCCCTCCCCTCCCCCCTGAATACTTTAAATATAAAATATATAACCCCTTAAAAGCTCATCACCAAATTCATATTAAGTGGTGAAGGACACGCACTTGCCACGTCGTATATATTTTTTTTAATGTATAAAAAAAAATTATTTGGTTTCTTTATCTCTAGACATGGCATTAGCCATCTGCCGGAGTCTTCCTATCGGAGTTGCTTTTTTTTTTCTTTAACTCATTTAATGTAGCTATGATTTTCTCCCATCCACAAAAAATTTTCATCAATTTTCATCTAAATTTCTCTCAATTCAACATTTAAAAATCCACTCTCTAGCTACATTTCGCTACTGCCTATGAGTGCCTTTTTTCTGCCTCACTCTTTTGTCTAAGAGAAAGCTAGCCGTGGAGGACAAGGCAGACACTATTCATACCAGCAAGTTCATGAACAATATGCTTCTCGCCAGGAAGCAATTCATTATTGATGTACTTCCTAGAGACCAAGGTTAAGAAGTCTAGGAAACAAATCTCCAATTTGCAATGGAAGTTTTCTTTAATATAAAAGAAAAACTTTTGAAAATCTCCATTTCTACACCATTTCCTTCTTTTTATCTCAAAATTAATGAAATTCCACTTAAAATCACTATCAATTTAATCCTTCAAAAAGTCAATGAATTTTGAAAATTAAATTTTTAGATGCAGTTAGTTTAGTTTAGTTAGAAAATCTTTTAAATGAAGATTTTGTAATATTTGGTGGTGGATAAGTGAAGTTCACATGGATAGTAGGTGTCGCCGCCACTGCAACCCATTTGATGCTGGTGTTTCTTCTTTGTTAGAGAGAAAGAAGAAAAGATGTATCAAAAGTATAAAAATAAAATACAAGGAAACATTAAAAGTAGAAAATTAATAATGAAATTAAAAACACTTATGAAGTTTGTTTTTGATCCCACTCTCTCAAAGAGAGTGATTTACACATTCCTTGTCACCTCAACAAATAAGGAGCAAATAACATCATTTAAAATAGTTTAAGGGGGTAATAGGATCATAGTGAAGTACAAGTGTGTAGTTGGGAATTCGGCTATAGGTTGGAGGGACTTTTGACCGTTTTCTCTATTTTTATTCATGGTGTATTTTACATAAATATATTATAAATCACAAAAATTAACAAGTTAAACATAAAAAAACTTGCAAAAAAAATTGGTTGACTTTGAAATTTCATTTGTATCACATAAGTCATGACAAACCGAGTAATATATATTATATGTTTTTTTACATAAAATGTACTATAACTCATAATAATTAGCAACTTAATAGATATATATGTCTAAATTTCTCCCAATTTATGTGGCATAGATAAAATTTTGAAAGTCAACAAAATCTATTTATACGTTTTTAAATATTTTAGGTTATTAACTATTATATATGTAATATTTTTTTCATAAAATTTTTGTTCATAAACACTACAGAAGGTTTTTTTTTTAAAAAAAAAAATATAAAAGTTAGCACGAGCCCAATCTATGTTATTTTTTCTGTTTTAGTTATTGTTATGCCGATTGAATTTAGAGAGGCAACTAAATTTTTTTAAAAGCTTTTATAAATTTCAAGTTGTTAATTATTATAATTTATAATATTTTTATTTATTTTAAACTGATATATGTTTCTCTCTGTCTCAATAACATGAGGCATATAGAACTTGGAGAGTCAACCAAAAATTTTAAATATCTTAAATTGTAATTATTATACTTTATAGTACAATTACATTGTTTAAAGAAAATATGTTATTTTTTTATTTTAATTTACATGTCATTGGATAATAACGTATATTAAATATTTTGGAGTGTATTATGATAATTTATAATATTTTTACATAATTTTTAAATGATATATGTATATTTTTTTTAATCTCAATCTATATGATATTGATATTAGTATAATAATAAATTAAATTTTATTATTGTTAAATGATATGATCTCAATTCTCAGTCTATGCCACATTATAAAATGTTCCAAAGTAGATGTAATATATAAAAATGCCGATGCCAGCTAAAGTAATAAAATAATATATAAGGGCATGAATTTAAAACAAAAAGGGTAAAATTTAAATGGGTCTACAATAGAATTCCTTGAAATTCTACTTGAAAAATTATGTTTAAAATGGAATATAAAATTGAAATAAATTTAATGAGAGTTATGCTCCCTTTGACTCATTTTATGTGGCATTTTCATTTTTTAAGAGTCAAATAGTTTAAGTTTAATTGAAAATATGCGCATGGTATCTTCAATTTTTTTAAAAATGAAATTTATATATTTGTAAACTACGTATAAATTAAACAGGAAGTTACGCGGTTAAGTAAACTTATGCTGCTTAATTACTCATCATAGCTATAGCTTGCTATAATTACCGCTCGCGACTAACATTATACATTAATTATGTGGGCTGACTTTAGTTTGTATAATTCGCCACATTTATATACGTATCATCAGAATATACAAATACGTATGTATAATATACAATTATCTAACCGATATACATACATAATTCACCTTTCTCCGACTCTTTGCCCTCTCTCGCTGGCCTCTCTCCTACCTCTCCCAATCTCGCTCGCCTCTCTCCTCTCTCTACCATCTCACTTACCATATGTACAAGTGCATATGTATATATACAATTAGCTAACCTAAATACATATACAATTCACCTCTCTCCCACTTTCTGCCTTATCTTGTTCGACTCCCTTCTCCTTCTCCCAATCTCGTTCACCTCTCTTTTCCCTCTCTTAATCTCTTTGTTCATATATACAAAATACATATTTATAATAGACAATTATGTAACCAATATACATATACAATTCACCTCTCTTCAACTCTTTATCCTCTCTTGCTCGCCTCTCTCCTCTCTCCAGTCTTACTCTTCTCTCTCCCCTCTCTATAACATGTATCTACGAATTATAATTATCAAACTATAACTATAGAGAGTAATTAGGCAATTTTTAATGTCTATCAGTAAAAACTCCTTTTATAAGTCATAATAATTGATAATTCAAATTTTTTAAAAATCTTTGAAAAATTTACGGCCAAAGATAAACTAAAGAGAGTGTGAAGGGGAGAATGGAAAGTAGTATAGTAAAATAATAAGAAAGCCGAACGTATATAGAGAGAGAAAGTGGGGAAAAAAGTCAGAAAAATAATTCGTGTGGGTTATTGTACATGTAGAAAGACAGATGTACAATTAATGAGCCACGATTAAATTTATAGAGAATTTGGAATGTTTTCTGTATAACTTTGTAGTGTCCTGTTCGTCCAAGAAAGTGCCACTTCAAAATAAGAGAAATATAATTAATGGCATAGCTACACAATTGGCCGACATATCAGTTGTTACACCCTAAAAATGAGCTAGGTTGAACTAGATCCTAACATGTATGTCATGATGTTTTATAGTCTTAAAATGGTAAATAATGGTGTTTGTAGGTAGTATATAAAGTTTGGAAGTGTTTGGAGTTCAAACGCCCAAGAACATCCAAGATGTCCAGGAACTAGTCGAAGTTGAACTACTGTCTCGTAGTGTTTTCTAGTGATGTTTTGGGGGATGTTTTGACGGTGAAATTGAGTACGGATGGTTCCTATGCGTATTGTGATATGCAAAGGGTCAAAATGTTCGAGAACAATGCCCGGGGGACCAGCCAAAGGGTCCTCAAAGAGGACACAAGCATGGGATAGCTTGGATAGCCAAGCTCTTGCGCCAACCACAATCTGCCAATGGTTGCGCTTCACACAACTGGCATTCAGAGTTCAAAATTCTTTCCCTGCGATGCGGGGCTGTCACGAACCACTTTGTCTTGAAATTTGTCTTGAAATTTTCCAGAAGCAAGATTTGAAAATGCCTCCACGATGCGCAGTAAACTCCAAGATTTAGTCTCGTCGTTTTTAAGTCAAATTTGAGTTTGTTATAATGACTAATAAGTGCAGGGGTCTTTTGTGTAATTTGGGAATGACTTATTGATGGCTATTGAGTCTTTTTATACCCCTAACTTACCAATCAAAGCTAAACTCTCAACTCAAAACAAAACCTCTCCATTCTTCTCTCCAAAACTCCATTGTTGAAGCTTTGAAGCTCCAAGGAAGACGACTGATTTTGCTAGATTTTTCTCCATCAATTTCGTGGGTTAATTTTCTATCTAAGGTATGTTTTCATCCATGAATCTCTTTTCTTCAAGGAGTCAATTCCAATGATTTTTCAAAGATGATAAAAAATATGAATTCTCCAATTTTGTGATCTAGCCATGAATTCTTGCATAAAACATTTTGGATCATTGTTTTATGATTGAATTGATGTTATTTTGATAATTTTAACCTAAAACTCTATGAACTCATGCAAACCATGCAATTCTAGTTTTGACTATTTTATGGGTTAAGTGATCATGTCTCAATGCTTATGAATTCTAGTGTAGTTTTCTTTTGGCTATTGAATGATGTAAGAATTGTATTGGATTGATGCATATGTTGTCTTAGATTGATGAATATATAGTGAATTGATTTAGATTCATTGAGCATTGTGATTTTTATATTGAATTGATGATCATCGTCATGGATTAGGGCCTTTGGCATTATATTGGATTATTAGCTATGAATTGAAGTGGTGAGAATGGATTGGTTGTAAGCTTCCCTTATTGTCTTTATTTTATGTAATTTAGGTCTTGAATTATGTTGTGATTTGTATGGTCCACTTATGGTGGTGGTGCTATGTGCTTTTCTTGTGAATTATGTGGCCTCGTCGGCGTTACTTTATGTATTAGGATGATCATGGGCTTGTCAGCATTACTTGATATATTATAATTATGTAGTTAATTTATGTGGAGTATGATCATATCTATCTACATGTGGTTAAGGTGAAGTATGTGTTCTTCTATTTGATGTTGTTAGGTGATCATGCTAGTCTATGACTATGTCCTTATAGATATAGTCTTAGAGTTGATGCATGGTTATTCCTAATTGACTATATGATTCTATGATGGTTATATTGACGATGTTATAATAGTGTATAGTGTGACTTATATGTGATAATGGTTGTTCCTATGTGCTTCTAGAATGATATGTTTTATGTTCTAAAGCGAAGTCTTTGTGTGTCTTGTGTCGCAGACTTGTGTTTCTTAAATGATACATGCATGAGTGCGAATATGAGATGTCTTGACTTAGGATGCTAAAGTCTCTTAGTCTTGTATGTATAAATGACATGTGACCTTGAATGTTGGTAGAAAGGTCCTTTATATGGAACCTTCAACCTAGTGGTAAGGTTATGATCCTTGAAGTGGAAAGTTGTAATGGTGTCCTTCTTGTATGAATGGTAGACTTAAGGTTGGTTGGCTGAAACAACATGAAATCATTCTTAGAAAAGTCATCAAGTTATCCTCTTCGCCATTGAAAGGGTGAATGTGATTGGGTTATAAACTAGATATAGATTCTCTTCATGTGATCCTTAATGTAAATTACTCTATGAAAACAAAGGCTAGCACGAGTAAGTATGGTAAGGAAAGTAGGTCTAGTTAAAGAATGAGGCTAGAGTACAAAGAAACCTTTCATATTCCTTAACCATGTGCCTACATGGGATGTGTCCAAGTTCTACCATTCGCAAGTAGAACACCCTCCATCAGAGTAGGTTACAACTCTGGATTCCATGCTTAAACTATCATGGTTATGTCGGTTATTGATTATTCTCATCATATGGGAAACCTACTAGTATTTGAGAAGTTCTACGAAGTTTAGATGGTTGTATGGGACGCTATCTAGACATTGCACAATATGCTTTGAAGAAGTTAGTGAGTAAGTCCCTAGGTCTTCCCCAATACCATTACTTGAATGTCCTTATATGTTATGAATGTCTCTTGAATTAACTAATGAAAGTAATGACTTAAATTAGAAGGAATGTTAAATGAATAAGTATTTATCTAGAGTAGTAAAGGGTTGTCTAGTGAAGGTGTGAAGGGGGCATAGGAATGGTCACTTCATATCTTACCTGGATAAGTCTTAAGAATGTCTCTAGTTAGGAAAGTTGGTTGATTCAGTAGACATGATCCAAACTTAGGTAGTCTTAAGGATTATTTAGGTAATCTTGAAGAGGTCAAGTATGGACATTCTCTTCTTGATTGACTTGATTAAGTCTTTTGTTAACCTTTGGGAGGAGAATGTCATGTTATATGTATGTTATTGTATTAAGTGAGAATGATCTTATCCTAGGTACTCTAAAGGATCTCTTAAGTGTGTGTGAAGGGATTGTATGGCCGGTCGCTTCACAACTCACTCAAGTTAACCTTAGAATCAACTTTGGCGGGAGGATCTCATGATTATGTGCTTGGTGTATTGTAAGTGTGTCTAGCTCATTATAGGTGGTTTTAAGGATCATTTAGGTATGCCTAGAGAGGGTGTATGAGTGGTCTCTCTTTTTCTTACTTAAGTGAGTCTTAGGGTGACTCACTTAAGTTGAGGAACTTCACTGTAACTATGGAATTAGTCACCGTAAAGTGACCTAAGTTCACTGTAACATTCCTCAAATAGTGATAAAATGCTTATGTGATATCTTACGTGTTTCTAAGGTCTTAAATGTTGTTCTTATGCTATACTATGATTTTAATCAAAAAGAGCATATTTTATTAAATGTCCATTATCATGATTTTTATGCATTAATCCATACTTAGTACATGTGTTTGTACTAATTTCTTGCTTTTATCTATCTCTAAAGTGATTCATAGGTGAAGTTACTTTTGGGAGCGAAGCTTGGATTATAGGATCTTTCAAGCAAGTTTGAAGTATGTCCTCATTTGACTCAAGGGCATATATGTCTTTGATTTCTTCTATTGAAGTATTGTAATAGACTTAGTAGTACTATAGTCTCGATGGTATGGGTCGTGTATGTTGTGAAATGGGGTTTTGAAAATTCTTGAGCGAGCTCACTAGTTCGAGAATCCCCCCTAGCGTGGGATTTTGCCTCTCTAGCATCGCACCTGTGACAGGATGGGTGCCGTTGTGGATGGTAGGAACTAATAAACCCCAAAATGACCTCATTATGCACTTTTTAACTTATAGAGCTAAGGAACGAACCCAAGCGATTTCTATTCATTTTTCACCTTTCATGAGGCTAAAGGTAAATTGTTCACTCCCCGAATCCATTTTTTGATCCTTGAACATAATGAGATGGGTCAATAATGACGGGGAAGTGATTTTTTATGGATTCCATGGTGGAAACAACCCTAAAGTGGTTAGTTGGGATCATGAGTTTGATCTAGGGATCATCGAATTGTTCTAGTTTTGGGTAATTAGGGATTGTTTCTTATTTCCCGTGTTATTATGATTATTTATAGTCCAAGAACAAGTGGAACAAATCCAAGAAAGGAAGGAGCAAGTTTCTTAGGATTTCAAGCTTGTTTCAAGGTAGGTGATGGTTGTGATTATATGGTTGTGTGATGTATGCATGTTCTTGCTTCATTGTGACACTTGTATATGTATGAATGTTGCAATATTGATCACAACTTGTTGTAATTGAGATAGCTGAATGATGCTTACGATGAAATCATGATTTAAATGTATGATCTTGATGATATAGTTATGATTTTAGTTATGATGTGTGTTTGGGATCAGTTGTCACATGCCGGCATAACTAACTTGGAACAATTACCACATTCAGGAATAACTTTTGATCGGGCTGCAACGTTCCGACATAATGTTGGATTGGATTTCCATGTTTCGGCATAACTTTAGGATCGAATTGTCACGTTTCGACAAGCTAACTCTTTGGATTTGGGTTCCATGAGAGGACCAATGATGTGATAAGCATATGAAGCACATCGTTGCTTTTCATGTGAATAATGTTGTAGATGTTTATATGTATGTATGTGTTAATGTTTTTTGACTTGGTTATTGAACTAGTGGGATTATCGTTTGATCCTACCAGTGCACTGTGTAAGATATTGTACTTATTTTTGTGGAGTACAGGTTATCTTCACGCGACTATTGAAAGACCTCGCTTAGAAGATTAGTGATCGTCATTTCAAATTCAAGGGTGAACCAATTTTTCAGGGCATCCATGGGATTCTCTTGCGTCTATGTCCACCATTTCTGGAGTTAGGCATTTGTTCTAGATAGTTGAATAGTTCTTTAGTTTTTGAATGTATCCCTTCTCGTTTAGATTTATGGATGTTGTAAGATGTTTTGGTATATTGACTTTCAGATTCTAGGTATTTAAATTCCGCATTTTTTTGTGAATTAACTTGCTTCTGTAACTTAATTGTCTTAGTTTTGGTGTAGTTCCTTAGTTGGGATGTAGTAGTGGTTCTCCCACCTGATGATTAGTGTGGCTGTCAATCATGACGGTCTGGGTCATGACAAAGTTTGTATCAGAGCCTAGGTTTGTTGATCACGATATCCAAAACAAGTCTAATAGAGTCTCGTAGAATGGTACGTAAACACCTTTAGTTTTCTTCAAGAGGCTATAGGACATCAGGAAAAATGTATATTTTTTCTAGTCTTCTTTCGTGCTATAACTTGGGTCCAATTGGTATCTAGGTGATACAACTTAGTATCTAACCTCCTTCATTCTTCTGTCTGTAGATGGTTTATACAAAATTCAATGGTGTCCGTCTCGTCGCTCCGATCAACGCTCCAACTGAGGAAATTGTAGTGAGAGTTCGTGGTCGATGCAAGGATAGTAAGAGATAGGGGTAGAGTTCGTGGGAGAGTAGCGCCTACTTGGAATGAGGTACCAGTTGACAATGATCTTAAGAATCAGAACCCTCATGCACATCATGAGAAGATAGAGTAGGATATCAATGTTGGAGATGTTGTTGAAATTGGACATGAAGAAGAGATACCAGTTGAAGCCGCAGTTATTCCTCCCTTGGATCCATTGCTATCAAAAAAGATCATGTCATTTTTGAAGGGTTTGGTTGGTCCTAGAATGCGCCCCGCTATCCAAGAGACTCAGGATCCCGCCAATCCTCCTACTGCTAGCACTACTCCTAAGGTGAGTGGAATGGGAGGTAATGATCCTTTCTTCCGTCCTTTGTTTGGTTCTTTTATGACTAGTAATGAGCATAATATGTTAACTAAGTTCTTCAAGCTTAAGCATCCGGTATTTTTGGGTTTTGAAACTGAGACGCTTCTGAGTTTATCGTAGACTCTTACGAGAGGCTGCATAAACTTGGTAATGTGCACCAACATGGGGTTGAGTTTGTGTCCTTCCAACTTCAAGGTGAGTCCAAGCAATGGTGGAGACTTATATGGAGTTACAGATATTCTAATTTACCCCCACTCACTGGACCCAATTTCATGCTCTATTCTTCAAAAAAACATATGCCTAGAACATTGAGAAATCGTAAAAGGATGATTTTATGGCATTTGTAAGTACAAAGGAGGAGAGGATCCAGTTATTTATTCGGGTATTGAATTATGAATTGCAAGTGTTATTTGTTCATATTACTTATGCACAGAGGAGCTCCAATGAGGTATAAAACTATGTGAAGAAATTGGAGGGGCTGAGACAAGACGGTCAGACTAAGCCGTTAGCTAAGAGAGCCAAGAATTCCAAAAATTTTCAGGCTCCTGTTCGAAGGGATCTGGTAGGCCAACACTAGCAGCCAATCCAATTCAATATGCTATGCCCACCTTTATAGGTAACTATTTGGGAAACTCATCTTATAATTTCTAGGATAGCCAAGGAGTCGCGCTTTTGGCGGGCAACAAACCATCCTGTGATCGTATTTGTTGTAATTATGGAGAACTTGTACATATGAGGAGAGAATTCCCCAACTCGTGTGTGCTAGACTCCATGCAACAAAAACTATCTTGAGCAATGATACATGCGGGGAATGGTAATAATGATAAAGGACGTCCACAAGGTGGTGAAGAGATAATTAGAAATGTCGTGGAGGTAGAGGTCAAACGTAACCAGCTAGGGAAGTGGCTTGTCAAGATTATAGGATGCAATGTTATGCTTTTTCAGGAAAGAATAAGGTTGAGCCGTCTAATGCGATAATCACATGTACTATTCTTGTCTGTGATCGGATGGCTAATGTATTATTTGATCCCAATTCTGCTTATTCTTATGTGTCAGTGAGATTTGCTTCCAAGTTTAATATGATATGTGATGTACTTGATGCCCCTATTCATGTTTTTACCCCAGTTGTAGAGTCCTCATAGTTACCCTTGTCTAACGTGCTTGCCCTATTTTGTTTATGGTATATCATACTTAGGCTGATTAGGTGATTTTGGATATAACTGAATTTGATATAATCATAGGCATGACTTGGTTGTCCCCCTATTATATTGTGTTGAATTGTAATACTAAGTATGTGACTATAAATTCCGAGAAGGGAAAGATTAGAAAGGGAAGGGGTGTACAAGCCTAAGCAAGAAAAGATTACATCCTCCATTCAGGCTAGTAAACTAGTAGATCAAGTTTGTTTGGATTATTTGGCCCATATAAGGGATGTTGAGATTGAGGCTCCATCCATTGGGTCTATTCCTGTGGTGTCCGAATTTAGTTAAGTGTTTCCCAATGACTTGTCTAGTATGTCTGCGGGTACAAATATAGATCTTTATGTTGATTTAGATCCTAGTACGCGCGCCATCTCTACTCCTCCATATCTTATGGCTCCACAGAATTAAGAGATCTTAAGGCTCAAACCCAAGAGCTTCATGAGAAGGAATTTGTTCGTCCTAGTGCTTCCCCATGGATATTCCAGTTTTGTTTTTTAAGAAGAAGGGTGGTAGCATGAGAATGAGTATAGATTATCGACAATTAAATAGAGTCACTATTCGGAACAAGCATCCCTTGCCTCGAATAGATGATCTCTTTGACCAATTAAAAGGGGCAATGTTTTTCTCAAAGATTGATCTAAGATTCGGGTACAATCAATTGAAAATTGGGCCAGAAGATGTGCTCAAGACGACATTTAGAACTCTCTATGGGCACTATGAGTTTTTGGTTATGTCTTTTGGTTTAACAATGTGCCTGCAACTTTCATGAGTTTAATTAATAGGGTGTTCAAGACATTTCTTGATTCATTAGTGATAGTATTTATCGATGTTATTTTGGTCTATCAAAAAATAAGGAAGAATATGTTGACCATCTTAGTATTGGTCTGATGTTCTTGGGAAACAAAAGTTGTATGCTAAATTTTCTAAGTGCGAATTTTTTATTGAACTCGGTTGCTTTTAGGGTATGTAGTTTCAAAATAAGTTTTAATGGTATATCCTCAAAAGATTGAGGCAGTTAAGAATTGGGCTCGACCTAGTTCGGTGACGAAAGTTATGAGCTTTGTAGGGATCGCTAGCTATTATCGCCGATTTATCAAGAATTTTTCCTCCATTGTTACTAACTTGACTAATTTGATCAAAAAAGAAATTCCATTTGAATGGAATGAAAAATGTGAGAAAAGCTTCCAAAACCTGAAGACTTTCTTGCCACCGCGCCCATCATAGCATTACCGATTGAAGGTAAAGACTTTGTTGTTTATTGTGACGCTTAACATTTGGTTTGGGTGTTGTGTTGATGCAGGGTAAGAATGTTATAGCTTATTCCTCGCGCCAATTCAAGGTGCATGAGAAGAATTATTCAATGCATAATTTGGAGTTAGCAGCGGTAATGTTCGCTTTGAATATTTGGCGACATTACCACTATGGCGTTAAGTGTGAAGTGTTTACCAATCATTGTAGTTTGCAGCATGTGTCACTCAAAGGATCTTAATTTGAGATAGTAAAAGTGGATGGAGTTACTTAAATATTATGATGTGACCATTCAATACCATCCGAGCAAGGCTAATGTTGTGGCAAACACCTTGAGTCGAAAGGTGGTAAGTATGGGTAGCTTAGCCTACTTAAGTGTAACCAAGAGACCTTTGGCCAAGGAAATTCAGACCATAGAGTACAAGTTCATGTAGTTGGGCATCTATGAAAGGTCGGGGTGTTAGCTAGCATTGAATTTAAGTCCACCTTCATTGAGGAGATCAAGGCCAGATAATTTGAGGGTGAAACCAGTGTTAAAGGGAGAATTTTTGTTTCTTGAGTTGATAACTTCATCCGAAAATTATTGGAAGAATCTCATGGTTCCTGATATTCTATTCATTTGGATGTGAGCAAGATGTATAGAATATGAAGCAAATTTATTGGTGGTTGGGTACGAAGAAAGACATTGCAAAGTTTTGTGGTGAAGTGTCAAAATTGCCAACAAGTGAAATATTAGCACCAAAGGGTGACAAGTTTACTTCAAAGAATGCCGATTCGGAATGGAAGTGGGAAAAAATAGCTATGGACTTTGTGGTTGATCTTCCCAAGACATTGGGGAAGTTTGATTCTATTAGGGTAGTGGTTGATAGGTTGAGTAGATCATCCCATTTTATTCTGCTAAGGATAGATTATAATGCGGAACAGTTGGCTAAGGTGTATATGAAAGATATAGTGAGGCTGCATGGAGTGACCATTTCTATCATCTCAGATCCTAGTACCCAATTCACCTCCAAGTTTTGACAGAAGTTGTGTGATGAATTGGGCACCCAACTCACTTTTAGTACAACTTTTCATCCACAGAAGGATGGAGAGTCTGAGAGGACTATTCAAGTGTTGGATAACATGTTGAGAGGATGTGTGATTAATTTTGGAGGACATTGATATAACTTTTTACCTCCACTTGAGGCATTATATGGGATGGGATGTAGATCCTCCATAGGTTGGTTTGAGGCTGGAGATGTGAAACCTTTGGAGGTGGATTTAGTAAAGGATGCTCAAGATAAGGTTAGGAGTATTCAAGTTAAGCTTTTAGCATCCTAGAGTAGACAAAAGAAGTATGTGGATCATAAGGTAAGAGACATGATATTTCAGACTGGAGATTCTTTTCTTCTTTAAGGTATCACTCATAAAAGGGGTGATGAGATTCGGTAAGAGGCTTAACCTGATTCCTAGATACATTGGTCCATTTGAGATTCTTGAATGTGTGGGACCGGTAGTGTATAGGTTGTCCATACCTCCTAACTTATCAAGTGTTCATCCGATATTCCATGTATTTATGCTGAAGAGGTGTCATGGTGATAGGGATTATATCATTAAGTGGGACTCAGTTTTTCTAGACAAAGACCTTAAATATGAGGAGGAACCAATTGTTATTCTTGATCGTGATGTGCGCAAGCTGAGGACCAAGGATATTAGATTCATGAAGGTTCAATGGAAGCATCGTCCAGTCGAGGAAACTGCTTGGGAGACCGAGAAGGAATGTGAGACAAGTATCCTTAATTGTTCATCGAATCAGGTGCTACCTCTTTCTTTTCTTATCATTTATTCCTAAGTTTCTTACGCAAGGACGAGTGATGGTAAATTGGTATCTATTGCAACAATCTATTCCCGTCATTATTGAAATGCCAATTGGGGAAAATTTGGGCCAAAAAAACCTTTTTTAGTAGTATTTGAATTTTGTCAACCTTGTCCAGAATTGGAAGAAATCAGTGTCATCAAAATGTAAATAAATCTGATAGAAATCGAGTGAATCATTTATGATTTTTATTACATGAGTAGTTATATGACTCTTTAACGAATCCATGCGACTTTACGGAAATGAATTTGAGTGAGTATATCTCCGAGAATCAAACTTTGTATAAAAAGTACTTTCTTAGTGTCGTGGGTTAAAGGTGTGTTAAGAAATGACATTTTGGAAATTCTTGAGCAAGAGAACTCATTCGAAAATCCCGCCCTAATGGGGGGAATCTGCCGCTCTGGCACCAACACTGTGGTGGGATGGATGCCGTTGTGTCAAGTAGGATACGAGATAAAGTCGTTAATAAACCACAAAATGACCTCATAATGCACTTTTCGACTTATAGAGCTAAGGAATGCCCCTGGCGATTTATACTCGTTTTTCACCTTTCTTAAGTCTAAAGGTAAGATTTTCATCCTCCAAATCAGTTTTTCGATCCGTAGTACGTAATGGGATGTGGTAATAGTGATGGGAAATTGATTAGTTATGGAATATATGGTGAAAACAATCCTAAAGTGGTTAGTTAGAATCATGAATTTGATCTAGGGTTCATAGAATTATTATAGTTTTGGGTAGTTAGCGATTGTTAGTTTATTAGCGTGTTATTACGATTATTTGTAGATCAAGAACTAGCGGAATGAATTCGAAAAGAAAAGGATCAAGTTTCTTAGGGTTTCAAGCTTGTTTCGGGTACATGATGGTTGTTATTCTATAGTTGTGTGATGTATGCATGTTCTTGATTCATTGTGATACTTGTATTTGTATGAATGTTTCAATATTGATCACACTTGGTCTAAATGATATAGATGAATGATACTTGCCATGAAATCATGATGTAAATGTACGATCTTGATGGTATACTTGTATTGTGATTATGAAGTTTGTTTGAGATCGGTGTCCAGGTTTCAGCATAACTAACTTGGATCGGTTGCCACGTTTCAACATATGTTTGAAATGGTTTGCCACGTTCCGGCATAATATTGGACAAATTTCCACGTTTCAGCATAGCTTTGGGATCAGATTTCCACGTTCCGGCAAGTTAACTTTTGTATTTGGATTCAGTGAGAGGACCAATGATGTAATAAGCACGTGAAACATATTGTTGATTTTCCTGTTGATAATGTTGAAGATGTTGTTATATATGCAGGTGATTACAATGTTGTTTGACTTGTTTATAATGCAATAGAGGGATAGTAGTTTTATCCTACAAGTACACCGTGGTTGTATATTGATATTGCACTTGCTCTAATTTTTGTGGAGTACATGGCCTCTTCACGCAATTATTGACGGACCTCGCTTAGAAGATTAGTGATCGTCGCTCGAATTCAAGGGTGAGCCAATTCTTCTGGGCTGCCAGGGGATTCATTTTCGTTTATGTCCACCATTTTTTGACTTAGGCATTTGTTCTTGATAGTTAAATAGTTCTTTAGTTTGGGAATGTACCCCTTCTTGTTCAGATTAATGGATCTTGTTAAATGTTTTGGTACATTGACTTTATGATTCTAGGTATTTAAATTCCTCTTTTGTTTAGTTAATTAATTTGCTTCCATAACTTAATTGTCTTAATTTTAGTTTAGTTACTTAGTTGGGTGGTAGTAGTGGTTCTCCCACCGGAAGATTAGTGTCGCTGCCAATCACGACGATCTGGATCGTGACAAATTAATATTATTAGTACTCAATTTATTTAATTGTATTAAAATATTATATCTGTAACTATATCAACTAGGCTTTTAGTCAAGTTTAAATTTTTCTACGAATGTTATTAATTTTATGATCATCTTATCGTTGATTAAATATCAAATACTTCAAATATTTTTACTTGTGTGCACTTTATTCTTTGGGATAATTCCCAAGTACCCCATCAACCTATGCCCGAAATCTCAGAGATACACTTATACTATACTAAGGTCCTATTACCCCCCCTGAACTTATTTTACTAATAATTTTTTACCCCTTTTTAGCCTACGTGGCATTATCTTGTGGGCCCAACGATGGTTAATTTTTTTTTCAAACTAGTGCCACGTAGGCTAAAAAGGAGTAGAAATTACTTATAAAATAAGTTCAAGGGGGTGATAGGACCTTAGTATAGTATAAGTGTGTCTCTGGGATTTTGGGCATAGGTTGAGGGGGTACTTGTGCATTTTCCCTTATTCTTTTCATATTGTTTGAATTAAAAATTATGTTAGTAATTTATTAAGTCTAACATACCATAAGAAATATTTGATATCATAAGATTAGATGGTTTGCTGATACATTTTCTAAATATGTTTTATTCGAATCAAAAGATTTTAGAAATTTTTTCCGTATTAAATTTGTGCAACAATATGACAGAAAGTTAATTTAAAGTAAAAAAATAATCTTAATAAATAGAAGATTTTAGAATGTTTTTTTTTCTATATTATATGACATCAAGAAAGTGGTAATAGATTTGTAATGACCAAACAATCAAATATATTTTTCTAAATGTCATGTCTATCCTAATGATGTACATTTGATGTGGACCAACATTTTCAATCACATTTTTTTCTTAAATTTTTTAAATATAGACTAAGGCAAAATGCATATATTTCCCCTTGAACTTGTATCGAAAAGTCATTTACACATTTAAACTCTTATTGTGACCTATTACACACCTTATCTTATTCAAAGTGATATTAATGTCCCCTTTGAAGGTGACATGGCAGAGAAAGTGTCTTCACTTTCTTTAAGGTGCGTGAGAAGAAGAAAATGTATGTTAAACTGGCAAATTTAAACACGTAGCACTATTTTTTTGTCATTATACAATTAAGTATTAAAATTTTTAATATATTAATTATATCAATCTTCTTTTCTTTTTTTGGTCCCCAATTTTTTTAAAGTTTTTATACATATATATTTTTATTTCTTCTTCTTCAACAATTCATTTTCATTTGTCACCATTAATGATTTCTTCACTTTATCCTTGGAAGCATATCCAATATACTATTCTTAAATAGAAACTCTTAAATGAACAATTGTTTTTCTCAAGTTGTGACATCAAAAAGATCAAACAAACATCAAATTAAAACAAAAATTCCAAAAGATCTACAGTCATGTGCTCACTTTCATTATTCACTCAAAAGGAAGCAGCAAAATAAAACAAAATCTGTGTTAAAGTTCGTGATTTTTCTACTCACAATCATCAGAGAATATAACCGAAAAAATCATGAGAAAGATAATGACTTCTATTGAAAATCCTATCACATTTATACATAAAATTCAGGATTCTATTGCTTAAAATTATCAAAAATCCATTAAGAAAAATTATTTCTATCTGTCTTCTTTACAGATCTAAAGTTCATTGGCAACAATGGTGTTGTCCCTCCACCTATCGTTGTTGCCAACACCTCTATACTTCATAATCGTCTTATTGTCTACCTTTCCTTTTCAAATTTCTCTTTTTTATTCAATGGATTATAGAAACAAAAAAATATATGGTGAGAGGAGGAAGAATGGTCAGGTTTCTACTTTTAAATATCTCTAAAATAATATTAAAGAAAAAATAATTTAAAAAATAAACTAATATAATTTACGTGTCAAATGCGTGTATTTCACATTTTCATATAGAACTGGGATTGTCTTCGGAAGGGGGTATTAATATTACTTTGAACAAGATTAGGTGTGTAATAGGTCACCGCAATAATTTGAGTGTGTAACTGACTTTTCGGTACAAGTTAGGGGGTAATTTATGTCTTTTCCCTATAGACTAACAATTAGTCTGTTTTAATGAGATATTACACTTCTTATAGATGTATGTTCTATAACAGTATAAAATTCTCATTAAATAAAAAAAATCTATTAAGCAAATGTAGAATAAATTTTTATTTTCACAACATACTAATGATTTTTATATGTCTAAAGGTAATCTTAAATTAATAATTTGTTAAGACCAAGAAAATTGATTTACATGATGTTTTTTTTTAAAAATTATATTAATATATTACAACAAATATGGTTACCTAACGTGATAACTTATTTTAAGTAATATTCCTCTATATTATAAAGTAAATAACTACTTACTATGAGGACATATAAAAATCTTCATACCAATTTTTCATAAAACATCAAATTTGTAAATTTTCATAATAAAATTAATTATATATTAAAATAAGTAAATAAATTTACAGTGTGAAATTTCTTTACAGTAATTTGGATATGACATAAACATATTTAAATATATAATTTGTACTCCATTTTTCATAAATAATTTTCAACTATAAATAAATTATCTCTTATAATTTTCATGTTGTTTCGTTATGACAGTTAACATATGACATGTCTCTAAGAGTGACAACTAACTCATAATGATCTTCATATAATAGAGAGTTGAACTTTTTAATATTGATTTCTAATTCTTACAATCATGAATTATGATAAACTAGTGTCATTCGTCGAGAGTAAGTAGCATATTAAATATTAAATTATGAATGATTTACAACTTAAAAATAAACCTTTTTTCGGGTCCATTGATTTCAATACTGAATTTTAAAGTTAAGTTATTTTATAACCTTATTTTTATTACAATTTTCGTATTATCGACAAAATACTGATAAAAAAATACTATAAAAATAATTGTGAAAAAACTTTAATATTTTCTTTTTAAATTTTGTTAAAAGGAAAAATAGTTATAAAAACATAAATTTCTTAAATATAAAATTGATGTAAAGTTTTTACTCACTCCATTTTGAGTTATGTAATGTTTATTTTACTTAACATGAAGTATTTTTTTAAAAAAAGAAACACTTTTAGAACTCGTGGCATAAAACAAACCATAGATGTTCATATGATCATAAATCATCTTACTTAGAATAAAATGAATATTTTGAAGTCAAATGTTATTAAACATATTGATGCATCATTCTTTTGAAATTGACTACAAAGAAAAATATGTCACATAAGTTTTCATAGTGTTAAAAGTTAATAACATTTTATTACTATTTTTTTTTAAATTACAAAAAATTCATAGATGCATCAGCAGAATGCGGAAATACATCGTGATACTATGTGGAAAACTTGTAGACACATATCTCGAGAATGAATCCGAGAGGAGAGAAGTGTATTCGAGAGGGAATGTAGGTGTATATGGAAGGAGAGAGATGTATCCAATAAAGGATAGAGATGTATTCAAGAGGGGATAAAGATGTATTCAAGAGATGATAAATATGTATCCTAGAGGAGATAGTGATGCATACAGAGGATAAGAATGTAGCTGAGAGGGGATTTTTGTAATTTTTTAAAAATGGTAGGAAATTTTTTAAACTAAAATAAAATAAGATGTGAATTTAGGTAAATTTTTTAAATTAAAATTGAAAAGATAGTTGATTATATTGGTCCCGTGAATTTGAAATTGACTACAAAGAAAAATATGTCCCATAAGTTTTCATAGTGTTAATAGTTAATTACATTTTGTTCCTACTCTTTTTTACAATTACAAAAAAATTCATAGATGCATCAGCAGAATGCGGAAACATCGGTCATGATACTATTCAGAAAACTTGTAGACACATATCTTGAGAATGAATCCGAGAGAGGAGAAGTGTATTCGAGAGAAATGTAGGTGTATCTGAAAGGAGAGAGATGTATTCAAGAGACGATAGAGATGTATTCAAGAGGGGATAAAGATGTATTCAAGAGATGATAGAGATGTATCCGAGAGGAGATAGTGATGTATACAAAGGATAGGAATGTAGCTGAGAGGAAATTTTATAATTTTTTTAAATGGTAGGAAATTATTGAAACTAAAATAAAATAAGATGTGAATTTAGGTAAATATTTTAAATTAAAATTGAAAAGACAGTTGATTATATTGGTCCCGTATATTTTAAATTGACTACAAATAAAAATATGCCACATAAGTTTCATAGTGTTAAAAGTTAATTGCATTTTATTCCTACTCTTTTTTTAATTACAAAAAATTCATAGATTCATCAACATAATGCGGAAACATCGATCGTGATACTATTCTGAAAACCTGCAGACACATATCTCGCGAATGAATTCGAGAGGGAGAAGTGTATTCGAGAGGGAATATAGGTGTATTTGAAAGGAGATCCAAGAGAAGATAGAGATGTATTCAAGACGGGATAAAGATGTATTCAAGAGATGATACAGATGTATCCGAGAGGAGATAGTGATGTATACAGAGGATAGAAAAGTAGCTGAGAGGGATTTTTTGTAATTTTTTTGAATGGTAGGAAATTTTTGAAACTATAATAAAATAAGATGTGAATTTAGGTAAATTTTTTAAATTAAAATTGAAAAGATAGTTGATTATATTGGTACTGTGAATTTGAAATTGACTACAAAAAAAATATGCCACATAAGTTTTCATTGTGTTAAAAGCTAATTACATTTTATCCCTACTCTTTCTCAAATTACAAAAAATTCATAGATTCATCATCAAAATGCGGAAACATTGGTCGTGATACTATTCAGAAAACTTGCAGACACATATCTCGCGAATGAATTCGAGAGGGGAAAAGTGTATTCGAGAGGGAATATAGGTATATTTGAAAGGAGAGAGATGTA
The DNA here is from genome assembly GCA_027789145.1 of Solanum arcanum. Classification (NCBI taxonomy): domain Eukaryota; kingdom Viridiplantae; phylum Streptophyta; class Magnoliopsida; order Solanales; family Solanaceae; genus Solanum; species Solanum arcanum. The sequence continues at coordinate 52,341,579 of CM050933.1, forward strand.
TTCAAGAGATGATAGAGATGTATTCTAGAAGAGATAAAGATGTATTCAAGAGATGATAGATATGTATCCGAGAGGAGATAGTGATATATACAGAGGATAGAATGTAGCTGAGAGAGAATTTTTGTAATTTTTTTAAATGGTAAAATTTTTTTAAAACTATAATAGAATAAAATGTAATTTAGGTAAATTTTTTGAATTAAAATTGAAAAGATAATTGAATTAAAATTGAAAAGAAACAACAGTTGAAGTAATTTTAAAAATAGTTTTTTGTTTTGGATATTTGTAAATAATCCAAATGGCTAATTATTATTTTTTATGTTTTAGATATTTTATTTTATATTTATTTATTTTTATATTTGTCATTGTTTTTATTTTATAATGTTTTAAATAATTAATTTTCCTTATAAATTTATCCTATTTTAATCAGTAACCTATATTTTAGGAATCACTTTCTTAACCAAAAATTAAAATAAAATAACAATATCAAATAAATTTTAAAGATCCCACTAATTTTTGAAATAATTCAGTGTGATTACATTTTTTTCAAATACAAAATTGTAATAATTTATTTTTTGAAATATTAAGATACTAATCAATTAAAATATTTTGTTTCCAGATATCAGAACCCGTATTTAGAATTTTTTTGATATGTTAATTTATGTGGTTTTATCTAATTTTTTTATTTATTTTTAAAAATAAAATGTTAAATTTATTTGTACATTATTATTTATTATTTAATATATCTACAAATTTAATTACGTCTACACGATGTAGACATTATTTTTCTCATATATACATATATATATATATATATATATATATATATATATATATATATATATATATATATATATATATATATATATATATATATATATATAAAATAGATTTCCTTCAAAATAAAATAATAAATATCAACTTGTAGAAAAAAGAGGAAAAATAATACTCAAATACTTCCACATTTACACGTATTTGTGCAGTATTAGTTTGCTGCTGTTTTTTTTTTGTTTTTTTGAGAATTTTGTGGTATGTTAATTTTTGTGATTCTACATAATTTTTAAATTTTATTTTTTGAAAAAACATAATATCAATATTTTTTATAAAATTTTTATTCATTATTTAAGATATCTACGAATTTTGTGGTGCTGATATTTTTTTTTAATTGTGGTGCTGATATTATTACTACTGCTACTGCTGTTGTTACCACTATTGTTATTGCCACTGCCGCTGCGGCCTGTTACCACTATTGTTATTGCCACTGCCGCTGCGGCCTGTTACCACTATTGTTATTGCCACTGCCGCTGCGGCCGTCGCTTGTATAGTTAATTTAAAGAAATTTTTAAAAATTACTTTCAATTTATGTTATATGATGAAAAATAGTTGTATAATGATATTATTCACAAAATCTGTCTTATATGGAAAAAGCTATAAAAAAAATCAAAATAATTGTAAAGGTGAGTAGTGTATTTGTTGAACTGAAATTTTGACAACAATTATTTGTTGAATTAATATCTTTATTTTGAATTGATATTATTTGAAATTCTCTGTGCAGTTATCTCTTTGATAAATTTGATGAGGATATGGTTTATTATAACTTGAAATTGTTTAAATTATTTTATTTTTCAAACTAGGATTTAATTGTTAGTTTTTTTTAAAAAAAGAAATTAAAATGCTCAACTTTCACAGTAAATAGGATTCCATAATTCATAGCTAGTTGACGAAAGTCTTCATTTCATATTTTGTTTTAATTGAAAATAACTTTCAAAATTATCTCCTAACAATCAACATTGAAAAAAAAAACACATAAGAAAATCTATATTACCTACATAAAACTTTTGTGGGTAATAAATTTTAGTTCAAGTTTGCACTTCATATTTGGTTGTGTGTTTATTTACTCACAACTCAATAAAATTAATGCCATTAAGCCAAATTATAATAATTAGCCTTAAATATATACATACATGCACAAAAATGTAGTTATTAAGAGGTTAGAAATTTGTTTGCAATACATCACATGTATGTTGACGTAAAAACTTCATTTATTAATATGAAGATTTGAATTATTTAATTCAAAGTTCTAAAATATTTTTGATATAAATTAGATAGTTTTCTTAACAATGTTAATATGTTTTAAATGGAACTAAAATCATAAAATTAACTAGCAAATCTTTTGGCGTTTCAAATTTCTGATGTACGGTTTGATAGTAGTACAAATGTGCACAAAACTTATAACTTGTGTTTAGTGTACTCATTATTCTCTTGTTTGCCTTGTGAGAATATATTGACTATGTTCTTTTAATTGTTATTGTAACCATTGGTAGAGCCACTTTCTATTCAGGGGTTCATCCGAACCCTCTTCGATTGAAAATTAAATTATTTATATATGATTAAATATTTTTGTAAATATATATAGTATATGTCGAACTTTTGGTCTATTTGTGTGTATATTTTTCAGATTTTGAATCTCGTTATTAAAACTTTGACTCCGCCACTGATGATGAAATATAGTATCTACAAAAGTTTAATGTTGTCAAGAGAAAATAATACTACAATTTCTGCTTGTTTAAGATATAAACAAGGGCAAATCAGTTTAGACAAACTAATTAAGTACAATGCTATAAAACATTTAGTGATAAACTCACAATAATAATCTACTAAAACATACACAATATTATGACTTAACTTTACATTAATGACACGACCCGGACCTTCGTGATTGACACCTACACTACGGGAGAACCACTACTAGCAACCAACCAAAGCAATAAACCTAATCACTAAGACATTTAAGTTATGAAAGCAAATTGAATAACTAAAGACAAGGTTCCATTACTAAATAAAGATCTAACAACTAACTAATAATCTGGAAGTTAAACCCAAAATCTGAAAGTCAATGTACCAAAACTAAAAATGATAACCAAGTCTAACAAGAATATCTAATGAACTATCTCACTAACTAAAACAAAGTCTAGGTCCGAAAATGGTGGGAAAAGACTAAAGAGAATTCCATGGCATTCCGAACGATGTGGCTCGCCCTTGAACTCGAAGCGATCACCGATCTCCTAAGAGAGATCTGTCAAGAGTCGCGTGAAGATGCCCTCTACTCGACAAAAATAAGAGACAGTGCAGAATCGGTACACAACTACAATGTACTGGTAGGATCACACGGCTTTCCCACTAGTGTAATATAAACAAGAAATTGCAACATTATAACACAAGCATAAATATCAACATATTCAATAGTATCATAAGAATCAATATCACAATTTCACATGCTTCTTCACATAGTTGGTCCTCTCACGCAATCCAAAGTCAAACTGTTAGCATGCCAAAATGTGACAATCCAATCCCATTTTTCGCCAAAATGTGGCAACCAATCCCAGTTAGAGTGTCAGAATGTGGCAGTCGATCCCAATGACACATCAACAACACATCAAGATCACATATTCAAGTCATGATTTCATGATATCTATATTCATATATCCCCTTTAACAATCTATGATCTATATTGCAACATGTATAAATATACCAGTAGCACAACGATGCAAAGCAAGTGTATATCACACAATCATAGAATCATAACCATCACCTACCTCAAAACAAGCATGAAACCTTAGACAACATTATCCTTCCCTTTTCGGATTCACTCTGCTTGTTCGTGATGTCCAAACAACAATTTATATACGGTAATCAATAAAGAAACACTAAATTCCCAGGATGCCCAAAACAGTACGAAGATGGTTAGCATGTTCTTCTTCACTTTTCGAATACACCAAAATGTCATCGATAAAGATTATCACAAAAGAGTCAAGAAAGGGCTTTAATACTCCATTCATCAAGCTCATGAAGGTTGCAAATGCATTAGTCAACACAAAAAACATAACTGAAAGTCCATAATGCCCATAACAAGTCCTTAATGTCGTCTTGGGTATATCTTCAGGCCTAATATTCAATTGACCGTAACCAGATCTTAAATTGATTTTAGAGAAGACCGTTCCACCTTGTAATTGGTCAGAAAGTGTCACGACCCAAAACCGGGCCGCGACTGGCACCCACATTTACCCTCCTATGTGAGCGAACCAACCAATCTAACCTTAACATTTCAAGATATATCAACAGAAAATAATGCGGAAGACTTAAACTCATCCAATAAATCAAAACCAAACTATTATTATAATCCCCCAAAATCTGGAAGTCATCATCACAAGAACATCTATCTCAAATTGCTAAACTAAAACTGTCTAAGAAGCTAAAACAAATACTAGGTAGTCCATGCCGGAAGTTCAAGGCATCAAGACTTGAAGAAGAAGACCCAGTCCAAGCTAGACGCATTAGCTCACCCCGAATTTCGAAGGTAGTGAAGACCGCTAGATCTCTGTTGAGTTGAAGTTGACTGAACGCTTGTCGCATTGCACAAATAACAAAGAAGAAAACATGAAAGTAGGGGGTCAGTACAACCACAAGTACTGAGTAGATATCATCGGCCAACTCAAAATAGAAAACAGTATATATCAGTTAATATCATAAATCAACTATAAACTCAACATGTAACAACAACAAGTACTATAATCATCAATAAGTACCATTAAGTTCATCCTTGAGGGCTCAAGCCTCAATACCATGCTCATTTGAGAATTAAGTTCATTATGTTGAGTATATACTCATCTTTCAAGATTCATTATCTTTCTTCCTCTTGTGTCGGTACGTGACACTCCGATCCCCTATATGTGTCGGAACGTGACACTCCGATCCCCTACATGTGTCGGAACGTGACACTCTGATCCCCTATATGTGTCGGTACGTGACACTCCGATCCCCTACATGTGTCGGAACGTGACACTCCGATCCCCTATATGTGTCGGTACGTGACACTCCGATCCCCTAATTCTACGTGTCGGTTCGTGACACCCGTCCCACTAAATACTATGTGTCGGAACGTGACACTCCGATCCACTAATACTATGTGTCGGAACGTGACACTCCGATCCACTAATCTCATTATATTCGTTCATCAAGCCTTCTCTATACCAAGGCATCATCAATCCCATTACTTTAATTCATCAAGCCCTCTTTTATACCAAGGCATTATCATTAATAAGTAGATTAAAGTTTCTTTCAAGATTTGGGATTCAATGGTTTTCATCATGCTTATTTCATCAAAATCACATAATCATATTCATGCAAGCATACATTTAAGCATATAGACAGGTTTACAATACCACCCATACATATCATTCACTATTAAGAGTTTACTATCAAATAGCATAAACCATAACCTACCTCCACCGAAGAATTGGAATCAACAAGAAATCTCCCAAGCTTTGTTATTCCTCTTCCTTCTTCGATCGATCAATACTCTCTCAATTCGTTTCTCTCTTTTGTTTTATTCAAACCCTCTTTCTTTTACCCTAGTTATTCTATAATTAAGAATGAAAGATGGTAATAATGACCCACTAATTAACTTAAGGTTACCTATTTTAACCCCCAAGTAATCAGGTTTATTAATATTAACCCTCAAACTTTATAATTAAGGAAAGAATAGTCCAAAACGTCCCTTAAAACGTGGGAAGAAATCCGATTCTAACTGGGACTACGCGACCTGTGACGGGACGTCGTGCCTGCGACGGTCCGTCACGATGGTCGTCGCAGCCTCCCAAAATCCAGGTGGGCTGTGACGGCCCGTCACACTAGTGACGGTCCGTCCCGCCTCCGTCTCCGACGATCGAAACTTCGCTTTCTTGTACCAAATTCTCAAAAGTTGAAGTGTTTGCAACGGGTACTCACGACGGTTCGTCGTGGATGTGACGGCACGTCCTGCCACTTCGTTACGATGTTCAGAGAGTCGATTTTCAGTACCCCATTTAAGAATTCTAAGTGTCATGGAACGGAACCTCCTCGACGGGCCGTCGTGCCTGTGATGGTCCGTCGCAGTGTCCGTGGTTTTGGCCAGTTTTTCCAGAAATAAAATCTGCTGCTCAAAACGACTAAACAGGTCGTTACAATAGATACCAATTTACCCATCGTTCGTCCTCGAACGATCAAAAGAAGAAAAACAAGGGTGGAAGGAAGTACCTGAATCTGTAAACAGATGTGGATATTTTTCTTGCATATCTGCCTCCTTCTCCCAAGTAGCCTCTTCAACCGGTCGATTCTTCCATTGAACTTTGATGGATGCAATTTCTCTCGACCTCAACTTGCGAACCTCTCTATCTAATATAGCAACCGGTTCCTCTTCGTAAGTCAAGTTCTCATCAAACAAAACTGAATCCCAACGGATGATGTAGTTTCCATCTCCATGGTATCTTTTCAACATGGACACATGGAATACCGGATGTACTCCGGACAGCCCTGGAGGCAAGGCTAATTCATAAGCCACCTCTCCTATTCGCTTTAGTACCTCAAATGGTGCAATATACCTTGGACTTAGCTTACCTCTTTTGCCAAACCGCATCACCCCTTTCATTGGTGAAACTTTCAACAAGACTTGTTCACCCTCCATGAACTCTAAGTCTCTAACCTTTCGATCTGCCTACTCCTTTTGTCTACTTTGCGCCGCTAGAAGCTTTTCTTGAATAGATTTCACTTTCTCCATCGAATCCCTCAAAAGGTCAGTACCCCAAGGTCTAACCTCAAATGCATCAAACCACCCAATGGGAGATCTACACCTCCTCCCATACAATGCTTCAAATGGGGCCATGTCAATGCTTGAGTGATAGCTATTATTGTATGAAAACTCCGCTAAGGGTAAGAAGCTAACCCAATGGCCACCAAACTCTATCACGCATGCGCGAAGCATATCCTCCAACACTTGAATCATTCGCTCAGACTGACCATCGGTCTGAGGATGGAATGCAGTACTAAGGTCCAACCTAGTACCCAATTCCGCATGCAATGTTTTCCAAAACTTAGAGGTAAACTGTGTACCTCTATCTGATATGATGGATAGTGGAACCCCATGCAATCGAACAATCTCTGAAATATAGATCTTGGCTAACTTCTCGGCATTGTAAGTCACCTTGACCGGAATGAAATGAGCAGATTTCGTTAGCCTATCGACAATCACCCAAATGGAGTCATACTTACCCAATGTCTTTGGAAGACCAACCACAAAGTCCATTGCAATTCTTTCCCACTTCCATTCCGGAATGGGCATTCTCTGAAGTGTTCCTCCGGGCCTTTGGTGTTCATATTTTACTTGTTGACAGTTTGGACACTTGGCAATAAAGTCGACAATATCATGCTTCATTCTACTCCACCAAAAGTGTTGCTTGAGGTCACGATACATCTTGGTTGCACCCAGATGTACAGAATACCTTGAACTATGAGCCTCTGTCAGAATAGTGTTGATCAAATCATCGACGCGGGGTACACATACCCTTCCTTTGATTCTCAAAACACCTTCTTCATCGATTGTCGCCTCTTTAGCCTCTCCTCGTAATACTTTATCTTGGATTCGCCTTAGTTTCTCATCATCAAACTGTTTTCCCTTAATCTTGTCAAGAAAAGAAGATCTTGACTCCACACTAGCCAACAATCCTCCCTTCTCATTTATTTCTAACCTCATCAAGTCGTTAGCCAGAGTCTGAACCTCTCTAGCCAATGGGCGTCTAGAAGCTTGCAAATGAGCTAGACTTCCCATGCTTCCCGCCTTTCTACTCAAAGCATCTGCCACAACATTCGCCTTCCGGATGATACAAAATAGTGATGTCGTAGTCCTTTAGTAGTTCCATCCATCTCCTCTGTCTCAAGTTCAAATCTTTACGAGTAAAGACATCTTTGAAGGCTACGATGATCCGTGTAGACCTCACACTTAACCCCATATAAATAGTGTCTCCATTGCTTTAATGCAAACACTACCGCGGCCAATTCCAAGTCATGAGTTGGATAGTTACGTTCATGCACTTTTAATTGTCTTGAAGCATAAGCAATCACGTTCTTCTCTTGCATTAGCACTGCACCCAAACCCGAATAGGATGCATCACAATAAACAATGAAGTTCTTACCCTCTACCGGCAAGGTGAGGATAGGTGCAGTAGTCAACAAAGTCTTAAGCTTCTGAAAGCTTTCCTCACATTCATCTGACCATACAAATGGAACATTCTGCTTAGTCAAGTTCGTCAATTGGGAAGCAATAGAAGAGAATCCCTTGACAAATCTGCGGTAGTAGCTAGCTAACCCAACAAAGCTTCTTATTTCTGACACATTAGTGGGTCTTACCCAATTCTTCACTGTCTCAATCTTAGAAGGATCTACCATTACCCCATCCTTCGAAACCACATGCCCCAAGAAGGACACTGCATCTAGCCAAAACTCACACTTAGAGAACTTGGCATAAAGCTTTTTCTCCCTCAACGTTTCCAATACCATTCTCAAATGCTCTTCATGTTCCTTCTTGCTCTTTGAGTATACCAATATATCATCAATAAATACGATCACGAAGAGGTCCAAATATGGCTTAAAAATCCCGTTCATCAAGCTCATGAACACAGCAGGGGCATTCGTAAGACCAAAAGACATCACCACAAATTTGTAATGTCCATACCTCGTTTGAAAAGCAGTCTTTGGTACATCCGCTGCCCGTATTTTCAATTGGTGATAACCGGATCTCAAGTTGATCTTCGAGAAGACACACGCACCTTGTAGTTGATCGAACAAGTCATCAATGCGAGGAAGAGGATACTTGTTCTTGATAGTTACCTTATTCAGTTGTCTGTAGTCTATACACATTCGAAAACTCCCATCCTTCTTCTTCACAAACAAAACCGGAGCACCCCAAGGAGATGCACTTGGTCTAATGAAGCCTTTGCTCAACAACTCTTGAAGTTGTGCTTTTAACTCTCTTAACTCCGCGGGAGCCATTCTATAAGGGGGTATAGAAATGGGGCGAGTACCCGCTTCAAGATTAATACAGAAGTCAATATCCCTATCCGGTGGCATACCAGGAAGATCGGCAGGGAACACATCCAAAAATTCTCGAGCTACCGAAACCGATTCAATTGAGGGTACTTGAGTAGTGTCATCCCTAAGATGTGCTAAGAAAGCTAGGCAACCCTTACTAACCATCTTCCGAGCACAAATAAAGGACACGATACGAACCGGATTGGAAGTGTAGTCGCCCTCCCACACTAATGGATCTGCCCCAGGCTTGGCTAACGTCACAGTTTTAGCATTGCAATCCAAAATTGCAAAATTCGGAGAAAGCCAAGTCATACCCAGAATTACATCAAAGTCACCCATTTCTAAAATGACCAAATCTACATAAGTGTTGCTCCCCACAAAATTCACCAAACAAGACCTATACACTTTTTCAACTACCACAGACTCACCCACCGGAGTAGAAACACTAATAGGCATATCAAGTAATTCACAATGTAGATTTAGACCATTAGCAAATGATGAAGATACATAAGAAAATGTGGATCCAGGATCAAACAATACGGAAGCCATGCAATCACAAATCAAAAGGTTACCTGTGATGACAAAGATCGACGCCTCGCTTTCCGATCTCCCAGGAAAGCGTAACAATGGGCCCTATAACCCGTCCTGTCCCATCGCCCCTACCATGTTGCATAGTAGTGGTTCCAATTTGCCCATCTCTCTGCCGTTGTGGTGACCACCATTACCTCGACCACCACGCCCTCCGTAAAAGCGGCCTCTACCAAGACCACCTCTACCTCTAGCTATTGGGAGTGCAGAACTGCTTTTGGACAATTCCTCCTAACATGTCCAATCTCCCCACATCCATAACACTCCTGGAGTCAGGCATAGGTCTCTGAGTAGTGTTGACCGCTCGAGGTGGACCCCAACTACTGATCTGTAGTGAAGGCGAATTGGTCGACTTGGGTAACCTCTCGAGCTCTGTCCTCTAGAGTAAGAACCATTAAACTCACCTCCCCTTGAAACCTTTTTGATGTCGATGTCGTGGTGAAGTCATCCGCTTCACTCCTTCCACTTCTATCACAAAGTCTACCACCTCTTGGAAGGATGTTGCCGTAGCCGCTACTGTAAGGCGAAATCCGCAACTCGATCTCAACCCCTTCACAAACCGGCGAATCCGCTCTTGTGGGTGAAACAGAGTTGAGTGGCATACCTTGATAAAGCACGAAACTTAGCCTCATATCGTTAACCGTCATCCTACCTTGCTCGAGACTCAAGAACTCATCCCTTTTTCTATCTCTCAAAGTCCTTGGGATATACTTCTCCATAAACAGAGTAGAAGGATGCCCAAGTCATAGGGGTGTCTCTGTTGGTTGACACTCTATATGTGACCGCCACCACATCTTGGCGTTCCCTTAAAGCGATAGCTCACGAACTTCGACACCGAACCGCTCCACTATACCCATCTTGTGTAGTAGCTCATGACAATCAACCAGAAAATCATAAGCATCTTGGATTACGCACCCTTGAAGACTGGAGGTTTCAATTTCAAGAACTTACTGAAAAGTTCATGCTGATCGTTTGTCATTATCGGTCCAGTAGTCAGACGTGGAAATGTGCCCATCTCTAATGAGGCATCCATGCGGGGAGCCATAGTAGCCGCATGTCTTACCTCTGAAACCGGAGGTGTTGGTGCAGAAACCACTGGAGGTGCCTGACCCTGATCAGATAATCCACTAAGATAAGCAAGTACTTGGTTGATCATCTCTAGGGTAGGTTGGGGTGGCAATTCCTCATGTTGCGCTTGTTCATTCTCCCCTTCCTCACCCTCTCTTATCACCTCTTCAGTCGGTGGAGGAGTCACTGCCCTAGCATCAGATGGGCTAGGTGCTCGTCCTCTTCCTCTAGAGGACGTCCTCCCACGACCTCTACCACGGCCTCTTGCCGCTGCTCTTCCTCGAGCCACAGCCCCAGTGGCTGGCTCAGATGTTTCTTGCTGTGCCGTTGTTGCTGCTGGTGCGGTCGTTGCTCTAGTTCTAACCATCTGTGAAATAGAGTGAAGATGGTCAGATACCAATTCGTATCGCCCAGATACCAATTGGACTCAAGTAGTAGCACGAAAGAAAGAATGAAAGAATGGAATTTTCCTAAAGTCCTATAGCCTCTCAAGGAAAAGTAAAGGCGTCCCCCTACCGTTCCTTAAGACTCTACTAGACCTGTTCTTGTGCGATGAGACCAACGAACCTAATGCTCTGATACCAAGTTTGTCACGACCCAAAACCGGGCCGCGACTGGCACCCACATTTACCCTCCTATGTGAGCGAACCAACCAATCTAACCTTAACATTTCAAGATATATCAACAGAAAATAATGCGGAAGACTTAAACTCATTCAATAAATCAAAACCAAACTATTATTATAATCCCCCAAAATCTGGAAGTCATCATCACAAGAACATCTATCTCAAATTGCTAAACTAAAACTGTCTAAGAAGCTAAAACAAATACTAGGTAGTCCATGCCGGAAGTTCAAGGCATCAAGACTTGAAGAAGAAGACCCAGTCCAAGCTAGACGCATTAGCTCACCCTGAATTTCCGAAGGTAGTGAAGACTGGCTAGATCTACTGTTGAGTTGAAGTTGACGGAACGTTTGCTGCATTGCACAAATAACAAAGAAGAAAACATGAAAGTAGGGGGTCAGTACAACCAGAAGTACTGAGTAGATATCATCGGCCAACTCAAAATAGAAAGCAGTATATATCAGTTAATATCATAAATCAACTATAAACTCAACATGTAACAACAACAAGTACTATAATCATCAATAAGTACCATTAAGTTCATCCTTGAGGGCTCAAGCCTCAATACCATGCTCATTTGGGAATTAAGTTCATTATGTTGAGTATATACTCATCTTTCAAGATTCATTATCTTTCTTCCTCTTGTGTCGGTACGTGACACTCCGATCCCCTATATGTGTCGGAACGTGACACTCCGACCCCCTACATGTGTCGGAACGTGACACTCCGATCCCCTATATGTGTCGGTACGTGACACTCCGATCCCCTACATGTGTCGGAACGTGACACTCCGATCCCTATATGTGTCGCACGCGTGACACTCGATCCCCTAATTCTACGTGTCGGTTCGTGACACCCGTCCCACTAAATACTATGTGTCGGAACGTGACACTCCGATCCACTAATACTATGTGTCGGAACGTGACACTCCGATCCACTAATCTCATTATATTCGTTCATCAAGCCTTCTCTATACCAAGGCATCATCAATCCCATTACTTTAATTCATCAAGCCCTCTTTTATACCAAGGCATTATCATTAATAAGTAGATTAAAGTTTCTTTCAAGATTTGGGATTCAATGGTTTTCATCATGCTTATTTCATCAAAATCACATAATCATATTCATGCAAGCATACATTTAAGCATATAGACAGGTTTACAATACCACCCATACATATCATTCACTATTAAGAGTTTACTATCAAATAGCATAAACCATAACCTACCTCCATGAAGAATTGGAATCAACAAGAAATCTCCCAAGCTTTGTTATTCCTCTTCCTTCTTCGATCGATCAATACTCTCTCAATTCGTTTCTCTCTTTTGTTTTATTCAAACCCTCTTTCTTTTACCCTAATTATTCTATAATTAAGAATGAAAGATGGTAATAATGACCCACTAATTAACTTAAGGTTACCTATTTTAACCCCCAAGTAATCAGGTTTATTAATATTAACCCTCAAACTTTATAATTAAGGAAAGAATAGTCCAAAACGTCCCTTAAAACGTGGGAAGAAATCCGATTCTGACTGGGACTACGCGACCTGTGACGGGACGTCGTGCCTGCGACGGTCCGTCACGATGGTCGTCGCAGCCTCCCAAAATCCAGGTGGGCTGTGACGGCCCGTCACACCAGTGACGGTCCGTCCTGCCCTCCGTCCTGACGGTCAGAAACTCGTTTCTTGTACCAAATTCTCAAAAGTTGAAGTGTTTGCAACGGGTACTCACGACGGTTCGTCGTGGATGTGACGGCACGTCCTTCCACTTCGTTACGATGTTCAGAGAGTCGATTTTCAGTACCCCATTTAAGAATTCTAAGTGTCATGGAACGGAACCTCCTCGACGGGCCGTCATGCCTGTGACGGTCCGTCGCAGTGTCCGTGGTTTTGGCCAGTTTTTCCAGAAATAAAATCTGCTGCTCAAAACGACTAAACAGGTCGTTACAGAAAGATCATCTATCCTAGGCAAGGGGTACCTATTCCATATAGTGACCTTATTCAATTACATGTAATCTATGCACATCCTTATGATACCATCATTCTTCTTAATAAACAACACCAGAGAACCCCATGGAAAAGCACTACAACGAATAAAACCCTTGTGAAGAAGCTCTTGGATTTGATCCTTAGGCTCTCTCAACTCCACCGGAGTCAGGCGATATGGAGGGATAGAAATGGGGGGCGTATCAGGATCTAAGTCAATACAAAAATCTATATCTCTATCCGGAGGAATGCTGTTCAAATCATTTGGAAAAAACTTTTACCAAATTCGGACACCACCGGGATAGACCCAATGAATGAGCTTCAATTTCAACACCCCTAATATGGGACAAATAAGCTAAACAACCTTGCTCTACTAATTTACTAGCTCGGATGGAGGATATAATCTTAACTTCCTTAGGCTTGTACACCCCTTCCCACTCTAATTTTTCCCCAAAATTTCTAAAGTCACAGACTTAGAATTACAATTAATGACACATAATTGGGAGACAACCAAGTCATGACTAAGATTATGTCGAAGTCAGCCATATCCACAATCACCAAATTGGCCCAAGTCTGAAATTCCATAAACAAAATAGGGAAAGTACGATAAACATGGGTGACTATTATTAACTCACCAACCGGGATAGAAAAACATATGGGATCATCAAGTATATTACACAACATCCCAAAATCAGAGGCGAATCTCACAAACACATAAGAATAGGTGGAACCCAGATCAATAATACATTAGTCATTCTGTCGCAGACAAGAATAGTACTTGTGATCAATGCATCAGGCGCCTCTACCTCATTCTTGCTCGGGAAGGCATAACATAAAGCTCTATCATCCACTTGAGCTACCTCACTTCCTGGTAGGCGTTACCTCTACCTCCATTACCATTTCCTCTTGTAACGACCCGAGAGTACCCCCAGTCGTAATTGGCATCGTCAACCTCGAAGAGGCCTTAGACAATCCCATAGCATTCATCATTGCATATTAGATAGAATAAAAGCGGAAAATTTAAAACTTTTCATTCGAAGTTCAACTTCACTTCATATATCAAAATAGAAACTAACTTTTCTCACATACCCATCTAGACATAACAGTATTGAAATTTGGACTTAGACCTTATATTATTACAAGTCATATAAAATGAATACAACATAGTCCTTCAAATAGGAGAAGTGGAATAATGTATTTCAATATAAGCAAAACAACTAAAGTTAGAATCATAAGGTTTTGTTCTCAGACTTGAGGGATTCACAAACTTAGGAAAACAATCCAAGCTTCTTGAGAAAATAGCCTTGAATCACTTCAATGGCCTGAACGTACATTTGTTTAGAACATAGAACAAATATGTGTTAGTACAAACCACATTACTAAGTATGAAAATATATGAAAGTAAATCATTTGAAAACAGGCACAAAGGAATATTTTGTTTATAAGAATCATTTTAAAAAGCCTTTATGCACATTCTAAGAACAATATACTAGTCCATACAACAACAACAAGACATATATATATTCAAGAGTAACATCATGATAAAGCCATAGTCAACATTTCATATTTAGAGTCCATTGCACCAATACATCGCAAGACCTTACTCATAACCTCTAAAATCAAGTCTACTAGTTCAATGTGTATGTGAAACCCCATAACCCCACTCACACCAAGCAAACTATCGATAAGATCACAAGCATTGTCATTTACCACCTACATAATTATAACAAGTATAGCCAACAATATTTATACCAAGTGAGGTCAACTTCACATATATCAAGTGAAACCACCATCATACATATCATATGAGACCAACATCATTTATTTCATAGTTTATATACATAAAGAATCCACCCTAGAACTCCCCTCAAGATCCACTTTTGAAATATATAGGTAAAGTTTCATACCTTTACCTACACTAAGTAACACCTCTTAAGTAGTCCTTGTTAGTGTTCATCTTCTTACTTTCATTCATTTTAATATTTGGGGAACTTTGCATAACCTACATTATGAGCTACATGGAATCTAGTGTCATCCCCTTACATCGAAAGGAGCATGTCTTACTTTCCAAGGTGAGACATAAACATTCGTATAACATTTAGGTGGATCCACTAGCTAAGGTTCCTATGGGGGCACATAGTTAAAGAAAGAGGAGGTTTTTACTAGAAACCATCTTTATGCTAATTAGCTTTGTAGTTTCCACCTCATGAGACAACATAGTGTGAACCTCCCTTCCTTTGTGAAGGAACACATCTCATTGTCAAGTTCACTCGGTGCTAAGCTTAATTTCCTTTTTGAAGCATCTTTGAGTCTTGCTAAACATTAGTTCATAACATAGGTCTAAGGAGTTTACCCCTTATATAACATGTACATAGCTCATAGGTTTTAGGATGAGAAAGTCTTTTCATCAAAAACCCAACATCATGTGAGAACATTACTTCATAATATAGTCATAGGATGTGTGTAGAAATTACCTCCGATTCCACATAATAACACACCCACCATCATCTCATCATTATCACATTCATAGTATGATGACAGATTTATAAACCTTGTCATTCATACTTCAAGTAATAAACATTAATAAGGATAAGCCAACAATACTACAATAGAATGTTCATAGACTTGAAGGTCTTACCAATGGTCTTCAAGATACCATTTCAAGACTTCATCACAAATCCATTATATTCATCAATCAAATCTATTATCATCGCCACACAATAGTCAATTATACAAGAACATACTCTATTACATCAGCTCTAATCATTATTCAACATAAATCAAGAGTTAGGGTTTTGAGAAGAGGGACATTCATGGGTCTCCAGGGAAATTAGGTTAAAAAAAAACTAAGATAATACATTGATTCATTCATATACATTCATAATCAATCATTATTAGTCAATTATAGACCAAATAAGTCATGTTTAAAGGTGACCCACGAAATTGAGTGAAATCTAGAAATTCGGAAGAACATTGAAATCAATTTAAAAGAACCTCTTGGGGAAAGGAGTCCCTAGATTGAAGAGTTTCCATATCTTGTCAATCCTTAAGGATTAATGGAGAAATTTCTTGTTATTGAGCCCTGCTTTAAGCTTTGATCTTTTTCTTCAATGGAGTCTTTGAGTAGTGAGAGAATCTAGAGAGAAGTAGGAGATTTTGGGTTTTGGAGTTATAAGGTGGAAAGCTTGTTTTATTACTTAAAATACTTTAATATCCTAAACTTACTAATTATAACTTTTTTAAGTGTTAACTAATTAATTAGCTACTTACCCATCTACCCCTACTTAAGCCGTATAGAGGCAGTGGGCCTTGCTGTCATTGACGAGTCCCTGTTGACGGGTCAAGCAATCCAGGGACCGTACTGTTCACTCGTGGATTGGAACTGAGTCTGCCTTTTGAAGGTCTTGGTGAGGAGATTAATTCTTAACTCACGAGACCCATCCACGGACCGTCAAAAGATTGATGGGCCAACCTGCATGGCGTTGTTTGATTCAGAGAGGGGTCTTGGGGAGGTTTTGGTGAGGAGACTAAGTCTCAACTCACGAAGCCAACCCATGCCCCATAAATCTATTAATGGCCCGTCAAGGGGTCTCATGGATGGCTGCTGCGAATTGCAGTATTTTTGCTCCAAAGTTTGGATCCTCCTCAAGGACTCTTAGGGTGGTGCGTAGGAAGTCGTGCCCGGACATTTGGACGACCGTAAACATAGTGTTTTACCTATTAAAGTATTTCTAGAAGATTTAGCCATTGTAGGACACTCCTGCGTATTGACAAGAGCCTAGAACACCTACTAGTTCAATTTTACTATTTTCCGTACATCATAGTCGTTTCTTGACGTCTTGACTCTAATACTTCAAACCAACTTAAGTACAACTGTTTAGATTTGTAAATATAATTTTAACTCTCCTTAAGTCATTATTCATTATGCAAGGCTCTCGACTAGGTCATAAGATTTTTGAGATATAAAAATATTCCCCCCTTGGGGAATATTCGTCCTCGAATGACACTATAAACATATTTTTGCAATTACGACTCAAGTTTAGAAGCCCAACAAAAACACATGATAGATAATGATAATTAAATAGAAAAGGAGAAAGCACTAACTTCATTACCAAACACAACCACGATGAGGTAGAAACTATATCAACTACCAATATTCACACATTTCATCACTTCACATTAAGCAAGGAGGAATTTTCTTCTCCCTCATATAGCTCATTATATTAAACACGGAGTCAATACATCATTACATGAATTCTACTTGAGCAATCTCATTTAAATATCACATGGAGTCAAGTATTCCAACAACATATCAAGTGCCACCAAGCATGAAGAGCATATAATTTCATCGAAGTTCAAGATACTTGTGCAAAAGAAATTCTTCCCAAAAGCATGGATACTTGAACGAAAATTATGAAAGTTTAAAACACACATTACCCTTCATAAACCAAAACTAGGAGGAATTACTAACCTCAACTTTGGATATAAGAAGAAGGAAAAAGAGGAGGATATCGGGACATCATATCAGCCTCGGCCTCCCAAGTAGCACTTTCCACAAGATGATTCTTCCAAAGAACCTTTACGGAATCTACATCCTTATTCCTCAACCTCTTCACTTGCCGGTCTAAAATCTCAATCGGGACCTCTTCATAGGAGAGGCTAGCACCAACTTCTAAACCTTCTAGAGGAAGTATAGACACCGGAACACCTATGCACTTTTTGAGCATTGATACATGAAACACCAGATGAACCGGATCCAATTCATAGGTAATTTTGAACTTATAGGCAACACTTTTGATGTGTTTTAAAATCTCAAATGGAACCACATACCAGGGATTGAGTATCCCCTTTTTCCCAAACCTCATAACCCCTTTCGTGGGTGATATATTCAAATAGACCAAGTCACCTACCATAAGCTCAAGGTCCCTTTTTCTGTTGTCAGAATGAGATTTTTGCTGACTTTGGGTCATTTTCAATCTATTCCTATACGACCCCCAAAATGAGTTAGGGTTTCTAGAGCCTCACATGTTCCTATAAAATTTTTACCATGTTAATTAAGTGTTTTAAAGTATGCTTTGGTTATTTGAAATCATCTGGAAGTTAAACCTAAGGGGTCTTATGTGTTTTTATGTGCTTATGTGTGTTTCATGAGCTTATGAGGTTCTTATATGATTAAAAATGATCTACTTAGGTACTACGGTGAGTTTCATGAAATTTTAAGGTCAAACGTCCAAGAACGTTTAAGACGTTTGAAAGTTAGCCCTTCAGACATGCATGTGTGTGTCTTGATGGTGCCTAGCATGTTTGGACGTGTTCTGTGTAATTGTTTTGGGTGAAACTGATGTTCAAGGTCCTTGATATGTTAATGTTCATATTTACTTTGGAAACATCTAGGTACGACTTCCTAAGGATCCTGCATGATGCCCTCAAGAAGACCCAAATTCTGTCAAGAAACTGCAATCGACGAGCCAAGTTGACGCCTCATTTCCCAATCGACGCCCCGTAGATGGGAGGCGTAGAACAACACTTGTATTTGTGAGCCTTGTATCTCAATGAAAGAGCTTTAGTCACCAACGACGGAGCAGCAGGATACCCCATCATCCAGTCGATGTTGTGTGTCAATGATTGCCTGCAACTGCATACCTGCGACTGTTTTATTTAAAGGGTAAATGGGAAATTTAACCCATGTGATAAAATGAACATAATTGCCTTATTTGATTATTTTGGGTGTATTTAAGATATCAAAAACGGTAACAACACATTCCCCATCCATTCTACACAAATTAGACTTTCCCTCCGAAATCAATTCTCTCTACAAAACCTCCATTGAGGTGAAGCTCCAGAACATCTTGGATCTTGGATTCCCATGGATCCTTCATCAATTTTTAGAGGTTTTATTCTAAATAAAGGTTTGGTGATCCTTCGTCTCTAGTTTCTCCATCTAGAGAGTTCTTCTCAAAGTTTTCAAAAGAGATCTTATGATCAAACTTCTTCTTTTTCAATCTAGCCATATGTTCTTTGTCAAACTTTTTCAAAGGTTTAATCATGAATAATTGATGATAATGTATTGGTTTTAACGTGAATCTCAATCCAATTTCATTGTGAACTTATGTCCCTTCTCAAACTCAATTTAGCCTATGCATGGGCATTGCGATCGTGGCTTGTTATTGGAGGATTTGTAATTCTATTACATTGAATTGCTTATGTATTCTGTTTATTATTTATATTGGTGGTGAATTATTGATGGATGATCCATGTGGATCAATATATTAAGATTTGAATAAGTCTAGTGTGTTCACTGTAACATTGACCTTAAAATGTATGAATGTGGAATTCGATTATGTTAAGATGATTGTAGCTACTGCCTTAGGTTAATATCATGTTTGAATTGTGGGTATGAATCTTGTATGATCAAATTAAAGAAGGATTGGTATGAACTGATCTAGGTTCTTCTAGTCTATTGATTGATGGTGTTATATATGTGATGTGTTCTCGATTTCTAGGTTAGATGAAGCATGATTCCTTTTGAGTAATGATTTCTGTAGATACTTCCTAACATGTAAATTATTGATAAAATATGATTGATTATTAAGTCTTTGGGGGATTAGTAGGGTTGCCTATTTTCTCTACTTTCTATTGAATTGATAGTTTAGTGCCTATGTTTGTATCTTGATCTTGTAGGGAGTTAAGTATGAGTTCGTTATGTTAAGTGTATGTTTAGATACTGACCTATAATGTATTGTTGATAAAAATGTTGTATTGATCAATGATGATCAAAGCATGATAAATTGGTAAGGATAACTTTTTCCCTCTACTTTTCTGTAGTATTGTTAGTTGATGAAGCCTTGTATGGCATTGAGAGGTATGGTCTACTTATGGTGGCAGTGTTTACTTTATTGTAAATATATATATGATGTTTTCATGGCCTTGAAGGGAATTATACTATGAATGTGTTTTGGTGAGAATCACCCTATGAAGCCTATGCCTAGTTTCCTATTCTAACTATGATCTAGGTTATGTTGCTAATGTTATGAGAATGTAAATGGTTATGTTAAGTTTATTTGTACTTGCTTCCTGTGATGAGGTCCCATAATGCTATATGTGAAGTAAAGCTAAAATAGGTTTATGAAGACTATAGTTTACTATAAGAATGTTGTAAGTCTTGAATAAATGAGTCTTATGTTATGGTAATCATTCTATGATGTTGTGTGATGTATCATTAACTAGGATGACTTCATAGGTGTGATAGTATGGGCAAGGGTATGGGACCTTGTCATGCATTGCACATCTGTGCCTTGATAGGATAGTTCCTAGGTGTGTCTTCCAAGTACATGCATGGGATTGTATGAACATGTTATGAATATGATTTACATGCTATGTTGTTAAGTATATGATATGATAATGTATGAATGTGCATAATGTCTTGGCGTGTTTATATGAAAGGATTGATCATGTAGTTATACCTATAGACTTATTCATTGATATATGAACACGTGTGACATTTATGTGTTATGTGAAAGGTTTACTCACATATAAATATACACACACACGTGTATGAAGATCTAGTCAATAGAGGGGCCTTGAAAGGTGTGCTTATGTGTACCCTAAAACTAGATAGGTGCTTGAATATTCTATAAACATATAAGGAGTCAATATCATAAGCCTGTGTTTTCATAAGTAATGTTAATAAAAGGCTTTTTAATGTAGGGAACTTAGCTTACACCGAGTGAACTTGAAAATGAGAGGTGTTGGCTTCCTTGGAGGAAGATTCACCATTTGGTCTTAATAAGGTGTTGACTTTTCTTGGAGGAATATTCAACTATGGTTCCACGTGAGGTGTTGACTTTCCTTGGGGAAGATTCACCCATGGTTTCTCATGACATGAGACTTCAATGCCAATGAGCATGTAGAGCGTCATGCATATCTCTTAATTCCATAACTATGCTTTCCACATAGGATCTATCAAGTGATATCAACTAATATGCTAGCATGTGTTAATGGTCTACCTTGGCTAGGTAAGAACATCTTCCATTGGTGTAAGGCTCTACAACACCAAATTCCATCTAGCACCCACGGTCGTAGTGTCGGTTAAGGCTATAGTTTCCCTAAATTAAAATGGACAATGGAACTAAAGTAAGGACTCTAACTAGGATAACCTAAGGGTAGTTGCTTAGTGGAGGTGGGCTTATGGGAATTCACCTATGCATTTCACAAGTGGTTCTTGAGGGAAGTCTTAGGAAGGTGTTCTAATGCATGTGTCTATGTATATGTTCACTATGAGTGACTTTGTAGTATTTGTGTACTTGTCATGAAGATGTGTATGGTATGAGTCTATATGATGTGGCCTTATCCTTATATGCATAAATTGGTCTTAATGACTATATGGTGAAGGTTTTGCTTGACATGAACGAAATTGTCTTCACTTACCATGTTGATGTATGAATTGGATGATAAGGCTTGTGGTCTCATGATAGGTTTACTATGTATGTGTGAGGTTAGGGGCTTCACATGTACATTGCACTAGTGGACTTAGATTGGGATTGTGAGTAAGGCTTAGAATGTTCTATGTGAAATGAAATTGGTATATGTGCAAGTAAGCTATGGTTCACTGTAATGTCTTTATGGTTTTGACGTAAATATGTCAATGTTGTACTATACTTCTATGATGGTATGTGATGGCTTATGTAGGATCTATGAATGATTTCCTTGTGACCTTAAGGTGATGCATTGCACCAAGTATCACTAGAGGGTAACTTGGGAGGTTAATTAATTAAAAGAAGAAGACCACTGTAAAGAGGAAAATGCTTATTGTAAAGGGAAAAAAGGTTACTGTAATGTGACATCAATTGTGCCTTAAATGCATTGTATGATTTTATATGTTATATGAATATTGAATATGACTATATGAAGTATGTGAATTGTATAAATGAAATTGTATCAAGGTTTTATGAAGATTTGACAAAAAGGCATGAAGTATGATTTCAAGAAAATGTCCCTTTTAAATGCATGTTTTTGCATGGTTGTCATACTTAGTGCATTCTTGTAAAAACTCCATTTTTCTCTACTTTTTACACAAAGTGTAGGTTATAGATGCTTAAAGGAGGTCTCTATGATTGAGGAGCTTGATATGTGATTCCAAAGCTCAAGGAAAGGATCCTTAAGTCCAAGGATGTCCTATGTCTAGTTTACTGTAAAGTCTTTTATTATTGTACTTATGTATTATGTTATAAGGGTCGTGTATCTAAATTACTCTTATGATTTTGAGTCTAGGATGACAAAAAGAGACTAGAGACGTTAACTGTGTATTACGATTATGATTTTTAGTCTGGGATGGAAAAAAGAGACTAGAGCCTTTAACTATGTATTACGATATTTATATATATATGAAGTAATGTTCTAGCATATGATGTGCTAAGAAAGTTTCAAATTTTCTGCTAAATTTACCCATGACAATGTGATGAATGATAAATATGGGCTTGTATAAGACCTCTGAGGTGTCAAATACGCCATGTTACTTCTAGGGGGTGCTCTCGGATTTAACAACATAGTCGTGGTTTTGTGAGACATCGGTCCTAGTATTATTCAACCTCAAGCTCTCAAAATTAGGTCAAACACCTAAGATAATACATCATTTCATTCATAAACATTCATAATTAATCATTATTAATCAATTCAAGACCAAATAAATCAAGTTTAAAGGTGACCCACAAAATTGAGTGAAATCTACAAATTTTGAAGAACATTGAAATCAATTTGAAGGAGCCTCATGGGAAAGGAGTCCCAAGAGATTAGATTTCCCATAACTTGTCAATCCTTAAGGATTAATGGAGAAAAGTATTGTTCTTGAGCCTTACTTGAATCTTTGACCTGCTTCTTTAATGGAGTCTTTGAGTAGTGACAGAATCTAGAGAGAATTGGGAGCTTTTGGGTTTTGCATTTATAAGGTAGAAGGCTTGTTTTATGAATAAAAATACTTTAATATACCTAAACTTACAAATTATAATCGGTTTTAAGTGTTAACTAATTAATTAGCTAATTACCCATCTACCCCCACTTAAGTCGTGTGGAGGCAGTGAGCCTTGGTTTCATTGATGAGTACCCTGACAGAAGGTCAACCAATCTATGGATTGTACTGGTTACTCGTGGATGGGACTGAGGCTTCCTTTCAAGGGTCTTGGTGAGGAAACTACGTCTCAACTCACGATACCCATCCACGGACCTCAAACGGTCGACGTACCGTCCTACATGGCGTCGTTTGATTCAGATGGGGGCATTGGGGAGGCTTTGGTGAGGATACTAAGTCTCATATCACGAATTCAACCCATGCCCCATCACTCCATTGACAGCCCGTCAAGGGGTCTCATGGATGGATGCTACAAATTGCAGCTTTTTGCTCCAAAGTTTGGGTCCTCCTCAAGGATCCTTAGGGTGGTCCGTGGGAAGTCGTGCCCACATGTTTTGACCCTAAACATAGTGTTTTACCTATTTAGAGTATTTCTATAAGATTTATTCATCGTACCACACTCTAAATCCTTGACAAGACCCTAGAACACCTACTAGTTCAATTTCACTATCTTTCGGACGTCATAGTCGTTTCTCGATGTCTAGACTCTAATACCTCCAAACCAACTTAATTACATTAGTTTAGTTCTGCAAACACCAGTTTAACTCACTCGAAGGAATTATTCATTATGCAAGCTCTAGCCTAGGTCATAGGATTTTCGAGGTGTAACACCTTTACCTCCACGACCTCTCTAATTTCCTCTTCGTCCTACTTGTGGACGTCCCCTTCCATTATAGCATTTCATGCGGTCACAATTGCTCAAGAATATTTATGTCCGGATTCAAGCAGATACGGTTGTGGTCAGTCCTCTTCATGTGTCCAAGTTCCCCACAACTAATGCAAGTACGACCTCCAGATGGTCTGTTGCCTGCCACATGTCCAACACTCTGATCAGCAAAAAAATTTTAGAATGAGTTCCCGAATATTTACTAGTAGAGGCGTGCATGGCGGACTAAATTGGCTTGGCCGCGAGTGTAGGTTGACCGGATCCTCTAGAATAGGAGCCCTGAAAATTTCCAGAATTCATGGCCCTCTTAGCAAATGCCTTAGCCTGACCGTCTCGTTTCATCCCCTACACTTTCTTGAAAGAATTGGTCACTTCATTAAAACTCCTTCATGTAGAATTCATGTCAACAGATAACACTTGTAGCTCAGAATCCAAACCCTAATGAACAACCAGATCCTCTCCTGTTCCATGGTAACCGACTGTGTAGCATATCTAGATAAAGTGTGGATCTTGGCTTCATAAGAAGCCACAAACATACTACCCTGCTCTATCGCCATGAACTCATCCTTCTTGTGATCTCTCAAAGACCTAGGTACACAATTCTGTAAGAATAAGGCATGAAATTGGGTCAAAGTAAGTGGGAGTAATGTAGAGGATCTGTATTCCATGTATGTTCTTCATCATTGCTTGGCCTCACCTTGAAGTTGAAAAGACACGAACTCAACCGCATGTTGGTGAAGGATACCCAACTTATGCAACCTCCCATAACAATCCAACATGAACTCATAAGTTCCTTTGTCTCCGAACCAAGATATATTGGAGGCTTTAGCTTCAAGAACATGGTCAACATATTAGGCTCATTACCGGTCATCA
This sequence comes from Solanum arcanum, assembly GCA_027789145.1. NCBI lineage: Eukaryota > Viridiplantae > Streptophyta > Magnoliopsida > Solanales > Solanaceae > Solanum > Solanum arcanum. Next base: position 52,366,403 of record CM050933.1, read on the forward strand.
CAGAACCCAACAAAGGACGGAAGAAGGCACCGTTACCTCCCTCCCCAACCAACTTTTGCATATTGTTAGCAACATGGGGATTCGCAAGGGCTTGAGTAGGTGGAATCATCCCTGGACCAGCCAACCACTTCAAAAAGTACAAGATTTTTTGAGCTAACACCATATCAAAGGGAGGGATTCCTATGGCTTTAGCTTGCCATCCTTCCTCTTGTTCAACCTCTTCAACATTCTCAACATCCTCACCCTCTTTTACCATAATCTACTGTGCCAGAGGGTTCTCATTCATTGAAACATGGAAGATCATTTGGTAAATCAATCACAACAGGCGTCACTCTCCCACGGCCTCTACCCCTAGCTCTTTCTTTACCTCTGTCTTGACCGCGAACTCTCGTTGTGAGTTCATCAGTGGAGCATTAGCTGGAGCGACGGGCCTAACATCGTTATACCTAGTATTAACCATATGTGGATAGAAGAATGGAAGAAGTTAGATACCAATTTAAATCACTGAATACCAATTGAAATCAAGTCATAGTACGAAGGAGACAAGAGGAAATGGAGATTTTCTAAAGTCCTATAGACTCTCAAAGAAAAGTAAAGGTGTTCCCGTACCCTTCTGTGATACTCTATTAGACTTGTTTCAGTACATCGAGATCAATGAACCTAGGCTCTCATACCAACTATGTCACAACCCGTTCCATCGTGATTGGCACCCACACTACAACTCGGTGGGAGAACCACCACTAGCAACCAACCAAAGCAATAAACCTAAAAACTAAGAAATTTAAGTTAGGGAAGCAAGTTAAATAAATAAAGACAAGGTTTCATTACTAAATAAAGATCTAACAACTAACTAACAATGCAGAAGTTAAACCTAGAATCTGAAAGTTAATGTACCAAAACTAGAAATGATAACCAAGTCTAACAAGGATTTATAATGAACTATTTCACTAACTAAAACAAGGTCTAGATCCGAAAATGGTGGACAAAGACTATAGAGAATTCCATGGAATCCCAAACGATGTGTCTCACCCTTGAACTTAAAGCAATCACCGATCTCATAAGAGAGGTCTATCAACAGTCGTGTGAAGATGCCTATACTCGACAAAAATAATAGCAAGTGCAGAATCAGTACACAACCATCATGTACTGGTAAAATCATGCGGCTACCCAACTAGTGCAACATAAACAAGCAATTACAACAATATAACACAAGCATAAATATCAACATATTCAATATTATCATAAGAATCAATATTACAATTTCACATGCTTCGTCACATAGTTTGTCCTCTCACACAAGCAAAAGTCAAACTATTAGCATGCCGCGACATGGCAATCCAATCCCATTTTTATTCCAGAATGTGGCTACCGATCCCAGTTTGCATGATGCAACATGGCAACCGATCCCAGATAGAGTGTCAGAACGTGGTAGCTGATCCCAATGACACATAAATAACACATCAAGATCACTCATTCAATTCATGATTTCATGGAATCAATATTCATATATCCCCTTTAACAATCTATGATCTATATTGCAACATGTAAAGATATACAAGTATCACAACAAAGCACGGCAAGTGTATATCACACTGTCATAGAATCACCATCATCACCAACCTCGAAAAAAGCTTGAAACCCTAGACAACTTTATCCTTCCCTTTTCGGATTCACTCCGCTTGTTCGTGGTCTCCAAACAACATTTTTTATACGGGAATCAATAAAGAAAAACTAAATTCCGATAATACTAACAAACTATAAACCCCAATTCAAACCCATGACCAAACTAGTCAATTTAGGGTTAATTCCACCATATGATTCTTCAAGAATTCCTTCCTCATTAATATTGACCCTTTATAAAAAGTTCTACGGATCGAAAAATGAATTTGGGGAGTTAAAAACATGCCTTTAGATTCAAGAATGGTGGAAAACGAGTTGGAATAGCCTAGGGGTTGTCTCTTAACTCAAAAAGTCAAAAAAATACAAAATAAGGTCGTCTATGGATTTTGTTTACGATTTTGAAACCCGTCATACCGCTACTGCGGCACCAGTCCCGTTGTAGTGGTGTAGCTGCAGTGGCAAAAAGCGAACCAGTGAGTTTACCTTGAAGAATCCTAAAATCCTTTAATTTCATCTCCTCCTCGCCCGTTACGGTGGTACCATCCCAATATAGCGGCAAGAATCCCGCTGTAGCAACACTAAGCGAGGTAGTGAGCTCCTTAAGAGAATTTTACTTCTCTCTTTTTACAACATACTCTTAACCCACTACGCTCAAAAAGTGCCCTTAAAACCAAGATCGATTCCCAATGATCTTCTTATCCAAATTCAATTCCATAAAGTCGTACAGATTCCTTGACAAGTTATCAAACCGATTATATAATAAAATCCACTACTCCATCTAATTGCTGCCAGATTTCCTCACACCTTGATTACTCTTAGTTCCTCCACATCTGGACAAGGTTGGGAAAATCCTAGTACTACGAAAAAAAATTTGCCCTCGATATTTACCCATTGGCATTCTCGTAAAGACAAATCCCGGTCTTTACAATAAATCAATAGGAAATATCACTACTTTTAGCAATATACAAAAAATGTTTTTATTATCCAAGATACAAAAGTGTATCTTCATTCAAAATAATATTTTTCTTATCCAAAGATTTTCTTTTAACGAAAGCCATCATCAATAGGTTGTGACACTACGAGTGTGGGGGGTTTCCCTACCATGTAATACACAAGTATATATACTTACAAAATATTATATGGAACACAGACCTTGCCTCTAACGAGCAAAAGACATTTATCAAACAATCTAAAGGAAAGGAAGTAGTCTATACATTCCGGGAGTACCACAATTAATTAGATATCTAGAAAATTACATTTCTCAAATCTTCTAATAATCAGAGGGTTGTCATTTATTGAGTTTAAACAATCTCTTTGCTTCTCTTGAGTTCTTTGAAAAGTGTGATAGAAGGTACTGTTTCCACTTGAAGAGGCATTTTTAGCCAAGAAATCCACCACTCCTCTAAAATAGTGAGAAAAATAGTGATTTGTGCCAATCAAGAGGTTTATAAATCTGTTCACAATGTGCTTAATCTTCATATTGTTGGTCGACTTGTTGCTCAACATATTTGCAATAACAAGAGAGTCCAAATCAATATGCTGATTAATGTACCATTTAATACCATAGTCATCAACTAAAATCTAAGCATAATTGTTGTTGTTGCATTGTACAGGAATAGAGAAGACTATAATAATGTTACCATTATTGTATTGGAATCTTTCAAAATACGTTGAACATAATTGATATAAATCAGGTGTTGTAGGCTAGGTAGTTCAGACTTTTTAAGAAAATGTAGGGGTGTGTGTCGATACTCCAACAATAGTGTATTTTTGCATCAATATTTTTGGAGAGCTCGAGAACAAAGGTTATAGGAATCTTGTAACCCATAATGACGCCAACACATCCAAAAGATGCAACTCCATATCACATCTACAGTGCAAAAATAGGTGTTTGGAAGTTTCACATTTTGTCAAGTTGAGGTAAAACTTAGAATATAATTTGGAGCCTCTGAAATGTCCCGTCAGAGGCTTGTTTCATATGACTCGTTTAGTATTAAGTATTGGTCTTAGAGATTTAAATTATCTACATAGCATAACCAAGGCATAGTATCAAATTTTGAGAAGGCAAATAGAGAGTTAGGCCAAGGCAATACCAATAGATCCCTAGGCAACAACCCTCCTCGAGCAACATAAAGGTTTTTCTAGAATCCTTTCTAAGACTTCCTCGTCATTTAATTGTAACAGAGTTAATCCTCAGAAACAATAACAAAAATAAGTTGCAAAACAACATGAACCTTCAATAAAATATGATTAGACAGAGTAAATAGAAAATTTGAATCGAACATACCACGAAGTTGATAAGAGGATGAGATCAGATAACGACATCAGGTTGAAACATCATATAAGAATTTATACTAGATTCAAATTATAAACACCTGCTGCAACTAGTTTTTCATTCACACAATTCGAGCAACACAAAGAACATAACAATCAAATGCATCTAGAAAAAATCATTTGGGTCCAAATAAGTAAAACTAGTGAAAGTAAGGATGTCATCATGCAAATAGATATTGGTTTGTTGGAAGAAATGTGTCACAGAAGAGATACTTGATGGCCTCCCATTACAGATGTTAAAGCATTTGGCCAAAAGAACATGAAATTTGGAATATATGTACGTCTACACATTGCATAATTGCCAGCTCCAACCGATAACTACAAAAACCACTATTGCTTAAATGATCAATCAAAGATAATTATCTTTTCTAAAATATTTTCACATGGATAAAAGATATCATGAAACTTAAATGAGGATCTTAGCAGCTTTAGGGGAGAGAGATGCTCAGATAGAAGAATCTCAAGTCCTAAGGTTATGGAGCTTAGAGAGAAGAAAATTTTATTAAATGCATAATTTAAAAAAAAAATTAAAGAAGGTTCACAGGCGTCTAACATTACAATTAAAGTTTGCAAAAAACTTACCTGATGGTGGGAAAAAACTTTGCACCGTCAGTGCACATAAGTTAAAATCTAAATCTTATCTCTTTACATATTATAAAGAAAAAAAAGTTTATGCAAATTATATATTAGAAGATTTACAAATTATCACGTATATTTATGTTTCACTTTATGAATTTTCAGCATAGCATTGGTATATTTATCTGGATATTTAAAGAAAGAATGAAGTGTGATTGTCACACAAATACAAATCATCACATTATGGAGGTGAAATGAAACTATTCATGCTTATTTCTTTACTGTTGCTACTATAATCTTGCAATGTTCCAAAATGCAAATGATGATCTGCTTTGATGTATTACTTTTATAATTTCAGTCATTTTATGTGCCTTCTTGATCTTCTTTTTATTCTTCTTAATCTCCTTTGTCATCTTAATATTCATTTTTTTTGTCAACTTTCATCTTCATTACTGTAACATCGATAACATCAACGTCGTCGTTATTATCACTGTAGTAGTTGTCATATTAATATTTTCAGCAGCATCCGATAAGTAAATGAATTGCAAGAAGATATATGTCAACTTTCATATATATCACATATAGAGCAATAGAATCATTATCTTCATTTATATGTAAATTAAAATTAAATATTTTTTTAAACATTTGAAAAGATAAATTCGTAAAATAGTAAGAATTTATTTAGTATTCTATATCATGAGTTTCTAGTTTTAATTAAGTAAATAATTTTTTTCTTTTAAGAATATAATAATATCTTAAAATCCAAATACTTTTAATCTTTCAATTCAAATTTTTCATTATAGTTTCAGTTCAAAATTTTCATTATAGTTTCATTACAAGCATTTAAGAGAAATTCTAGAGCATAAATATAGGCTTGAAATTGATAAAATGTAAACATACTTACCTCTTCTCAACTCACTCAAATCAAATCAACTCAACAATAAGATAATCAAGTCAAAGATTAGATATTCAACCCAACTCAAGATAAAGCTACAATAGAATGTGTGATATGGAAAGCTTTTAAAATAATAGATAGAAACTCAATTTATTGAAGAATACAATAATAACGTAGTATGCATATAAAAAAGCAATATAATAATTTGTGGAGTTTCTCTAACTGAAAACCATCACTATGAGATATTTGATGATACAGTGTCTCGCCCACGCTGCGAAAACTGTCATATACCTTGTTGGGGTATAGAACATCTCAATTAATGGATCCACTAGCTTATGATAAATAGTACTGAGGAATCATCTAAAAAGTATGACCCTTTATACCCACGTTGGCTATATGGTTTGTGGGGGTTGTGAATTGTTTGAATTAAACTCATATGAGTACTCAATACTACTCTCAAACTAGCTCATATGACTCAAAACATAACTCTTTCTGTGTTTTGAGATTATTACTCAAAAAATCTTTCTCCCAAAGAGATGGTACTCAAAATGCTCAAAACTCTTTCAGAAAATTCAGTTTCCTCTTATCTTAAATGTAAAAACATTTAATCTTGGAAATACTTAGTTCTCATATATCATTTTAAATAAAAATAAACTCATCTCAACTCTTCCTCAACTTATTGCTCAAGTGTTTAAAAGAAGTTTTAAAACAATTTGTAGGAAAACTTCTTAAAATAGAATTCATGCCGAATTATAGACGTGAATGACTCATACCAAGGTTTTCAATAACCATGCATAAAAAAAATACTTGGAACTCAACAAAATCAAGAACTCAAGGAGTCAATGATACTACTCGTCTAAGTTCATACGAAATTATGGGCATGAACTACTTAGCTAAAGGACTCAATGATACCTCTCATCTCTAGACTACTCGACTCATAAGGTTCAAGTAGAATCATGGGCATGAACTACTCAACTCAAGGACCTTCATGGTAATGTGTAGTATCCCCATGATTTGGAATATAATCCCAAAATGATTAGGAACTCAATACTCAAGACTTAGAACTTGAAGATACTACCCCTATATAGATACTTGACTGATGGAGTTCATATGGAATTTATGGGCATGAACAATGATATGCTCAAATTACACCTCCCTAAGGAAGTATAAGCAATTGTTGTCAAATAAAGAACCCAACCTGTAGGTTGGGGTCAATCCGACGAGTAATATGATTTAGACTTAAACTTAACTCACTATTATATTTGTTTACTCCACTTATTTCCGAGACAAGTAATTAAAGGGGGGAATTTGTGTAAGTAAATAACTGATTGTTGTTAAGTAACAAGTGAGCTGGATTCAAACTTTGTTGTTATCAATGAGAGAGAGAAACTAGGGTGTATGTGTTCCCCATATGCTCTTAACGCGATAATCCTAATAATAGTAATCCTTTCCTAGTGTATCACATGCAAAGTTGGTAACATATGTATCTCTAAGTGATTGGTCCTCTAAATAAGGAATTTCATCCCACACCTTGGTCCGGCTACGTGTGTATAATTTACTAACCCTTATCTTTACCTCAGATTAGACATCACATCAATGCATGACTTAGTTTTCACCTCGCACCTATTGACATTAGACTATTAGATAGTACTACACTAAATCTTTGTTGATGATTCTTTTCTCATTAACTACCTTTTGGTCCGACAAGTAGCAAAAAGGAGAATTCTAACATTGGCCACCATCAAAAAGACTTTTAAGCAAAAGAAATACCAATGCATCCATCAACACTATTAAAGAATTACTTAGTTATTATTCATAAGTTGTTAATTGCTCATTATACCCACAATCGTAGTTGTAGATTTAGTTACTCATGCTTGAAAGAACACAAATTCATATTTTTGTAAAGAGAAAGAATGAACTTACATATTGAGTATGAGAAACTCGTAATCTTCAACCAAATTTTAAAGCAAAAATCTTCTAAAGCGAAATCCAGAAATCAATTGCTTAAGTTTTCAAGTTAATTCCCAAGAAAATATCAAGAACTAAAAGTAAAAAATAATGTCTAACCCCCAAAGAACAAGGTTTACATATAGAAAAACATGTCCCAAACAAAAAAAAACAAAATAAAGAAATAACCTATCTGGACGTAGCTTTGATCGACAATGTTGACCTACGGACCATGGGTCAACCTACGTCCGTAGGTCCCCTCTATTTGGTTCATACTTAGATTTGTCTCTCAAAGCTGGAACCTTCACTCTCAAATACAATCAATGGACGTGTAGAACGGACTGTAGGTTGACTTACGGTCTATAGGTCCTCTTCCGTGGCTCCATACTTACGAATTTCATCAGGTACTGGAACTCTAAGTTCTCCAAATCATTTGACGGATGTGCAGGACGGCCCGTGGGCTGAATTACGATCCGTCACTTGCATCCGAAGTTCCACACTTGGTCAGACTTCCATTATGCTCCATCTACGTGCCTCCATCTACAAATTGTTACTGTACCTACGGTTCGTCGGTCACTTCCATGGGTGGCTCGTTCTGTAGATTTTCATCTATCATCTCACACCTCCACATGCAAGCCGATATCCTACATTTATAACACAAAACATTAATTCCTAATACAACATGACCCTAGACCTACACAACTCTTAAGTTAAATGTATCACAAATACCGTAAACTCATGGTATATCAACACCCTAAACATAAAGTCGTTGTTTGTCCTCAAGCGACGCAATAAACTCTAAACGACATTTATGTAGAAACAGACATACAAACTCAAGCAATCACGTGGTTATTTCAATACATTCCATTTTCTAAGTGCAAATATTTTCTTTTAGACTCAACTAGCTAATACATGTGAGATCAAGCTATGGTAACAATTAACCAAGAGACAACAAACATACACTTTTTCACAATCACCATGGTACCAACTTTCTGAAAATGTAATCAGTGCCCTCACTTCAAACGAAATCATTTCCACACAGAAGATATGAATTTAGAGCTTTAGGATTCATTCAACATTCACATTTAGAAGTGACTTCAAGTACATCTAGTATTTAATACCATAGGTTTCTCCTTATTTTAACAACTTAGATTCCCCAAACTAGTTACTAGGATTACTATAGGACTTTCTTTAGCTTGTAATGTAGGCTCAAGGTAAGGTGAGGTACATTTGGGAACTTTTTAGTGACTTTCTACCCTCTTTGATATAACATTGGCTTTTACCTCTTTTCTCAACCTATTTTTGACATCCTTTCTTACCTTCTTTCCCTTGACTCTTTTCAACATGGATGTGACTTTTGACTTTGCGGTTCTTATTTCTCACTTTCGTCTTTTTCTTTCACTTCATTTTTCTTGAAATTTTTTTCAACACTTTATTTATCATCTTTTTTTTTTATTATTTTGTATAAAGTAACATCCTCTTTTATTTTTAATTTTTCTCTTTTCAACAAAAAATGCTTTTCATACCCTTTTGTCTTTCGATTTCCTCTTTAATAGTCACCCTCAACTTATGGATTTTGCATTAGTTGAGGTGCACAATATCCGATGTCAGACTAGGGCCAAGATCAAGGTACCTTTTGAATAAGCCACCCTCAACTTAGTATTTTGGCCTAAGTCAAGGTGCACATGTCTCAGGAAGGACCGGGGCCATGACAATTATTTAAGGGAAGGTGAGTTAGGTAAATCAAAAGAAATGGTTAATTAAAGTTCAAACATTTGGATCAAGCGGAATATTGATTTAATTTGGTTGAATCATTTTAGGCTTAATGTGTTGCGCCCATTTTTTTCTTTCATAGCTGGAGCAAATGGAAGGAGACGTCGTGCAAGCCGAAGACTTTGACAGGTGTCGGTAGGCACGCCTCTGATAAGGGCTCGATCCTGAGAATCAATCCCAATCGAATCTATGTAGACTAATTTGAACAAGGGCCTATGAACACTTCCTAACTTCTAGCCTAGATCATCTTAGCAAGACCAATAGGGCAAGTTCTAGATTGGCATAAACTATTTGAACATTCATTTTTTCTCACACACACTTGGCACATTGTTTCATTATCAAATTATCAGATTACCCAGTTCAAGTTTTAGCTGAAGTCATGATGTCAAATCAGTTCCCTATCATGTCACATTGAGATCCAACGTATTTAATTCATAAAAACTATCGATTTAGCACATTTTCTCACTTTTGGATGGGGATCAAAATTTTTTTTCTTTATGCCATCATGCTTTCATTTTCTACATACTTCATCCTATCACTCATAATTCATTTACCCCACCCCCAACAAAATAGAGTGTGATTGTCCCAAATGCACAAAAAAATAAAAAGTAAAGGATTGAGTAGCGGGTGGGTCTGGTTTCTTGAAGCATGTTGGATCAACACCAGGAACGCCATCAGTAGCGCTCCCATTTGCCATATCAGCCCCCTCAGTAGTGTTATAATCAACCCTCACATCACTAGCACCCTCAGTAGTAATCACATACTCCGAAGTACCAGCTCCAACCTCTCTATACTCGTTTTTGTCTCAACTCCTCATCCACTATAGACACCTATCAAGCTTGCTCAGTCTATTGATGCTCTCTCTTCTTCTATCTATCGGCCTCATCATCAAAAGTATGACCAGAGCAGGGGTGCTTCCAGAAGAATGGGAAGAGGTTGGTGGCGGCATAGTATAACCGAATAGGGCTCTCAACACCGTAATCAATCGGTGTCGTGGGAGCATACTCTAGCTCAGTATCTGGTTAAATGATATGTTTTTAGAATTAAATTATATATACCCATGCCTATTCCACCGTAATAACCTTGAATTGATGAAATTGGGTATGATGCCTTAAAGAGAAACTTTATGGGTTTAGATATATGTTTATAGGATTGATGAATTATGACTAGAATTGCTTGAGATTGAAGAATATATGATGACTAAGATTTCAATTGCTTTAGAGTAAAGCATAGATGATGATCATGCGATGTAGTTCTTTGAGATGAAGCCTAGACTATGAATTGTTGATGATGTAGTATGGAAGGAGTACTTCCTACAATGAACAACTAAGCATGATTGTATGAATGTGAAAGTCTTACTCACATGAATGATTCTAGGTTGAAAGGATTGATCACCCAAAATGAATCTAGACTAAAAGACTATGTAAATCATGAGGCTAGAGGCAACTACCTTTGACATCCATATTGAAGGCTATGTGGCAATTTCCCATAGTCCTTAGAGTTGAACAAGAGGTGATTCCTCACGTTCTTGATGAATGGATATGGAGACGAGTACCTATGATCCTTATGAAATGATGTGGAGTCGATTACCTGTGTCATATAATGTGATTGTGGAGGCGAGTACCTATGACCTTAAATTAAGTCAAGAGGCGAATACCCATTAGCCTTTATAAGTTGGACAAAGAGGTGAATTCCCATGTCTTTAAAAGTAAATATCAATAATGTGATTATGTTATGAATTAATTAGCTTGGAGTGTTGCTTGGTATGCCTTCCATAGTTAAACATGACTAGAGGCGGATGATCCAAGTCTTGACTAAGGATATGTTGTGGGTATTTGGGAAATATTCCTCTTTTACTATGATTATTTTTATGCATTGATTATGCTTGTGGTTACATTAACTAACCCTTATGTTATGTTGTTTATGCTAGCTATCAAATTTAGTACATGTTTTGTACTAACACATACTCTTGCCTACATTTCTTACCAAAATGTAGGGTCCGGCGACACTGATTCTCACACTCGTGGATAGGTTCATAGATGTAGGAATGAAATTAGTCCTCATAGCTTCAAGGATTTGACCACCACTTTACATAAATATCTTTCTTTTATGTTTTGTACTATCGTATGGTCTGTGTCCCAAGATTTATTCATGTTGGTTAGTTGGATTTAGACAATTCTACGCTACTTGCACACGTTTGATAAATACTTCGATTGTATTGAAAATTTTAAAAAATTCACTTATTTGTATTACTTTATGTTAATATATGCTAAGTGGCTTGTATGAGGTCTCTCGGGGTCTTATACGCCTTGTTACATCTAAGGGGCAGTGGCGGAGCCAGAAATTTCTTAAAGGGTGTCCAAAAATAGCAACTTGTTATGTTAAGGGTGTCCAACTCTAGGAATTTGGAAGCTGATCATGCTTAAAAGATGCCTAAATGTTTTAGCTTTTATCATTCGACGCCGAGTGAAAGGTTTACTTGCTAAATAAAACCAAAGTTCCACAATCCCTTACCTACTCCAGCCCATCCATTCACCCGGATAATGACCATTTAAACACCTCTGGAAGCGAACAGAAAGAGATGGCAAAGTCCGCCTCGTCCTTATACGACTTTCTTTCCCTGTGTTCTATTACTCACGTATGGACTACCCAAGGAAGAAATCCAAGGGCATTCACCTGTATGTTAGGTAGCCTCCTCACTAAACACAAGTAAGAGCTAGATTGCATCGAGAATGAGTTGACTCTTAGGTCTGGAACCTGGGGGGTTTCTCTGAGAAATTGCGTAAGTAGGCTTTTAACTAGATTAGTGAATCGATTTAAACTAATAAATATAGTATGCTTTTGTTTGCAGTGAGTAAATCTTTGATTCAGATGTTATGAATCTGAAGTGCGCTCTTGGCTTGGTTCACAATTTCTTTTATCTTTCCTCGAAAAGTCATTTACAATCTTCTGTGAGTCCCGACTTATGGTAGGTAACAGACCCTCACCATTGCGATTATCATCCCTAATCAGAAAGAGTTTTTGTTTGCGCGGGTTTTACCCAGTTGAACATAGCTCTAACCCATTACCCTATCATGCTTTTATTGAATTCTGCTTTCAGCAGCCATCCTCCCTGATGTGGCTCTTCCTGGAAGTGAGAACACAGCTGCCCGACCAAGGAAATAAGGAGAAGATTGAAGGGGTTATGAATCTCATTGAGTTAGCCCTACTTGATCGAATCAGCTAGCCTTTTCTGTTCCGCCAGCGACCCCTTTAGAATTCAAATTCCGCTGGAATTGGTGTGCTTGAACGTAGATTGGAAAGTGTGAGAATAGATGATATAAATCAAAAAATAGATTTTTGTTCAAGAATGAGATCTTATTGTAACTGTCCATATGTGGTTCATCCTTCGGAACCATATCACATCCCGGATCTGATGAAATAGGATGAATTGAGACGGTATTTTTGTAAATATGTAATTATCTTGAATATATTAACCATTTCTTTCTTTTCAAATCGCCTGGAAACAACAAAAGAAAGATCTTGTTGTTTCTTCAACAATTTCTGATCTCTAGTGGACCTCTCAGTAGGATTCGAACCCGGAAAAAGTTTTGACCATCTATCAGAGAAAAAAGAACGAACGGATCTTGTAGGTTTCTCAAGAAATTCTTCGATTTCTTTGGTAATACCCTTCTTCATTATGGTCGATCTTTTCCTTTGCTTAGGTCCACTGTTCCTATTCTAGTTGTTCCGAAGGTACGAACTGAGGCTATCTCATATAGCTTCCATTGATGGATCAAATCATTCTAAAAAAGCGATATGTTTAACACAATCTTTTCTTTTTGCCTACTCCTGGAAAAGAGCTGATTCAATAGACAAGTCGAGCAGAATGGAAGAGCTTCCCAAATCCTACTGCCAAGAAAAAGGCTAAGAGCACTTATTTAACTTCTAGCTCGTTAAGGTGGGATAATAGGTTACATAATCATTTCGTATATCATTTTACTTGTATATATGTTAATTTCTTTCCGACGAAGGGTGTCCTATTGGAAACCCTTGATAGTATGTGGCTAGGCCACTGGGGGTACCATGGGTCATGGCACATATTTAAAGGAAAATTCAGCACAAATGAGAAATAGCATCAATATATATAAAAGGAGTACATAATCCAATCCCACGACCTAGTGGACATAAGTACAATTTAAGCTACTATAGGAGTACAAGTCTCAAAAGTACATACTTGTCTCGAATACATAAGAATAGTTAAAACTACACACATATGAAGATAAGTATAAATAGGATGTCACCAATTCACCCTCACTCTCTAAACATGTTCATGCCAAGCTCGAATAACTAATTTCTATTGGTGCTCTATTATGCATCAAGAAAAAATATGCCGAGTGTAGCATGAATATCAAAAATACCGGTGCTAGTAGGCATTATAAATCGACTATGCTTGGAAAGTAAATACAATATAAAAAGTGACAGAGATTAAAAAAAAAAAGGAAAGAAGTCATATGAACAAATACATAATGGAAAGTATAAGTCAATAGCTTATGAATCTAGAATGAACAAAGTAGTAGAGTAAAACAACTATCTATAACTTAATTGGACTCCATAAGCCTAAAAAATTTAATTTTGAAAATCTTAAAAAATTAAAGGATGTGGAGATTGTTTAAGAATAATAAAAAGAAGAGCCAAAAGTTAACGGTGGTGTTGACATCAAGTTAGTTATAAGGACTAAGATTACAAATTTTATTTCATTAAATAAATGAAAGTTAAATATTCTTAGTTTAATAAAACAAGGATCCAAATTCTTATAATTAATTACAGAAGGCCTAAAACTATTATTCTCTCTCTCTCTCTCTCTCTCTCTCTCTCTCTCTCTCTCTAAATATATATATATATATATATATATATATATATATATGTATTTACGTATTTTTTTACCTCAATTTATGTGATATAATGGAACTTGAGAAGTAATCTAAATTTTACATGATTTTAAAAATATTTTAAGATGTTGATTATGGTAATTTATACTTTTTACATAATTTTAAAAATAATATATATTACTCTCGTCGTTTAAGTTTAGGTGGCATATATAACATTTCAAAAATTAATCATTTTTATATATTTTAAATATATTAAATTGTTAATTATTATAAATTATAGTACCTTTTTAACCTAATTTTCAAATAATACATGTTCTTCCCATGTCCCAAATTATGTGGAATTGATAGATTTTTTGAAGTCAAGTGATTTCTTTATATGTACTTCAAATTTTTTAAACTTGTTAATTATTGTGATTTATTGTGTTTTTATGTCAATTTCAAATAATATATGTTTATCATCTAACCCATTTTATGTGAAATAGAATGTCAAGAATTAATCAATTTTTAATATAAATTTTAAATATTCAGGTCAATTTTAAATAATATGTATTTATTATCTAGATTAACTTATATACACTGACGGTGGAAAAGAAAATTACACTATCATTTCATATTTATAAATACATACTAAATTTTAAAATAATCACATATTACTAGTATTTTCAAAAGAATAATAAAAAGACATTATATGGTAACTTGGACTCTAAATTAACTATATGCATTTGTTAAGAATTCTTACTTGACTTACCAAAAGTAAGAGGATCTTTCATGCTTTCTTTGTCCTTATTATTTTTACTCTAATTCTCGATTAAAACCATTAAAGCAATTGGCATACAGAATTGTAGCAATTTGAGATAAACAGTAATGATAATTTTTTCCTCATTATTTTTTTCCTTTTAAGAATCTAAATTATTAAATACTTAAAGTTGATTGTAATAAAAATTACTTCTTTGTTAATTCAAAGATATTTTTGTTGATCCAATGTATGAAAAATTTTATGTTTTGTGGTAACAATGAGTTTTAGAAAATGCTTTTTTTAGAACTTTTCGATAAATTGGTCAAATTCCAAAAATCAAATGTCGTAATGCAATTTTGCATCATATTTTGATATTGATAGAAGAAGATCCAAAGATAATGATAAGAAAGGTAGGAAAGAGAGAGGGAGAAAGATGAAAAACCTCAACGTGTTTTAATTAAAAAAATCATTAATCATTAAATGTGAAAATATATTAATTACACTAAGAGGAAAAATAAATATTTCTAAATGTGAAATGATAGTGCAATTTTCTTGTTCAAAGTCAATGGATATAAGTTAATCTCGATCGTCTAACCCATTTTATGTGGTACCAATAGAATGTCAAGAGTCAATCGAGTTTTTTTAATATAACTTTTACATGTTTATATTTTTAATCATTGTTATTTATAGTATTATTTATATAATTTTAAAATTTATAACCAACAAAAATAATAAGAGAAATAAATTTAATACAAAAAATACTAAATAGTAATAAATAATATTATTATATTACAACTCTACTACTAAGCATACAAATGTTTAAAGAAAAAAAAGAAAAAGAAATTTTTTATATAATAGCAAACTATTAATTCAAATTAAATTCTATAATCACAATTTGATTTAATTGTACCCCGTTTGTCATTCACCTCTGTCCCTAAAGTTCTCGCTCGCCACTCTCCCATTCTCGCTCGCCACTCTCTCCCTCTCCTCTCTCTCTTAATAGAAACACAAATTTATAAATTGTGTTTCTGTTTGTATAAAATGGAGAAAATTTTATTACACATGCAAATACATATATATTTGTCCTATACACTAATAATTATACAATACAAATATTTCCCTGCCCAGTTCCCTTTTGTCTTTCTCTCTTTCTCGCTTTATACAAACACAGATTACACAAAATAAAATGTATGATTTATGTTTGCATAAAGAGTGAGAGTGAGATTTAACATACAAACATTTTATCTCCATTCAATTGTATATAAATTCAAATTTTCTGCAGATATACAAACACATAAAGTTGAACTGAGAGGATGTTAGCAATTTATAAAAACGATAGGCTGATAAAGATTTATACAAATGATCTGCCACCGAAATTATACAAACTACTTGTTTGAGCTATTTGGAACTTGTTCAGAAAATTGTGTAATGAACATCCACAATATGGTGTATATACTACGAGTTAATCCATAGATAATGTGACTCGTTAAAATCGTACTAGGAATAGTTCTTGAAAAAAGTCCTATTGAAGGAAAAAAGAGTACATATCTAGTAGACATAATACATTAACATGACACTTATCTTGGCTTCAATTAGAAACTATGGGCATTAACTTGGAGTGTACACAAGTAGACACTTAAACTTGTATAAATTGAGAAAATAGACACATTCATCTTACATGACACCTTACATGGAAATTTTGTATCCTACATGGCGTCCTATGTGTATTATGTCATGTAGAATAAATGTGCCTACTTATTAAATTTTATGTAAGTTTAAGTACCTATTTGTGCACACTCCTAGTTGGAGGGTATAGTTATCCGTTGAAGTGAAGTGAAGGATCATGTTTATGTATTATGTCTATCTAGTAATACACATTGAAAGCTACCTCAATTGAACCCTACACCGTAAAATTTAGTTGAAAAAGACCCCACATAAGGAAAAAAGAATGCTAACACATATTTCACCCCACCCCCACCCCCACCCCCCGATTAATATATTACTTAACTCTTGTAAAGGACACCTCTCAATCTTATATTAGCTTTTCAAATATGAATATTGATTGTGTCTTTGTACCAAATCACATTCATGAAGATGTTGCATCTTTGAGTTTATTCTGATATATCATTTTCTTGTCTCTTGGATATGTTGGGTTTAGCCAAATGCATCATTGACAATCACTTAATTTGTGACCTCGTCGGTGTAGACAAATTGCTCATTTGATTTGTTTATAGAAATAGTCAAGTGACAGAACTTTTTAATGTAATAAAATTGATTGTCTTGTTGAATAATATGATATGGAAGTATTTTCGCATGAAAACATATATATCTCTTGAAATTAAACTTCCTATGAATCAAATGATTCACTATAGTTTCATAACCATTAAACCTTGACAAGATTGGTTAGAATAAACACATTTATAAAGAAATATTTGATTCACTTTGATATCTCTATTGATATGAGTAATGTTATATTTTGCATTCACATTAAAAAATTACTAGACCATTAGTAGTAATATCATGATACATAAATGCACCAATTACACTCAGACATAATACTTTCTAATCATTTTAAAGAGATTGTTATGAATCTTTATGTTAAGAAATCTCATAATTATTGGGGTACTTAATAGGATCATTTTGAAATATTTACTCTTCAAGGATTTTCATATAATATTTACTTGTCTAGCTAGACATGAAGATCATTTATTATGTGTATTCGAGATTTTCATATATTTCCAGATTGGAGAAATCTCATTGCATCCACCACAGGAAAACACATCTCCATATAATAATGTCATGACTTTTGTGGAAAATCTTTATACCCCTACGACACAAGTCATACTTTATATATTAGAATTTTACTTGTTGCACAATAATATATTTGTACCGCACTGACATTATATTCAAAACATTACTTTTTCAAGTGAAATAAAATATACTTAAATTGTGTATTTTCTTTGGCCAATCATTTATCTATTGATTCTGTTTGACAAAGTTGAATTTACGATCCTCGTCACCATTTATAATTTTGAGCGCTACATTATATCAAAGACATCATTAATGTTTATCTAATACTGATTCTAATATGATATAACTTGTCAAACTCTCTTTATTTTTCATCATTTTCAAGTACCTAAACCTTTTTCAAGGTTTTATAAACTATTATGTCATGGTACTCCTTCTAAAGCACTTGCCTCATTATTATGATCATCTTGATCATTTTTTCCTCTTCTTCCTCAATAAGTTTTATATTTCGATTTATTTTATCTATCATGCTTCAGGCATGTCATAAATTATGTCATTCAAGAAACTTTCATTGAAGCTTCGCAATTGAAGTTTAACATAGGGTCAGCAAACGTGTCTGATAACTCTCGCTCGGCACTCTCCATCTCTCGCTCGCCAGTCTCTCCCGCGCCTCTCTCTCTTTATAGAAACACAAATTTATAAATTGTGTTTCTGTTTTTATAAAGTGAGAGAAAATTGTATTATACATGCAAATACATATATTTTCGTCCTATACACTAATAATTATTTCCCTGCCCAGTTCTCTTTGTCTTTCTCTCTTTCTCGCTTTATACAAACAAAGATTACACAAAATACAATGTATGATTTATGTTTGTTTAAACAGAAAGAATGAGATTTGATATACAAACATTTTATTTTCATTCAATTGTATACAAATTCAAATTTTATGCAGATATACAAACACATAAAGTTGAACTGAGAGGATGTTAGCAATTTATAAAAACAATAGGCTAACAAAGATTTATACAAATGGTCTACCACCGAATTATACAAACTTGAAGAGAAACCAGCGAGTTATAAAATCTGATGCTCCGTAGCAAACGTAAAGTTTGTTATGGGGCGCAATTATACAAACTATATTTATAGAATACAAATATAATTTTATGTTTGATATATTTGAAAGTTGCTCAAAATGGAATCAGGGAGCCATCATAGAAAAGTGAGTCCATGAGTTAGGCCCACACAATTCAACAATACAGTATTTTTTTTATAGGACATATGAGTTCTTATGTAATGTTAATTGGTTTTTTGGTCTAACAAAAAAAAGGTACACCTTTAAAGCAAGAGATTACAAAGGCTTAAGAAAGGAAAAAGTTTAAAATTCCAAAAGTATTCTTGTAATACAAGCAAGCATGTTGAGGAAGACATGTTTGGGTGTAGACTCTTCAACTTTATAGTAATAATATACTAGTTTGTGTTTCGCACAGGCCCAATAACATAAATTTTTATAATTGATTAATTACACTTTCTATATCTTATATTAACTGAAATTTTTTATTTTATTTCATATTAACTAAATTTTGTGGTGTAACAACCCAAAAACTAGTTGTGGAACTAGAGCCTTAAGGGTGTGTTGTTAAGTTGGACGTGGGTTTGAGAAGTGTAAAATGACTTCCTGAGTTTAGTTTGAGGGGTTTAGGGGTTAAACATCAAGGTACGACTATCCAAGGACCAACAAAAGGGGTCCTTGAAGAGGATCCCAAAAAAGTCCCCCAAATCTGCCCCAAGACTACCCAAAGTGTGAGCTACGGATGACACCTACGAGGTGTATGTCCATCCACGCTCCGTAGATCTTGATAGTGAGTCAATCACTCAAAACACAAGCCTCATACATGACATACGGACCAGCAGCATGGCCCGTAGGTCCACTCAATGTCTGTGAGTGGAGGGCGTGAGTGAGGCCTACACTTGGTGAGGGGTAGGTAAGTAAATTCCCTTTTAATTAGTCTTCATTAGAGGTTGTTTAATATGAATTTATTTCACATATATAAAGTATTTTTTGTCAGTAAACCCCTAATGAATTGATTATATCTCAAGACCTCAATCAAATCCCGAAACACCCTCTTCTCCAAAAATCTTCTCTCTGGAAACTCGATAGAAGAACAAGGAAATAGATCAAGTTAGAGCTTAAAGAATGGAGTTTTTCAATGAGAATTTGATTAGATAATACAAATAATGTAGTCTTAATCCTTGATTCAGTTTCATTCAAAGAGCCGTTTCAAAAGATGATTTCAAGTTTCCAAAATCCCCCAAAATCTAGGATTTCAATCTATGTCATGGGTCTTCTTCCAAAACGTTTTCAATTGTTTAATTATGGTTTATTACTGTTGATATGATGAATTAAGATGGATTGATGGAGTATTCTTTTTTATGTGGAAAACTCCTCTTGGACCAATGAATCCCCCACTTTACTAAATTGACTTCATGATGTGGGAATTGTTGAATATTGACCCAATTATATGATTGATGGTTATTCTTGGTGTAATTACATGATTCCAGAATCAAATATGTATCCTTGATTAACCTAATGGTCTTTCGAGAAATCGATATAGTCTAGTGTTATGTCATGAAAGAGGCGAATTGAGGGTTTAGATGTGACCTTCCCAGAATGATGAACTTCTTTATGAATAGTTTTAGATTAGATGACATAGACATGGATTGCTTAAGGGTAAAATCTTCATGACATGAATTGATTTAATTAGGGCTTATATGAGGGATCATGGTTGTGTAGTAGTGAGATTGAGTTTATATGTATTACATATGAATAATTGATCAAGAATAATGCATGTGGTCAGGTTACCTTGTGAACTAGGTATACATGATGAACATGTGAGCACTGCTTGAGACTAAAACTTGTAACATGGAGATGACTTCTAGGGCTTTGAGGGTAAAAGCTAAAATGAATAAACTAAGAAGGTTAAAACTTTAATAAGGAAGCTCTTGTACATGTTGAGGTGTGTGTGGCCTTACTGTGAAAAGACTTCACCCATATGGCCTATAATATGATCACATGAGCTTATGCATGAAATGAATGTTTTGCTTGAGTCATGATTCTATCCATGTCTAATACATTGAATGCTAGATGTGTTGACTTAACATAATCTATGATCCTTGAATGCATGATATGAAAAGTATGTATGATTATGATATTATGTACATGTTTATGAATAGTTGGAGAGTAAAGTGTCTATGCTGATAATGTTGTTATTTTGTCATTGGAAGGACAATTTGACACACACACATTCATGAACATGACTAAGATATGAATAAGATGTTGATTGTATAAGTGAACTCATGATTCACTTAGAAAGTGAAGATCTTATGACTATTGCGTAATTGTGGTAGTTGTTGAAAGATCATTTTTCCTTTATCCTTACACATGACTATGCATGAATATTCTAGGACTGTGATAATGTTGTTGTGTTGTTTGAAAGGATATTCTCATTAACACTATGAAAATGATGTGAAAGGTTTACCCACATATTAATGATTCTAAGGTTGAAATGTTATTCTGACCTAATGAATCTATGATCTATATCATTATGTTGTATTGAATTTAGTGTTAAGTTACCCTTACATAAACATGAATATAAGTAAAGACTTAACATGAACATAAAAGGAAATTATGCTTAACACCAAGTGAGTATGAAAATAATATGAACGCTTTTACGCCAGTCAGTCTGGCCTCCCAATGGGGTTCTTTTTAATCCAGTCAGTCCAGTTCCCAAAATAGTTATCGCATGAGATGGAAACCTTTTACATCATTTAGTCCGTATTTCTAACAGCAATCTCCTTATCTCATAACTATGTTCCCACATAAGTCATTCGCTAGTGGATCCGCCTGAAAGTTAAAAATGTTAGTTCTACCTTAGGCAAGTAGGAGACCTCTTTTCGATGTAGGCATGACGCCAGATTTCATAGCTCATATTATCTATGTCAGTTAAGGATATTTCCCTACATGAACAAGAACATGAACCATTACATGATCAAGAACAAGAATATGAACTATGAACAAGAACATGAGTTATTTACGATGGCTCCTTAAGAGGTTCTACTTAGTGTGAATAGGGTTATGAGAATTTATTCATGCATTGCACAAATAGGCTTTTAGAGTGGGCATGGTAGGTCTTCCCTTATTCCATGATGATTATGAGTTAATGCATGCTTATTATGAATTATGAACATGAACATGAACTATACTTAAGATTTCTTAATGAGTTTTACTTAGTGTGAATGGGGGTATGAGAGTATACTATACATTGCACAAGTATACTTATAAAGGGGTTATGGTGTGGTTTCCTTATGATATGAAAATATATGAAGTTATGTATGCATGATATGGATGGTTGTTATGAGTGACTTCACCTATTACAACTTATGAACATGAATGTCTCCTTGTTTGTAAGTATTGGCTATGGATAAGGTCAAGGTATATTATGCATAATCATGGTGGTCTAGAAGTGATACTTATTGTAGATAGGATTATGGGATCCTATCTATGCATTGCACAAGTATAGCTTAGGTTTGCTTATATGATAGTTCTATAATGATGAGATGATCTTGGTATGTAATTATGTATGTGAATTATGTCTTATGTATGCATTATGCTTATATTGGAGACTATGCTTGTGATTATGATGATATCCTATATGCTATGATGGATTGTACATGATTTGTCTTATGAGCTACATTCTCCAACTATTTCAAAGATGATGCGCAAAAGTAACATATAGCATGGTTTTAACTAAAATGTCCTTTTTATGCATTTCTAAGGATATTTATGCATTGCTTCCATACTTCGTACATTTTGTGCTAACCCATATTTTTACACTTTCTATGAGTTTAGGGTTTGGAGATATCAAATTCTACCCTCATGGATAGGACCATAGTAGATCAAGAAGAAGATTAGTGAGTCCTCATAGTATTCCAGGGCTTGACTATATGTTCTTTATGTCTTTCTTTTATATTTTATACTTATGTAGAGGCTATGTCCTAAGATTGTATTCATGCGTTTTAATCAAAGTATCATAGATGGTTTGAGACATGGTGTCATAGACTCTCTCATTTTATAAAAATTCTTCAATTGTAAAGAAAAAAATTTAAATTTTCTGCATTTTTATGTCATGATATGCTATAAGACTTTTCGGAGTCGTGTTCGCCGTGTCACATCTAAGAGTAGCCTTGAATCATGACAGTGGTTTTTTTTTAATCATTGTTCAATATTTAAGATGGATGTTTGAATTTTTTGTCATATTTATTGTTTCCTTTAATCAAGTTTTATATTTTCTAGAAGATAAATTGCACTTCTTACAATATGATTTTTCAAAAGACAATAATGAAAAGTATGATTTCAGTTATGTTCTTTTTATACCACATATTCATATGTAAATGCATTGCTAGTTTAAGGTGAGCTAGAAATAAGTTATGAGTTATTGAAAATTGAAACAGATCTTCTAATTAAATTTGAAATTTTCACAGTTAAACACTAAATTTCAAATTAAAGTAAAATTTATTTTGCTAAAGTGTGAATCGTAATTTTATATCCAAATGGATGATTTTGAAGTGAAAAGAAATGAGCTATTGCATTTTTTTGTCTTGTTCATGACAACAAAAAGAGCACGCAATTGCTACAGTAAAAAGAAATCCTCTGAATTTTTGGGCAAATTTTACCATGAAAAAATAGTAAAAGTTGTCAATTGTTTCCTGTGTTCACTTTTATTTGTCTACTATATAGTAATTTCTTTTACTTTTACTTTTCACTTTTAACGAATCAATTTTTAAAAAATATATTTTATCCTCAATATTAGGCAAAATGTACGAGTACCCCCCAACGTATGCCCGAAATCTCAGAGACACACTCATACTATACTAAGGTCATATCACCTCTAACTTATTTTATAAATAATTTTCTACCCCTTTTCACCTACGTGACACTATCTTTTGGGTCACATGCGTGCTAACATTTTTTTCAAACTACATGGTTGATACTGTCAAGTAGGCCGAAAAGGGGTAAAAATTATTTATAAAATAAGTTCAGGAGAATAACAGGACCTTAGTATAATATAGGTGTGTCTCTGAAACTTCAGACATAGATTATGGGTTACTTATGCTTTTTCCCTCAATATTAACTACTTGTTTTTCAAATTACTTTCCAAAAACTAAGAGAAAATTATAATAAAATACTTTATATTAATCATTAATTAAGTAATGATTCAATTTTTTTTATAAAAATTAAATTTGAATAAGAAAATAGAATTAAATTTGATGAATATGTGAATATTTGTTGGTTATAATCAAACGAAGGATGTAAAATATTGTTAAAACCCAAAATTCATGTAGTATAATGCCATTTGACAACAGTAAATTAGTTTCTATATGTGACACGACGCATGTAAGAATAAATTTGAAACAACTCAATCTTAGGTGAAAAGATAAAATAGGAAAAATAGAAAGATATGCATAAAAAGTTATAGTTAGATTTCTTTCTATCCAATCAAATTTTTTATTACAAGTTAAATGTGAGGAATTCCCATATAGACCTAAGCAGACATGTTGACAGAGTGGTGCTTTCTTAGTTTTATTCGCATTTCACATATAGTTGTTGACGGAGAACTAAAAGTCACAGCTAAAAATAATTCTATAATTTCAAAAATAGTATAATAGACTAATTAAATTAAAGTAGAATAAAAGAAGTAAATTTTAATTTTTTTCGAAAACACGTTGCAGAAGGCACACCGATTTTAAAAGTCTTAGCTAAATATTATTCAATAATTTGAAAAACTTATACACTCATTAAATTAAAGAAGAATAAAAGAAATAATATTTTCTTAAAAAAAATTATGAAACACAATAAAGGAGGCACGCCGATTTTAAAACTCACAACTAAAAGAGGATTTCATTATTTCAAAAAAATTATACACTAATTAAATTAAAGTGGAACAAAAGAAATAATATTTTCTTTTTTTTAGAAGACGCTGAAGCAGGCACATCGACAGAGAGATGTCTGCTTCAGCACTAAGAGTCTCTTGTATAATAACAGAACATATACATATATATATATATATATATATATATATATATATATATATATATATATATATATATATATATATATATATATATGAGCCCGAAATACCCCTCAACTTTGCTGTTTAGGGGTTATATATATCCCTCGTTATGAAAGTGACTCATATATATTTTGACAAGTATACAAATGACTCACATATATACCTACCGTTACTAAAGGAGCTCACATATATCCGTCTTCTAACAAAAGTGAAAAATTTAATTTTAAATTTATAGTTTTGACTTTTAATTTTGTAAGAAAATTGTGCAAGGGTATATATGATCTTTCTAGTAAAGTTTAAGGTATATTCTAACTTTTTCATACATAAATTAGTTTTGACTTCTTTGATTATCATTATTTGAGTTTCTTAATCTTATTTTATTCCATCAGTTTAAAAAAGAATGACCTCCTTTTCTTTTTAGTTTGTTTAAAAAAGAATGATCTCTTTCTTTTTTGGGTAACATTTTAATTTCAGCTTTTCACATGACATGTTTAAGGCCACAAGATCAAAGGACAATTTTGTACATTTGACCTAACTTTAATTTAGGACCTTAAGATTCAAAAGTCTTCTTTATACTCTTAAAATCCGTGCCAAGTCAAACCAGGTCATTCTTTGTGAATCAGAGGGAATATTTTTTTCTATCGGGCTAATGAATTAAGGGTGACAAAAGAGTTTCAAAATGAAGAAAAAGTGACACAAGTTTTAATTATTGAGTAGAGGTGACAATTTTAAGATTAGTGCTAATGACACTAATTTTAAAACCCTCAAGTTTTATTATTTACATTTGTCACGACCCAAAACGAGCCGCGAGTGGCACCCACACTTATCCTACTATGTGAGCGAACAAACAATTCTAAACCCCAACAATTACCAATATTTCAACCATAGTGAACAAAAATATAAAGTGGAAGACTCAAAATCTTATTAATATAACCAACAAATAAGCTTCTAAAAGTTTATCAACTATTATCCCCAAAATCTGGAAGTCATCACACCAAGAACATCTATCCTCAAATTTCTAAATCTAAGAATATTTAAGAAGCTAAAAAGTAAAAGAGATGGTCCATGTCCGAACTTCAAGACATCAAGACGTGTTGGAGAGAATCCATTCCGAGCTAGGAATAATAGCTCACCTTGAAAACTGATATGCTGGAGACTGGCTAGAGTTGCGGACGAGTCGAAGTCGATGGCACGTTTGCTGCACTCCACAAATAACAAAAAGAAAAATACAAGTAGGGGTCAGTACAAGGAACACGTACTGAGTAGGTATCATCGGCCAACTCAAAATAGAAAGCAATATATATCGAATAATAATATAAAATCAACTGCAATACTCAACAGGTGACAACAACAAGTACAAGGACAATTGACAACAACACCAAGTACATCTATGAGGACTCAAGCCTCCACACCATTCTCATTTGGGAAATAGGTTCATTAAATTGAGTAAATTAACATAATTCAAGAGTCATTCTCTTTATTCTTCTTGTGTCGGAACGTGACACTCCGATCCCCTACTACTACGTGTCGGTACGTGACACCCGATCCCCTAACACTACGTGTCGGTACGTGACACCCGATCCCCTAATACTACGTGTCGGTACGTGACACTCGATCCCCTAATACTACGTGTCGGAACGTGACACCCGATCCATTAATCTCATTATTTTAGTTCATCAAGCCTTCTTTTATGTCAAGGCATCATCATTAATAGAGAGGATTTAAGGTTTAAGATTCAACAGCCTCATCATTCTAATCCATCACAATTACATAATCATATCATGCAACCACACAATTAAGCATATAGAAGACTTTACAATACCACCCAATACATATCAATCGCTATTTAGAGTTTACTATGAAATAGCATAAACCATAACCTACCTCCACCGAAGAATCGCGATCCAGCAAGTTACTTCCCAATGCCTTTGCTTTCCTCTTCGTTCTATCTCTCTCGCTCGTTCTCCCCTCTTCCGGTTCTTTTTATTTTTCTTTCTCCAGATTCTTTTTCTTTTATCCTAATTATCCTATAATCAAATATAAAAGATGATAAATGTAACCCACTATTTATTTCAAGTTTATCTCCTTTAACCCCCAAGTAAATAAATTATTAAACTTACCCCACTAATTTCATAATTATAATCATGAATAGTCCAAAACACCCCTTTAAAACTTTAGCAGAAATCTGACCCAGTCGGGGTTACGCAGCTCGTGACGGCCCGTCGTACCTGTGACAGTCCGCCATGCAGGTCCGTCACAAAGTTCAGAGAGTCAATTCAGTAAAGAGTTTTGTGACGGTCCGTCATATCTACGACGGTCCGTGCTGCAGTTCCGTCGTGAAGTTCAGAGAGTTGATCCCAGCACCCAGATTTTCGAGTTTAAGTGTTTTGGAACGGAGATCCTCGACGGACCGTTGTGCTTATGACGGTTCGTCCTACCTGTCATTGAGGGTAATGAAGGGAGCCACAGGAGAAATTTCTCAAGTACGGGACGACGGAGTCCATGACGGTCTGTCAGGACCATGACGGTCCGTCGCGTGATTCGTCGACCCTGTCAATTTTTATCACAAATGATTCTACTGCTCGAAACGACTAAACAGGTCGTTACAATAGATACCAATTTACCCATCGTTCGTCCTCGAACGATCACAAGAAGAAAAACAAGGGCGAGAAAGAGTACCTGAATCTGTAAAAAGGTGTGGGTATCTTTCTTGCATATCAGCCTCCTTCTCCCAAGTGGACTCTTCAACTGGCCGATTCTTCCATTGAACCTTGATAGATACAATCTCCCTTGATCTCAACTTGCGGATTTCTCTATCTAGAATAGCAACAGGCCCCTCCTTATAAGACAAATTCTCATCAAGAAGAACTGAATACCAACGAATAATGTAGTTTCCATCCCCATGGTACCTTTCAGCATAGACACATGAAATACCGGGTGCACTCCTGAGAGTCCTGGAGGCAAGGCTAATTCATAGGCCACCTCCCCCACGCGCTTAAGTACTTCAAATGGACCAATATACCTCGGACTAAGCTTACCTCGCTTACCAAACCGCATCACCCCTTTCATGGGTGAAACCTTCAGCAAAACTTGTTCACCTTCCATGAAATCCAAGTCCCTAACCTTCCGATCTGCATATTCTTTCTGCCTGTTCTGAGCTGCTAAAAGCTTCTCTTGAATGAATTTTACTTTATCTAACGATTCCCTCAAGAGATCGGTACCCATGGTCTCACCTCAAATGCATCAAACCAACCAATGGGAGACCTACATCTCCTCCCATACAGTGCCTCAAATGGGGCCATATCAATACTTGAGTGATAGCTATTATTGTATGAAAACTCTGCTAAGGGTAAGAAGTTATCCCCATGACCACCAAATTCTATCACACATGTACGAAGCATATCCTCCAAAACCTGAATCGTTCGCTCAGACTGACCATCGGTCTGAGGGTGAAATGCAGTACTAAGGTCCAACCTAGTACCTAATTCAGCATGCAATGTTCTCCAAAACATAGAAGTAAATTGTGTACCTCTATCTGATATGATGAAAAGTGAAACTCCATGCAATCGAACAATTTCTGAGATATAGAGTCTGGCTAACTTCTCTGCATTGTAAGTCACCTTAACCGGAATGAAGTGAGCAGACTTAGTTAATCTGTCAACAGTTACCCAAATAGAGTCAAACTTACCCAATGTCTTTGGAAGAACAACTACAAAATCTATTGCAATTCTTTCCCATTTCCATTCAAGAATGGGCATTCTCTGAAGTGTTCCCCCAGGCCTCTGGTGTTCATACTTTACCTACTGACAATTCGGGCATTAGGCAACAAAAGCAACAATGTCACGCTTCATCCTACTCCACCAAAAATGTTGCTTTAGGTCACGATACATCTTGGTTGCACCAGGATGTATAGAATACCTTGAACTATGAGCCTCTGTAAGAATGGTGTGAATCAAATTATCGACGCAGGGCACACATACCCTTCCCTTAATTCTCAAAACGCCTTCCTCGTCAATTTTTGCTTCTTTAGCCTCCCCTCGCAATACCATTTCTCGAATCCGGATCAGTTTCTCATCAGTAAACTGTTTTCCCTTAATCTTGTCAAGAAAGGAATATGTTGCCTCCACACAGGCCAAAAATCCTCCCTTCTCTAGTACTTCCAGCCTCATAAAGTCATTAGCTAGAGTCTGAACCTCTCTAGCCAATGGGCGTCTAGAAACCTGTAAGTGAGCTAGACTTCCCATGCTCCCTGCTTTTCTACTTAAAGCATCTGCCACAACATTAGCTTTTCCTGGGTGATACAAGATAGTAATATCATAGTCCTTCAGTAGTTCCATCCACCTACTCTGTCTCAAATTCAAATCTTTTTGAGTGAAAACATATTGTAAACTATGATGATCTGTATAGACTTCACACTTGACTCCGTATAGATAATGTCTCCATTGCTTTAATGCGAACACGACTGCAGCCAACTCCAAATCATGGGTCGGGTAGCTACGTTCATGCACTTTTAATTGCCTCGAAGCATAAGCAATTACATTCCTCTCTTGCATTGGCACTGCACCCAACCCAGAATAAGATGCATCACAATAAACAATGAAATTTTTACCTTCCACTGGCAAGGTAAGAATTAGTGCAGTAGTCAACAAGGTCTTGAGTTTCTGAAAGCTTTCTTCACATTCGTCCGACCATACAAATGGAACACTCTGCTAAGTTAAATTTGTCAGTTGGGAAGCAACCAAAGAAAATCCCATGACAAATCGGCGGTAGTAGCTAGCTAAACCAACAAAGCTCCTTACCTCTGTAACATTAGTAGGTCTCATCCAACTCTTCACTTCTTCAATCTTAGAAGGATCCACCATCACTCCATACTTAGAAACTACGTGCCCCAAGAAGGACACTGAATCTAGCCAAAACTCACACTTGGAGAATTTGGCATAAAGCTTTTTCTCCCTCAACACTTCCAACACAATTCACAAATGCTCCTCATGTTCTTTCCTGCTCTTTGAGTATATCAGTATATCGTCAATGAACACAATGACAAAGAGATCCAGATATGGCTTAAAAATCCCGTTCATCAAGCTCATGAAAGCCACAGGGGCATTCGTAAGTCCAAAAGACATTACTAAGAATTCATAATGTCCATACGTGGTCCGAAAAGCAGTCTTCGGCACATCTGCTGCCTGTATTTTCAATTGATGATAACCAGATCTCAAATCAATTTTTGAGAAGGTACAAGCACCTTGTAACTGATCGAACAAATCGTCAATGCGAGAAAGAGGATACTTGTTCTTAACAGTTACCTTATTCAGTTGCCTGTAGTCTATGCACATCCGAAAACTTCCATCCTTCTTCTTCACAAATAAAACAGGAGCACCCCAAGGGGATGCACTTGGTCTAATGAAGCCTTTACCTAACAACTCTTGAAGTTGAGCGTTTAACTCCCTTAACTCAGCTGGAGCCATTCTATAAGGGGGTATGGAAATGGGGCGAGTACCCGGCTCCAGATCAATACAAAAATCAATATCCCTATCCGGTGGCATACCAGGAAGGTCTGCGGTAAACACATCCAGAAACTCACGGACTATCGAGACAAACTCAATCGAAGGTACTTGGGAAGTATCATCCCTGAGATGTGCCAAGAAAGCTAAACAACCCTTACTAACCAGTTTCTTAGCACGAAGAAAGGAGATGATACGAACTGGGGTGGAATTATAGTCACCCTCCCACACTAGCGGATCTGTCCCAGGCTTGGCCAATGTCACAGTTTTAGCATTACAATCCAAGATTGCAAAATTTGGAGAAAGCCAAGTCGTACCCAGAATTACATCGAAATCAACCATCTCTAGAATAATCAAGTATACATGAGTATTTCTCTCCACAGAAGTCACAAGACAAGACCTATACACCTTTTCAACTATCACCGACTCACCCACCGGAGTAGAGACACGAATAGGCATATCAAGCAAATCACAATGTAAATCAAGACCAGTAGCAAATGAGGAGGATACATATGAAAATGTGGAATAATACAGAAGCCATGCAATCACAAACCAAAATATTACCTGTGATAACAGCATCAGATGTCTCTACTTTAGACCTCCCGGGGAAAGCATAACAATGGGCCCTATCACCCGCCTGGCCCGCTGTTCTACCATGTTGTGCTGCAGTAGCTCCAGCTTGCCCGCCACCCCGGTTGATTTGGTGGCCACCATTACCTTGACCACCACGTCCTCCAGAATGGCGGCATCTCCCATGACCACCTCTACCTCTGACTATTGGGGGTCTGTAACTCTGTTTTGGACAATATCTCCTAATATGTCCAGTCTCCCCACATCCATAACACTCTCTGGGGTCAAGCATAGGTCTCTGTGAGAACGACAAAGTCTGGGGATAACCTCCAAACTCGGAGAAATGCTGACTGGTCTGCGATGGACCCCCAGCTACAGCCTGCAGTGAAGACTGAATAGGTCGGGCTGGGTACCCTCTTGAACTCTGCCCTCTGGAGTAAGAACCACTAAACTCACCTCCCTTACGAAACTTCTTAGATGTCGATGCCATGGTGAAGTCTTCTGGCTTCACCCTCTCCACCTCTATCACAAAATCTACCACTTCCTGAAAGGATTTTGCTGCAGCAGCTACCTGTAAGGCTGTGATCTCCAAATCTGACCTCAATCCCTTCACAAAGCGAAGAATCCGCTCTTGTGGACTGAAGCAAAGCTGGGTGGCATACCTGGATAGTGCATGAAACTTAGCCTCATAAGCAGTAATCGACATCATGCCTTGCTCTAGGCTCAGGAACTCATCTCTCCTCCTATCCCTCAAAGTCCGAGGTATATACTTCTCCATAAATACGCTAGAGAATGATGCCCAAGTCATAGGTGGTGCCTGTGCTGGTTGACACTCAACATATGACCGCCACCACATTTTGGCGTTCGCCTGAAACTGATAGGTCAAAAACTCAACGCCAAATCATTCTACTATGCCCGTCTTATGTAGCAGCTCATGACAATCAACCAGAAAATCATAGGCATCCTCAGATTCAGCACCCTTGAAAACTGGAGGTTTCAACTTCAAGAACTTAGTGAAAAGTTCATGTTGATCACTCGTCATTATAGGCCCTATAGTCAATCGAGGAAACGTGCCTACTTTCAATGAGGCATCCATGCGGGGAGCCACAGCAGCTGCATGTTGTACTCCCGGAACTTGAGGTGCTGGTGCAGAAAACACTGGAGGTGTCTGGCCCTGATCAGATAACCCGCTAAGATAGGTAAGAACCTGGTTAATCATCTCTGGGGTAGGTTGGGGTGGTAGTTCCTCATCTTGCACTTGCTCATTTTCCCCTTCCTCACCCTCTCTTACTACCTCATCAGTCGGTGGAGGAGTCACCGCCCTATTACTAGCTGGACCAGGTGTTTGTCCTCTACCTCTAGAGGACGTCCTCCCGCGACCTCTACCACGGCCTCTTGCCACTGCTCCTCTTCGAGCTATGATACGCTCAAACTTACTTGTCAAATGAGAAGTAAAGCGGTCGTGTCAAGTAAATAACCCAACTAGTGAGGTTGGGATCGTTCCCACGAGGAAAATAGTCTAGACTTAACTTTAACCTAGTATTACTATCGTTTGGTCAATAACTTTCTTGGAAAGTAGAAATATAAAAAAGGGGGGGTTTGTATAACCTAATGAGTAAAAATAACTAATGTAATTGAAAGAGACAGTTGACAGCTTTTAATATTGGGTTTTAATCAATGAATTAAAGTAACTAGGGTTTACGTGTTCCCCACAGGTTCGTAACTTGATAATTCTAACTATAACAATTCTTTCCTAGTATCTTGCATGCAAAGTGACAAGTTATGTATTTCTAAATCCTTGGTCCGGCATCTAGAAAATCTCACTCTGCACCTTGGTCCGGCTACGTTTGTTGCTTTCCTAACCCTTATCTTTACCTCATATTAAGCATCATATTCGATATTTGACTAAGTTATACCTCGTACCAATCAATACTAGCCTATTAGATAGTATACACTAAATCTATGTTAATAATTCTTTT
Organism: Solanum arcanum; assembly: GCA_027789145.1. Classification (NCBI taxonomy): domain Eukaryota; kingdom Viridiplantae; phylum Streptophyta; class Magnoliopsida; order Solanales; family Solanaceae; genus Solanum; species Solanum arcanum. The sequence continues at coordinate 52,399,080 of CM050933.1, forward strand.
CCTATTATCTACCTCCTTGGTCCGGCAAGTAGCATTTAGGCGAGTTCTAACGTTGATCATCCGTTAAAAAGACTTCTAAGCGAAAGAATTATTAATACATGCAAGACACTATTCTAGAATTGTTATTTTAGTTAGGGTTTATCTCATTATTTGCCTATGGTTCCCACAACCCTAGTTATGGAATTTAGTTACTCATAGCCATAAACACAATATTCAAATATGTTAAATTAGAATTCATGTACTTACTTCAATGAGAAAGAATAAAATCCAAAAATATGCTTGATTAATCACCAAAAATTACTTGTATCAATCTCCAATAATCAAACACTCAAAAACACAAAGTATTATAATCACAAAGTCTAACTATATGGAATTTGATAATCAAAGAGTCTAACCCCAAAAACGAGATTTTTCGAACTATTTATAAAAAATAATAAACCTAATTAAACAAGGATTCTAATTTCTGGAAATCTGCCAAAACGCGGCTGGGTCGACGGACCACGCGACGGACCATCGTAGTCATGACGGACTGTCGTGGGCTCCGTCGTCCCACACTTGTCCAATTTCTTCAGCTGCTTTCTTCATTCCCCTCGACGGCAAGTGTGACGGACCGTCATAGGCACGACGGTCAGTCGAGGGTCTTCGTTTCAAAATACTTCAACTCCTGGAATTTGGGTACTGGGATCACTTCTCTGATCTTCACGACGGACCTGCAGGACGGACCGTCATGGCCATGACGGACCGTTACAAGCTTCGTAATCCCACACTTGGTCGACTTCCCATCTTCCTTGGAAGCTACTCTACGCTGCCACCTACGGACCGTCACAAGCACGACGGACCGTCATAAGCTCCGTAGGTGGTCTCTTACGCAATTTTCGCTCAAAATCTCCGCATTGACTTTGGATGATTTCTGCAAAACAAAGAGAAACTTATATCAAAATTAGCACAAAAAAGGCTTTTGGACACACTAAACTTAAGGAAAAAGCATTAATTATACCGTGAAACCACGGTATATCAACACCCTCAACTTAAATTCGTTGTTTGTCCTCAAGCGACGCACTATGACTCACTACACAATCTTTGTACAATAGTATTCATGTTTTATCCTTTGCAATCATTTGGCTATCAATCCCGCCTAATCCCATCAAATCTATGCATGCTATCACTATTAGGCTTGACTTTTGTGGGATTCGAACATGACACAGACTCACCATGCACTAATACCTACCCTCTTCAATTTCTCACCGAGGTGCTAACAATTCCGGTATTGCAACTAGTGTCCTCACTTTAGAACAAAATCCTCATTTTTCACACAATGGTTTCAGTTTGAGTATAAGGATTACATTTCAACACTCGCTCTCAGAACAAAGTCACACTCATTCATACCTGTTACCATAAGCTTGCCCTTATTTTCACTGCCTTAAGTTCACTATACAACCCTTAGGATCACGATAGGGCTTTCTTTAGCTTGTAACGTAGGCTCAGAGTCAGGTAGGGTATATTTAGGTATACTTTAGTGACTTTTTGCCCTCCTTGACATATCGGCTAAACCTTCCACCCTATATCACTCTATCTCACCCAGTTCCTCCTATTCTTTCACCTTGCTGTTTCCCTTCTTTCTTCATTTGCGTAAGTGACTCTTTTCTTTTCTTGTTTGTAATTCTTGAATATATATATATATATTTTTTTTTATCGAGTTCTTGAGTCACTTTACTTTTGTTCTTTCTCTCTCTTTGTTCTTTCAACCCCACTTTCCAGGGCATTCCTCAAAACAGCCACCCTCAACTCATGGCTTTGCCATGAGTCAAGGTACACAGTACCCAAAATCGGGTCAGGGCCATAACGAAGGTTGTTTATACATTAGCCACCCTCAACTTATGCTTTTGACATAAGGTGAGTGCACATGTCAAGGAGGGACCAGGGGCCAACATATTGTTCCCGAGAAAGGTCGGTTGGGGTGAAAAAGAAAGGTCTAATTTTAAGCTCAAAGTATTTGGATCAAAGAAGGATTAACTTTCATTTGGTTTCTTTATTTAGGCTAGAAATGGGCTATATTGAATAAGGGCCTATGATCATTTCCTAATTGTTTGTTCTGACTTACTTTTAGCAGGACTAACCAGGCAAGTTCTAGCTCGGTACCAATAGTGGACTATTCAACTTTCCTCACACTCACTTGACATCTCATCACTATACAGTTATCGGACACCTAGTTTGACTTGAAGATTTAGGGTAATGCAATGGTGTAACTCTATTTCATGTTTAGAGCCACACAATTATCGATTACTACGCCTAGTCATGCAACATTTTCCAGTTTATCGGGATATCATTTTAGCCATCATGCTTGAGTTAAACTTATGTACACAAGATATAACGTGCGATTCAACGAGAAAAATAATTAGTCTTTTGGGGAAAAAGAACACAGGCAAGAAAACCCCAAAGAGGATAGTGAGTTGGGCTACTCGGACTTCACCCTAACACTCACTTTCCATTTACCCCACCCCAACAAAAAACATGCAATTGTCCCCAATGCATAAAAACTAAAGATTAGAGGGTAGGTGAAGCAAACTGTGGCGCATGCGCCGTCGATCGGCTGGTGGGTTCGGTTTCCGGAACCCACGACCTCTGCAATCTGGACACCATCGGTGGTGTCCTCGGCAATCTGGACACCCTCGGTGGTGTCTCGGCCTTCTTCCGCTCCCTCGGTGCCTCGTGATCTCTGATATGGGAGCTAGAGGCCCGGCCGCTTATCTGTCTTTGCTTTCGGATCGGTGTGCCTCGCCTCGGCAATTGAGGCTCTCGCTGACCTTCAACTCGCGGCGCTCCTTCTTCGCTCGCGCCTCATCCTCTCCTCGATCCCTACGCCTCTTGGCACTCTCTGGAGGGGGGATGGTGGAATTTCAGAAGTAGTGAACAGTGCTGCCAACACTGTGTCCTCAGCAGGCTCGGCAGCAGGGGCCTCAGAATCTGGCACCCTCGACGCTAGTATCGTGGCGATGTCGGCACGAAGACTGTCGACTGCAGTCTGAAGGGTCGACACATCTACCGGAGGGGCTGGTCGAGCTAACACTCGCAACTCGGCGTCTATGCGTTTGGTTAACCTCTGCAATCTTCATTGCATCATCCTCTGCATGCGGCGCTTCCGACTTCGATGTGGACTTGCATCCACGGTGGATATGGTGCGTAAGAGTGGCCATTTGCGCCTCCGGTTTTGGACCCTAGCAAGCGGGGCGATGTGGTAGAGAGGCGTACTCTTACCGGGATAGACTCGACCGGGTAGTGTCGATGAATCTTGCGGTGTAGACGTCCTGGCCTGGGCAACCGTATCCACAAGATCATCGGCAAGAGGTGGCGGCTACGGGCGTGGCCTCTGCGTGGTGCCAACTCATTGGCCTCGTCTCGATGAGGCCTACATCAACGGTGCCCGTGGTCTTGGTCGATCTATGTGCCACGGGCACACTGCCCGACCTGCAAAGGGCAAAGATCATGCGCGGAAAGGGGTAGGTGGTGGTGACCTTGAATGCCCTCTCGTGCATGACTGCCTGGAGTAGGCATCATAATCCACCTCGAAGCCGGCTATCCTCGCGGCCATCAAGACCTTTCGCTCGATCCCAGGTGACTATGTTATCCGCGGTTTGTGGGGAGAGCGATGACGCACGAGCGACCACAAGAACTTGGCGACGAGCGTGAGGTTGGCCTTCTTGATGGCCCCTTTGGCTCGATGACCCGGTCGGCACCCTCGCCGTCGACTGATAGGTGCAGGGCCATCCACCTCTTGGTGGTCTCTCTCAGTGTCCGCTCGCGCATGAATTGTCCCTCCTTGACTATCTGCCAGCGATAGTCAAACTCAGCAGTGGTGGGGGTCCGCGTAGCCTCAGCACTCTCGCCGTATAGGAACCGGCGGATGGCGGGCAGGGAAATGTCGACCTGCACGCCTCGGACTAGAACCTGCTCCAATGGGGGCTGTTTGGCGAGGGCGACCCGCTGTCGATCTGTGATCGGAGAGTCACTACGTAGGACGCGTAGAACTCTCGGACCATCTCCTCACTGTAGCGTCCCAATGGACGGGCTGTCCACTCTAGGCGATGCCTGGTGAAGATGTTGTAGATGTACGGCATCGAGGGGAGACTCCCTGTAAGTACCCGCCGCTCCAGGGTGAGTGTCCGAGTCATTACCCCTTTATCAGTATGGAATTTTGCGTCGGAGTACACCTGAAACTGGCCTTCAACGCACCACCGGTTTGGCTGGTCAGAGGCTGGAGGGGGGACCGGGGCTGGTGCGCCGGATGTGGAGTCTGAATCGGCCTCATCGACGAGGCAGCCAGCGGCGATGGGCTGGTGCGGGAACCTCGGCCAGATCCTGAAGCTTCCTCGGACCAGGATACTCCTAAGAGCGAGCCGCTCCTTCCTCGTTTGTGGCCGACCCAGAGGGTGTGCCGGTCAGTGTGCGCTCCTCATCAGACTGGGAGGCAGTGACTACGCCGGACGCCACCGTCTTCTTGGGTGTGGCTCGGGGGGCACGTGCAGCACGGGAAGGGGCGGAGGTGCCTGGGGGCATGTATTCAGGGTCCCGCTCATCATCAGACCTGACGATCAAGCGTGCAGACGGGGCCACAGACTTGGATCGCCCGCGTGCGTAAGCTCGGTCTTGCTTGGGTGCCATATGCGATAGTACCTGAAAAGGATCACTATTAGTACGAGTAATGTCAAACAAGACAAGCAAGCCCATACAACATAAAACATTTAAAATAGTTTGTTAATGATAGTGAAACTGTAGCACACGACGGGACAGATGACGGCTCGTCGTGGCTACGACGGACCGTCATGAGGTCCGTCGTGTAGTACTTGGTCGAAATTCATAGAAAGAACCCTGAAAGAGGGGTCTCTGATCATCATGAAGGTCAAGCAGGACGGACCGTCGAGTGTACGACGGCCCGTCGTAAGTGTCCGTCGTAGGACACTTAGAAAAGTTTTAGAGACCCTTAGAAAGCGAGGTCTCGACAACCATGTGATGCGTGCAGGACGGACCGTCGTCGGTGTGACGGTCCGTCATAAGTGTCCGTCGTTAGACACTTGGAAAATTTTGTGGAGACCCTTTTCAGAGTGGTCTCTGACCATCACGACGGTCAAGCAGGACGGACCGTCGAGTGTACGACGGCCCGTCGTAAGTGTCCGTCGTAGGACACTTAGTAAAGTTTTAGAGACCCTTAGAAATAGGGTCTCTGACAACCATGACGGTCGTGCAGGACGGACCGTCGTGGGTGTGACGGTCCGTCATAAGTGTCCGTCGTTAGACACTTGGAAAATTTTGTGGAGACCCTTTTTAGACGGGTCTCTGACCACCACGACGATCGTGCAGGACGGACCGTCGTGAAGACAACGGTCCGTCACAGGCGTCGTTGGGGAGGGTGCTAGGGCTTATGTGACGGACCCTACGACGGTCCGTCGTGTACACGACGGACCATCATCGGGGTCTCGTTCTGTCTATCAGAGACAGAACTGTAAGTACCCTAAGCAACCCCAATGAACCCACGTGGTCTTGTAGTGCTGTGGACCTATATGTGTCTATCCCAACTACCTAGGAAACTATTAACGTGAAATCACCTATGTCTAGGGTTATGATCATGGCAAATTCAAACATTTAGAGCCTAGGTCTAGATATAAGCATATCAAGGGAACAACATACGACTAAGAACAAATCTAATACTAACTAATAAATAAAAATACAAGAGAAATGAGTACAAATTAAGAGACACATACCTTGGAAATGGAGAAAACACAAGTGGGGAATGATTAGGTTAGCAAGGTAGACACCTTCTGGCAAAGACCGACTAGTGGATGATCGATTATAAGGTTTAGGAGGATTTTGGGGGCAATGATCAGTGGGGAAGTTGAAAAGAGAGTGGAGATGAGAGGAATGAGGAAATAATGGGAGAAATATGGAGGCGGGAGTATAAGCGGTCGAGAATTTGAAAAGGGTCGGTCTGGTCGGGTCGGCTTAATTTCATTAAACGCTGACGGGTCCGCGACGACGGACCATCGCGCATGCGACGCCCGTCGTAGTGTCCGTGGTGTGTGCCCTAATTTCAAAAGATGACAGTTATACGTACCTGGTGTGACGGATGATACGACGGTCCGTCACGTGTGCGACGGTACGTCGATGTATCCGTCGATGGGCTGCAGAGTAGTTTTCTGCGAAATTTCACGGTGATGTGCCTGCAAATTTAAAACCCATTAATAGAAAAATGCTACTATTAAAAGACAATAAGTATTGGGTTGCCTCCCAACAAGCGCTGATTTAATGTCGCGGCACGACCGGGACCACTTGATTACTCGGACTTCATCAAGATGGTATGCCTCGATCACTTCATTCCCGATGCTTTACGCCCAAAATAGAGTTTTATTCTATCTCTATTCTTCTTAAACCGCACTCTCTTTGGCTTTTAACTCAATCGCCTATGAGGGAATACTTGGGTAACCAAGTAGGGGCGATCCATTTGGACTTGAGCTTGCCGGAAGACAAGACACCCTAATCGCTTACAAGTACCAAATTCCCAACCATAAACTCTTGTTTTGCAAATTTTTGTTCAGTTCCCTTCTTTATCTTTCCTTTGTGGGATATGGCCGATACCGATTGGAGCTCACCACTCGCCTCATGGTCCTACAAATGTTGAAGGTGGCTTCTTCATTATTCAACCGAAATTTCATCATCCCCTTCTCCATATCAACTAAAGCTCTACCTGTAGCAAGGAATGGCCTCCCAAGAATAATGGGCACCTCAAAATCGACTTCGCAATCAAGAATAACAAAATCTGCTGGAAAGATGAATGACTCCACTTTTACTAGCACATCATGGAGTATCCCTATGGGCTTTTTCACAGTCCGATCGGCCATCAGTAGCCGCATCGCGGTGGGTATTGGATCCCCCAAACCCAATTTCTTGTAAATTGAGAGGGGCATTAGGTTTATGCTTGCCCCCAGATCACATAATGCTTTCGCAAAATGTAATGACCCAACTGTACAAGGAATAGTGAACGCACCCGGATCTTCTTTCTTTTGTACTAGGGATCTTGTAGCGATAGCACTACAATGCTGCAATCTATCATCATCCTCAAACGTGACCGATCTTTTCTTGGTGACCAGATCTTTCATAAATTTGGCATAACCGGGCATTTGTTCTAGAGCTTCTACCAAAGGGACATTGATAGAGAGCTGCTTCAACATTGTTATGAAGCGCCGGTATTTACCATCCTCAGTCTTTTTCACTAATCTCTGAGGGAAGGGTGGTGGTGGCCTAGGCATGGGAATTACCTTGATGGGTACTTCTGCATCTTTTCCATTACTTTCATCCGCTTCACCACTACCCTTTACCACCTTATCATTATCTTTTCTCACATTATTCTCAGCAGATGGCATGGGTGGGTCAATGGTTTGCCTACCACCTCGAGTAGTAATTGCCATACACTGTGCATCATTCTTTGGATTTTGGACAGTGTTGCTAGGAAGAGTGCCCGGTTGCCGTGTGTTCACTGTCGCAGATAATTGGGCCACTTGCAATTCGATCTGTTTAATCGAGATTGCGTGTGTTTCCACTTTTTGCCCAATACTAGCTAAATCACCCCTTAATTCTTTAATGTGCTCATCACTAGCATCGAACCTCCTCATCATTTTGTGCAACATATCCTCAACTCGCGCCATACTATCTCCACCATCCCTAGGAGTGACTTCACGATTTTGAGGAGGAACATAGGGTCCACTCCTGTCGTTTCTATTACCATAGTTACTCCTGTTGAAGTTGTTGTCGCTGTTGGAGTTACCATCTCGGACATAATGACCCTCACGGTTGTAGTTACCATAGTTCCGACCTTGGTTCCCTTGACCTTGGCGCCAATTATCCTGATTTGAGCCTTGGGCGCTTGGTCGGAAACCCCCCATTTGTTCATTGACTGCATAGGAATCCTCTTCATAGTAACATTCACCGTTAGGGGGTCGTGGTTTAGCCAAGTAGTTGACTGCATTAACCTTCTCTGCACCCCCAGTGACATGTTTTAGTACCAACCCAAGCTCAGTTCTCATCTGTGCCATTTCTTCACGAATATCGCCTTTGGGTTGTGAGTGGACCTTTGCGAAGGTGTTTCTCCTGTGTCGGACTTCCTAGTACTCCAAGCTTTGTTGTTTCGGGAGATTTTCTCTAATTTCTCGGCAATCTCAAAGCATAAGGGCATTCCCATAAGATCCACTCGCTATAGTGTCCAACACCGCTTTATTGTTATCATCCTGTCCGCGATAGAAGTATTCCTTCAGAGACTCATCATCAATACGGTGATTTGGGACACTTCTCAAGAATGAGGTGAATCTATCCCAAGAACTACTAACCGACTCTCCTGGTAGTGCCATAAAGTTATTCACCCTGTCTTTGTGGTTTAATTTCTTGGAGACCGGATAGTAGCGTGCTAAGAAGACATCCCGTAGTTGGTTCCATGTGAAGATGGAGTTGTATGGGAGCTCAGTAAACCACATAGCAGCCTCTCCTGTCAGTGAGAGAGGAAACACTCTAAGACCTATTACATCAAGATCCAAATCAGGCCTCCCCACACAACTCTTACACACTGCCCTTACCTTAGCTATATGGGCATGTGGATCCTCAGAAGGTAGCCCTGAAAACAAACCTCTGGCAGTGAGCATTTGCATCAGACTACTAGTTACCACAAAAGTGTGGCCTATAGGTAGAGGAGGCAAAACCAGTGGCCCGTCCGAATCTGCTATGTTATCATAGCCTCTGTAGTATGCTTGGGGCCGTGGAGCGGGATTACATCCTATGTTGATGTTCACCGGAGCATCGGGTAACATCGACCATGAACATCACCGAGCTGGGATGTTACGGTTTGGATCCTCATCGTTGATTCCCAAGTTACGATTCATATTTCGCGATGTCGTTCTAGCTCGTGATCGTATGGGAACAACGGTTCTCTTCCTCTCCGTGTATTTGGCATACAAAGAGGATAATTCTGCAAGGAAATCAAAAACAATAAAACAAAGTAAAATCAAGAAAATATCAACTAAACTATAGTAATAAGTTCAAGTTAATCTAAAAGCTAAATTCCTGACGTGGCGCCTTAAATTTGATACGCTCAAACTTACTTCTCAAATGAGAAGTAAAGCGGTCGTGTCAAGTAAATAACCCAACTAGTGAGGTTGGGATCGTTCCCACGAGGAAAATAGTCTAGACTTAACTTTAACCTAGTATTACTATCGTTTGGTCAATAACTTTCTTGGAAAGTAGAAATATAAAAAAGGGGGGGTTTGTATAACCTAATGAGTAAAAATAACTAATGTAATTGAAAGAGACAGTTGACAGCTTTTAATATTGGGTTTTAATCAATGAATTAAAGTAACTAGGGTTTACGTGTTCCCACAGTTCGTAACTTGATAATTCTAACTATAACAATTCTTTCCTAGTATCTTGCATGCAAAGTGACAAGTTATGTATTTCTAAATCCTTGGTCCCAAGCATCTAGAAAATCTCACTCCGCACCTTGGTTCGGCTACGTGTGTTGCTTTCCTAACCCTTATCTTTACCTCATATTAAGCATCATATTCGATATTTGACTAAGTTATACCTCGTACCAATCAATACTAGCCTATTAGATAGTATACACTAAATCTATGTTAATAATTCTTTTCCTATTATCTACCTCCTTGGTCCGGCAAGTAGCATTTAGGCGAGTTCTAACGTTGATCATCCGTTAAAAAGACTTCTAAGCGAAAGAATTATTAATACATGCAAGACACTATTCTAGAATTGTTATTTTAGTTAGGGTTTATCTCATTATTTGCCTATGGTTCCCACAACCCTAGTTATGGAATTTAGTTACTCATAGCCATAAACACAATATTCAAATATGTTAAATTAGAATTCATGTACTTACTTCAATGAGAAAGAATAAAATCCGAAAATATGCTTGATTAATCACCAAAAATCACTTCTATCTATCTCCAATAATCAAACACTCAAAAACACAAAGTATTATAATCACAAAGTCTAACTATATGGAATTTGATAATCAAAGAGTCTAACCCCAAAAACGAGGTTTTTCGAACTATTTATAAAAAATAATAAACCTAATTAAACAAGGATTCTAATTTCTGGAAATCTGCCAAAACGCGTCTGGGTCGACGGACCACGCGACGGACCGTCGTAGTCATGACGGACCGTCGTGGGCTCCGTCGTCCCACACTTGTCCAATTTCTTCAGCTGCTTTCTTCATTCCCCTCGACGGCAAGTGTGACGGACCGTCATAGGCACGACGGTCAGTCGAGGGTCTTCGTTTCAAAATACTTCAACTCACGGAATGCGATGCTGGGATCACTTCTCGATCTTCACAACGGACTGCGGGGCGGACCGTCATGGCCATGACGGACCGTCACAAGCTTCGTAATCCCACACTTGGTCGACTTCCCATCTTCCTTCAGCAGCTACTCTACGCTGCCACCTACGGACCGTCACAAGCACGACGGACCGTCATAAGCTCCGTAGGTGGTCTCTTCTGCAATTTTCGCTCAAAATCTCCGCATTCAGCTTTGGACAGATTTCCTGCAAAACAAAGAGAAACTTATATCAAAATTAGCACAAAAAGGCTTTTGGACACACTAAACTTAAGGAAAAAGCATTAATTATACCGTGAAACCACGGTATATCAAGCTACAGCCCCAGTGGCTGGCTCAGACGCATCCTGTTTTGCCGGTGTTGGTGTTGGCGCAGTTGTTGCTCTAGTTCTAACCATCTGCGAAATAGAGTGAGGATGTCACATACCAATTTGTATCACCTAGATACCAATTAGATCCAAGTAATAGCACGAAAGAAAGAAAGAATGGAATTTTCCTAAAGTCCTATAGCCTCTCCAAGAAAAGTAAAGGCGTCCCCCTACCGTTCCTCAAGACTCTACTAGACTCGTTCTTGTTTGATGAGACCAACGAACCTAATGCTCTGATACCAAGTTTGTCACGACCCAAAACGAGCCGCGAGTGGCACCCACACTTATCCTACTATGTGAGCGAACCATCAATTCTAAACCCCAACATTTACCAATATTTCAACCATAGCGAACAAAAATATAAAGCGGAAGACTCAAAATCTTATTAATATAACCAACAAATAAGCTTCTAAAAGTTTATCAACTATTATCCCCAAAATCTGGAAGTCATCACACCAAGAACATCTATCCTCAAATTTCTAAATCTAAGAATATTTAAGAAGCTAAAAAGTAAAAGAGATGGTCCATGTCTGAACTTCAAGACATCAAGACGTGTAGGAGAGAATTTAGTCCGAGCTAGGAATAATAGCTCACCCTGAAATCTGATATACTGGAGACTGGCTAGAGTTGCCGATGAGTCAAAGTCGATGGCACGTTTGCTGCACTCCACAAATAACAAAAAGAAAAATACAAGTAGGGGTCAGTACAAGGAACACGTACTGAGTAGGTATCATCGGCCAACTCAAAATAGAAAGCAATATATATCGAATAATAATATAAAATCAACTACAATACTCAACAGGTGACAACAACAAGTACAAGGACCATTGATAACAACACCAAGTACATCTATGAGGACTCAAGCCTCCACACCATTCTCATTTGGGAAATAGGTTCATTAAATTGAGTAAATTAACATAATTCAAGATTCATTCTCTTTATTCTTCTTGTGTCGGAACGTGACACTCCGATCCCCTACTACTACGTGTCGGTACGTGACACCCGATCCCCTAATACTACGTGTCGGTACGTGACACCCGATCCCTTAATACTATGTGTCGATACGTGACACCCGATCCCCTAATACTACGTGTCGGAACGTGACACCCGATCCATTAATCTCATTATTTTAGTTCATCAAGCCTTCTTTATGTCAAGGCATCATCATTAATAGAGAGGATTTAAGGTTTAAGATTCAACAGCCTCATCATTCTAATCCATCACAATTACATAATCACATCATGCAACCACACAATTAAGCATATAGAAGACTTTACAATACTACCCAATACCTACCTCCACCGAAGAATCGCGATCCAGCAAGTTACTTCCCAATGCCTTTGCTTTCCTCTTCGTTCTCTCTCTCTCTCGCTCGTTCTCCCCTCTTCCTGTTCTTTTTATTTTTCTTTCTCCAGATTCTTTTTATTTTACCCTAATTATCCTATAATCAAATATAAAAGATGATAAATGTAACCCACTATTTATTTCAAGGTTATCTCCTTTAACCCCCAAGTAAATAAATTATTAAACTTACCCCACTAATTTCATAATTATAATCATGAATAGTCCAAAACGCCCCTTTAAAACTTTAGCAGAAATCCGACCCAGTCGGGGTTACGCAGCTCAAGACGGCCCGTCGTACCTGTGACGGTCCGTCCTGCAGGTCCGTCACAAAGTTCAGAGAGTCAATTCAGTAAAGAGTTTTGTGACGGTCCGTCGTATCTACGACGGTCCGTGCTGCAGTTCCGTCGTGAAGTTCAGAGAGTTGATCCCAGCACCCAGATTTTCGAGTTTAAGTTTTTTGTAACGGAGATCCTCGACGGACCGTTGTGCTTATGACGGTTCGTCCTACTTGTCGCTGAGGGTAATGAAGGGAGCCACAGGAGATATTTCTCAAGTATGGGACGACGGAGTCCATGACGGTCCGTCAGGACCATGACGGTCCGTCGCGTGATCCGTCCACCCAGTCAGTTTTTATCACAAATTATTCTACTGCTCGAAACGACTAAACAGGTCATTACAACATTAAAACCCTATCCCCCCTCCCACCACACCATCCCTCCTCACTACTTCTGCCGCTGCCATTTCCTCCCCATCTGTTGTAACCATCGCCATCACTACTTCCTCCTCTACCATAACCATCAGTTCTTGCTCCATTGCCACCACTCTCTTATTCTTCCTCTTTTACCACCATTGTTGTCACCTCCTTATTCTTTCTGCCTCCACAATAATCATCACCTCTACCTTCATTGTTATCACCAACATCCCATTTGCCTCTCTACCACCCTCTCTTTTATCTCACTAAAGAAACTTCAACAATTGCTTCAATAACTTCAACAGTTGCTGAGAAAACTTTAGCAGTTGTTGAACAAACTTCAATATTTGCTAGAATAACTTCAACATTTATAACAACAACTTCAGCTATTGCTTTAAACAACTTCATTTATAACAACAACAACTTCATTTATAACAATAACTTCAAAATAGAATACTTTACCTATTGCTTGATTTTCTTAAACGAAACAAATACTTCAACTTCAAAAAATTTAAAATTAAAGCAAATTCGTTTGTGAAATAGAATCAACAAGAGAAAAAGACAATACGTGATAAAATATAATAAACAACAACGATAACGACAATAAAGAAGAACAAGTATTCCCTTCGTTTTAAAAAGAATGATCCTATTTTCTTTTTAGTCTGTTTAAAAAAAGAATGATCCCTTTCATTTTTTGGCAACACTTTAACTTTAACTTTCCACGTGACATGTTTAAGATCACAAGATTAAAGAACGTTTTGATACATTTGACATAACTTTAATTTATAACCACAAGATTAAAAAGTATTCTTTTGTTTCTTAAACTCCGTTCCAAGTCAAATTAGATAATTCTTTTTGAAACAGAGGAAGTAAATGGAAGAAGAGAAAAAGAAATGAACAAGAAGAAATCTAGAAGAGAAAGAAAAAAAGGAAGACGAGAGAGAAATAAATTTTGAAAGAGATCTTGAATTTTAAATTTAAGAAGAGAGAAATTTTTCAAGCGTTTTGAAATTAGAAATTGAGTTTATTTTGAATGTTTTCAAAAATTAAATTTTTTTAAATATTACATTTTAAACACCAATTATCTTAATCACTTTATTTAAAAAAAATTGACTTTGTTATAAAATCAAGCTCATAAGAGATATAATCATAAAGAGAAGAAGACAAGAGATATAGATAGAAGAAGAGGAATTTTGTTCTTATTCAAGTGTATTCAAGTCTCATATGTATCTCTTACAATAGTGAATGAAAAATCTTATTTATAGAGTGAGAAATCACTCCAAAGGTCACCATATTAAGTATCATAATAAATAGATACGTTCTTATCCAAAAAGGTTCATGTAACCTAGTGAATATGAATGGTTGTTCATGTACCAACCTTATGGACTATCCACTCATTCAATGAATTTATAACACTCCCCCTTGGATGTCCATAGATAATGTGCCTCGTTAAAACCTTACTAGGAAAAACCCTGTGGGAAAAAATTCTAGTGAAGGAAAAAGAGTACACATATCTTTTGATACGCACCATTTGTTGCCTCATTAAAAACCTTGCCAGGAAAACCCAGTGGGAAAAAACCTCGATCAAGGGAAAAAGAGTGCAACGCGTATTGTACTCCCCCTGATTAAAACATCACTTAATTTCTTGTGATAATGTCTCCAATCTTCGTACATTGTGGTTGGTATATTCTTTTTTTAAAGAAAAACCACACATTTCTTGAATATGGTGTGTCATTTATCTCAACCGGACACACTTTTGACTTGCTTCATGGAGGACTTTTATTTCTGCAGAGCAACATTTGCTTCATTGATCCCCAGAATATTATTGTGCCTCCACATGCAAATACATAGCGTGATTGAGATAGAACTTTATGCAGATCAAATAAATATTCTGCATCTGCGTAACCAATCAATTTTTTGTCTTGGATTCCTCGGAATAGAATAAGCCCATAACTATGGTCCTTCGAGGATATTCAATCATGTGTTCAACACCATTTCAATGTCCTTTTATCGGGGAGAAACTGAATCTTGCCAGTAAATTTACTGCAAAACAAATATCTAGTCAAATATTGTTAGTAAGATGCACTAGTGCCCTGATTGCACCAAGATAGAGTTTCATCACCAAAAAACTCATCATCCTTCTTTTGAGATCAAACTTAATCATCATTTATGTCAAGTGATCTCATAATCATTGGGGTACTCAATGAATTCGATTTATCCATATAAAATTGCATAAAAACTTTTCAGTGTATGTGCACTGTTAGACAAATATTTCATTTGTCAAATTATCAATCTGTAGGTCAAGACAAAATTTTGTCTTACCAAGACCTTTTCACAAAAATACAAGGACTATTAGGGTCTTGAAACTTTATTGGAAAAGTTTCTTTCAAACTCTTATATGCTTCAGACACCTCGATTGTTTCAAGGATTTTCATATAACCTTAATTGTCTAGCTAGACATTACAATTATTCATTACATGCATTCAAGTTTTCATATTTCGCCAGATCAAAACAAACTTCATTGCATCCACCAAAAGAGAAAACATCTCCAATAATGTCAGGATTTTTGTGATAAATCTTTATGCCCCAAGGCACAAACCGTATTTGATATATTACGGTTATACTATCGCATAATTATTTATTTGTACCCCACTGACATTATACCTTAATTTATGGACTACCAGTCCAAAATGTCATTTTTCTAAGTGAAACAAAATATACTTGAATTATGCATTTTACTTGGCCAACCATTTATCTGTCCACACTATATGACATATTTGAATTCAAGATCCTCGTCACAAGTTATATCATTGAGCGCTACCTCATATCAAAGATACCGTCAACGGTTATTTGATATCGATTCCAACAAGACATAACTTATCGAGATCTCTTCATTTTTCATTATTTCAGGTACCTGAACCTTTTTCAAGATTTTATGAAGTGTTATGTCAATGTGCTCCTTTCTAGAACTTGCCTCATTATCATGACCATATTAATCATTTGCTCCTTCCTTCTTCAAGAAATTTTATATTTGGAATCGATTGGTCTATTACGCTTCCGGCGTATAATAGACTTTGTCCTTCAAGGACTTCACATTAAAGCATTTGCAGCTGAATTATATCATAGGGTCAGTGCATTCATCTGACAACTGATTTGCAACATTATGCAACTGAATTATCCCATGAACTTTAAGTTCACATATTTATTTAACGAGGATCTAGATAATTCATAATTAACCTCACACATAATTTTCAACTGTCAATCATCTCTCCCCCTAATGTTAGAAAATCTAACATTTATTCTAACCTTATTTGGAAGTTCATCTTTGTGCATGGTGGAGCAATTAAAATCATGACCGCACATTCAACAACTTAGATGAAAATTATATGGTTCCTGACCCTGAACCAATTTTAATGGGGAAACCTTGTTGGTTTGATGCATACATGTGTTGCTACATGTTAAATAAAATTATCTCATACCAAATCTTATTTGGGAGTTTTGTCTCATAACCATGATTTAGCTATAATTGGAGGCATACAATTTCTGCTAAATCAACCAACATTATCAATATAATTTCATAGTTTGGAACTGTGCTCTTAATTTTAACAATTCGAGCAAACAACCTTACAAAAACCAATTTGTAAGTTGACAACAAAATACATGTGACCATCACATAGATGCATTAATCATATAGTTGCAAATGATCCACATGACAGGTGAACGGGCCCATATTCACCCTTTTATATGTTCCAAAAATTTTAGGGGATTACAGTCCTAACCTTAGCTGGTACAATGATCACTTTATCAAGAGAACAAGCAACACAAGAGAATTCTTGAAGAATCTTTATTTCTTCATCATATAAATCACCTGAATTCTCAATCACGTTTGCATCACATTTAATCGGAATGGTCAACCAGTCATGCCAACTAATCTTTATTTTAGTACACTTATAATTTACTTTTACATGTGATTTCATCAGCATGTACATGTTTGTATGGAACAAACAAGAGGAAAAGTGGGGTAATCTTTTACATAAACATTTATAACCCTCTTAGGTTGTAGCGATTTATAGTCTCAATATTTATTTTTAAATCATCCGAAACTTAAAAAGTTTCTTTTGAGACTTACTACAACCCCAATATTATTCCTCTGATAATAGCACAACTCGTTAGAGCTTGCAATTAATTTTGTGTACTATCACATATTGCATGACATCATCCCTTTGGTGAGCATCTCCTTCAAGGAGGAAATTATATTATTATTGTCATGGTCAAAATCATTACGAGCAAGACGTCTTTCTTGCTTTACTTTTGTTGTACCATAGGTACACAACCAATGACAAATTTGTATTGCCACACAATAATGACCACAACCCTTATAGGCAAGAACTATTTCTTTCTTTTGCCCTTTCGGTATTTTATATCATAGTGATGTATAAAACGTATAATACAATTAGCCATTTCTGCCAAATAAAATTTATTTCCTCTCAAATCTCCCGTAGAGATGAGAAGTGAGATGTATCAATTTTTTTTCTCAAACCTTCCATAGAGGTGAGTTGTGACATATATCCAACCCATAATGATTTTATCACATCTGAACCCATTCTCTTATAGAATGGTCGAGCATTCACGATACTCATTACAAGTCACATTCTCTTCAAGGATTAGACTAATTATTTATATGTACTTCATAATTTTGCATTATAAGCACATTGTCATGGCTTTAAAATTCATCATATTTCCATGACACACCTCAACATCACTTTGAAAGATTAAGTGTACCATCACTTTATCTTCTTGTATCATGATAGAGGATTTATAAATTTGTCAAATTATTGGGTTGACAACATTCACAAGTCTAATGACCTTTCATACCATTTTGATAATAAAAATTGCCTTTACATTTTGAAGGACTATTTGAAGAACTCATAGTGTTTCTTTTTATCATTACCACAATGATGACTATTATAATTATGTCCCTCCACGCCCTTATTCATATCATTAATTATTTGTCATCTTTTAGACTAACATTCACTGCTACCACATCCATATGATTGAATGGTATGTGGAGCAAGTTAACATGCGGATTTCAGAGTTATTACATGTTGCTACCACATTCTTTTCAAGGAATGGAGCAAATTCAATATGATAAATTTCAAGATATTTTATCAAAAATATATTATTTTGCCTTAATCATCATTTTATCATCGTTATGGTGCATTGACTCAAACTCAATGTCTTACCCATATAAGGTGTGTTACGCCATAATTCTATGGGACTTGAACCCAATCACGATGCATCAAAATGCTAATTGATGTCTTACCCTTTGGGTGCGATAGAACTTGAATCTATCGTCTTATCCTCAAATATTTTTCATTATGGTGCATCCAGACTTTAACCTGATGTCTTACCCTTTTGGTGCGATGAAACTTGAATCCATCGTCTTACCCTTAACCAACGGTATAATAAACCGAAGTACAACATGATTTATTCTTTGAGTCTTTCAAAACAATCAAAATAATATTCAAACTCATGCTATTAAAATTTTATACCTTCTTCTATTGTAAGAAGTTTTGTATAGCATGTCATATTAAACCAATAGTAGTATATGTCTTCGGTTCGTGATAATTGTTAGTGACTGAACACTATTTTATTCTAAATCATAAAATATTTTAGAAAATACATACCTAATTTTATGCATATAATACTTCGATCTTCATAACGAGATCAACCAAAATATGAGCTAAAGAAAAACAAGAACTCACTCTCAATTAGATAGAGACTCATGCTGATAACGTGTTATAAAATCAAGCTCATAAGAGATATAATCATAAAGAGAAGAAGACAAGAGATGTAGATAGAAGAAGAGAAATTTTCTTCTTATTCAAGTGTATTCAAGTCTCATATGTATCTCTTACGATAGTGAATGAACAACCCTATTTATAGAGTGAGAAATCACTCCAAAGATCACCATATTAAGTATGATAATAAATAGATACATTCTTATCCAAAAGATTCATGTAACCTAATGAATATGAATGGTTGTTCATGTACCAACCTTATGGACTATTAACTCATTCAATGAATTTATAACAGACTTGATTAATTTTATTTTTATCATCAATTTTAAATTCCAACACTTTTTTTTTAGCACTTCTCTTAAAATTTTATTTTTTGGCGGGTAGATACCCTAATTTGGGAGCTGAAGCTATCACTATTTGTTACATTCAACTTGCATACTGCAATTTATACTTGAATGTTTGATTATTCTCAAATCGCACTCTTCTATTACGTTTCTCCTCTCAATTTCTGTCTTGCCTTTCAGTCCTTTGTGCTGTCACTCCCCTACATATCTGATGTCTGAAAAGGAGTACCAGTCTGTGAATTAATATCAACATAGATATTATACTAATAAAGAGTAACGGAAGGGAAACGACTTCGACGGTTTGGAAGATGGCGAAGCAGTCAGACTCTACTACCTGTGCGCGTCAATAGACTATCTAACGCTGTGTCATGTTGGTATGAGATTTTTTTTTGTATATCCTGGCATTTAAGAGTGTTTTACGAGGTTGAAGTTGTTGGGGCTGAGTTATTACCCATCCTTTTTTGAAATTTGCAGGTATTGTGACTGCAAGTCGTCAATATTGAATGAACCCTTGTTTCGTTTCGGACGAAGATATTCAAGGTGTCCTTTTTAAAACAATTCTAATTGATATGCTCATGCTTTTTCAAGGTCCTTTTTACCCAATTTATGTAATTCATTGTATTTCTTCTCACACTTTATACTTAATTTCTACCTAGTAGCAACTAATGCTCCTTATTTTCAATTACATTTGCTTCTCTACAGAGGTTAATTTGAAAATCTAATTTTGAAGTTTGCCTAACCTATTACAAAATGTTTTTACCATATCTAGGATTTCCTTATGCATATCTTATGTTAAGTTAATTTAAGGAATATTAAATTTGCAAAAGAAGTTTAAGCTGCTGATTTGTTGTTAACTAGAGGTGCTCTATGGCTTATGCTCTGAAGTTATTTAGCTTATTCTCAATCTTTGTAACTTTGTTGGTGTAATTTGTAACCTAATGCCCTTTATCTTTCTGGAATTAGAATTAACACGATACACAAATAATTCTGATAAATAATTAAGCAAGACGTTAAGCATATTCCATCTTAACCTTTGTTACCTTTGTCAAAAAAAATAATATTTCAACCACAAGTCTATTTCTTAATGCCCATGTTCACGAGCTTGCTATACTCAATCCTATTGCAATCAATTCTCTCTTTCAAGGTCAATTCAAGATTCATAAATAGTAACCAATTGTTGGCCAGTTAATCGAATAATTAAGCACAAGAATTGAATGTATAACTCAATAAGGTATGAATTCATCAAATCAATATCTAGATGTCCAAAAAAAAAGAGGACCTTAACCATAGAAATATAGTATAACTACTCATAGTCATGCTCTAATCTCAATACAATCTCAAGGATTCATAAAAAAGGCAAGAAAAGCGGGGGAAAAATGATTTTAAAATGAATCCTAAGCTTCACAATTTCTCCAATGGCGCCCTTGCGTTAAAGTGTCAATGGTACCTTAAAATGCTGGGTTTGTACCTTATATACTCAGTACTAAACATGTTTAGACTAACCCTTCGGGGTGACCCAATGGTTTGGGCTGGACTTCCATGTTGGGAGTCTCAAATTTGAAACCCCTTGCCAGCGAAAGCCATGGGTTTGCCTTCTGAGTCGAGCTTGTCGCACTGGGCTTGCCTGGTGCGGGTTACCTCCTATGTGGTTTGCGAGCTATTGCATAGAAACGAGTGTTTTACCTTGTGCACACCCAAATGGTAGCGGCTATGGGTTTCCCTTGTCATAAAAAAAATAAAAACTAAACATGTTTAGACCAAACTGCATTTTGACTTCACGCTAAGCAAATAGGCCATGCATGGCATTAGCTTGTCAGCGGGGAGTCTTGTGCTGCGCAACTTCTACTCCCCGTCATTAGGTCTTCAAGTGCAAAGCTACTTCTTATCCACATGGACTTGTCTACCAATCTTCTCATGACTGGGCCTGTGTTTCTGTTGCTTTAAACTCCGAAGCCTCTAATTTTGTTGCGTTCTTCGCTATAACCTCGCCTGTTGAGAGTGTCCTGAATTCTAGAAATTCCATCTTTGACTTCAATTCATCCTGAATTGCTTGAATTTAATAAGAGGACATATTACATGCTTGATATCACTCAAGTTACCCTCTAAACAAGTAAGAGAATAAGCGGTCGCTAGCAATGAAATTACCCAACAAGAGTCGGGTTCGAAATCCTACTGAGAGTGATATAATGCAAGGAATTCAATTAGGAAAATAAGGGTGTAAACCAATTCATTTGTAGTAATTAAAAGAGATGGGTAGGTGATCCCACCAAATTTACGAAAAGGGTTTTGGTATTAAGTAACACAATTATACTAGAATTTGGATTTCAAACGAGTAGAAGACGATCTACGGGTGTGAGGATTGGTATCAATGTCAAGTAGGGGTACTTGTGCTTGCTCATTATCTCTAATCAATCATGGATAGGTAGGTAATCTTAAATAATACTAATCTTCTTTTGATCTCATAACATCAAATCATAGAATCTCCTTTGGTCCCATCTATGTGAATAAAAAATCAGCTCAATACGTTACTAAAATCCCTCAATCAAGCAGATTTGACTACAAGAATTGAACTACAATTTCTCTTTCGAGCAAATTATATTAAACAAATCTGAGTTGCAGGCATTAAACTAATTACCCACTTCAATTGATCTCTTTCGAGTATCAATTGAAGATCTAGATTAGGATTAAGTTTGCAATCTTAACCATGAATTAACCCCGTGGTAATTAGCTTAAATCCATATTTCTACCTCTATAAAGTAGAGCAAGACACAAACCCACAACAATAAATCAACATCCACCCCATAATCACACCCCTAGATTTGGGGTTTTAGCCAAGAATCATAAAAGGAAAAGAGAGTATACCCATTATGGTTTCAACCATTGAGAACTTGAAATTAAGCAATAATCCACTTTAAATTGAACCTTCAATTGTCAATTTCAAGGTTGTTCACAAACCCCAAAACTAAAGAGTATTTTCTCTAAGGGTGAAAAGAAAATATTCAAAACTCTTTCTCTAAACTAATATTGAAATGATATTCAAAAAGTCCTCTATTTTCTCTCTTTTGGACTATTTATTGTTTCCGAAAATTTGGCCCCAAATTCAATGCGTGACCAACTCGGTGAAATTAGTAGGGATTACCAAACATGTTCGGCGGATCGTCGGTTGTTCCTGAACTCACCCTTCATTTGTTTCAGGATTCAGGTATTTGAACCTCACTTGGCGGACTCGATCGAGTCGGCCTTTCACATTTGATGGATCGCTGATTATCTCCTTGTTCGCCCTTTAAGCCTTCACTTTAATTTAGAGTTCTGTTACTTTCGACGATGGTCTTCTAGTTCGCCCATTCAGATTCAGCTTCGGCGAGTTGCTGTTTCTTCTTTTAGTCCGCTGACCTGCCTAGAATATTTTTTATTGTGAGCATTGTCACTTTGGGCGAGGTTAGGCCACTTGGGCGATACACCCTTTTTGTTAGATGATTACCAGTTGGGAATTTTATACTCCTTTCAATGTTTTTGGCCTCTTTTTCATGTATTCATCCTTGCCTTGTCCTTTAGCCTTCATTGCTGCAAAACATCAAAATATCATTAGAATAGGACACAATTAGGCATTGAGGACGTTAATTTTTGAACTAAAAAGGCCTTTAATGAATGTAATTCTACCACTCACCAATGCTACATAAATCCTTAGTGAAGCAGCTACACGAGTCAGGGAGCAAACTTTTTATGGGAAGGAAGGGCAGAGTGTTGTACCCTTGATGAATATAACACAAGGATTGATTAACTGAGGGCAAGACAGATTCTATGTGGTGTGCACTGGCTAACAACTAACAAGGGCAAGTTTTCTGGTAAATCTTGCTACTAGGCCTTAAGCAGTAATGGAAGAAGAGAAGAACAAAAGACATGGAGAATGTTCTGTAATCCGAAACCTCACTAAGGGTGGTGTGATTACAATATATGGCCTTACATGTTGCATGCTTAACAATTGAAAACCTGCTAAGGAGAGGCTTCAACATACCTAGCAGATGCTGTTTGCGCTATAAATTTCAGCAGATGCCCTAGTGCAGTGTACATTTGTTAAGGCTATTGTAGACATGTTCCTTAACATATTCGGGGTGCAGTGGCTATGCCGAAGACAGTCGGAGCTACTGTTGATAGCTGGCAGTGACAGAGAGAGAGAAAAGGGAAGTTGCTGCTTGGAGGACATATTCCTGCTTGCATTTCTTTGGCTTTGTGAAAAAGAGGAACTTACGATATATTGAGCAGAAAAGCACAAGCACTTTTCTTGTTTTAGGTGTAGAGTTCTGCAGTATCTGATGTTTTGGTGCATTTTTTTTTTTTTTTTTTGCGCGTTAGATGCTAATTCTAATACCAATTTCATACCTTTACTGCAAGTTTTATGTACAAGGAAGATAAAATTGCTGAAAATATGACACACCTACTTATTGCAGTTTAATGTAATTTCTTACTTATCAAAACCAAACCTTTGATGGAGCTTACATTTCTGACATCCACAAGCCCAATGAGGTTGGATCAGAATTACCAACATAACCGCTCTTTTTTTATTAATAACTGTAGTATACTGGCCAGCTTGCGCGTACCTCAACTAATTCCATGGGATACTTGCTACCTCCCAGCAGCATGTACTAGGTACCCATGCTTAGACTGATGGATAAACAAGATTCTAGCTTGTTTTAATTGTTTGTTTGTGTCGGAATCCGTTCACCCTACTAATCCATGGGTTTATGTCATCCCTCACTTGTACATATACCGGGTAACTAAACCCACCAAAGAATTAGATAGATGGGAAGAATTCATATACTGTGGCCTTTATTGGGACTCAAACCTTGGATGGCAAGGTTGCCACTCTTCAACTGCTAGACTAGCACCTCGGGGGGTTTTGGACCATGAAAGCTTATATGTCATGAACTTGAACCTCTCTGTAATTAGGTGTTATCAAAAGCGCGCTTTAAGCACACTTAAGCCCTGAAGCGAGGCTCAAAACGTATTGAGCGCTTCGCCTCGCTTTATGTTCGCTTCAGTGTCGTCCTCAAGGTTCTAAGACAAACTTTTCCTTGACAATGAGCCTCTTATGAATAATTGACACGAAACAATTGATAAATCACTTCATAACTAAAAATTTCAATTTATTGGTCATATATTTGTCATAATGTTTATAATTATTAGTTTTGGACTCAACATATATATTTATATTTTTTCTCCCTTTGTGCCTTTTTTAATTAAAGCCCACGCTTTAGTTGCGCTTTGAGCTTAGAGCCCCCACGGACCTTAGAGCTTTTTTGCACTTTTCGCCTTTGATAACACTACTCTGTATTTGTCTATAGCAGCGTGTTTATATTATATTCTTCACAACTTTTACCTTTTTTCACTTATAGAAGCTACTGTTTGAGGTCAGTTTTATGTCTTGATAAGTGACTACATTTGTTGCAGGTTCTTGAAAGCTTGGTTCTCAATGGGTGTTGGTTTTAGTCTCGCCGTTTTATTTGCTGTTACAATGGTATGTCCACCTGCTAGAGTTTATCATTTTAATTTTGCTCACTCCTATCTGATTCTCTCTATAAGGTTCCAAGTCCTATCTAACTATTCTTTTGAAAATAGCAAGGAAAGGATCTGCTTTATCTAGTTTGTTTAATATCTTCCCATTGAATCATTTTATTATTCTGGCCAGATTCTTTTGTATGAAATTGTCCAAATACTGTGTCTTTATTACATCAACACCCAGATGAGCAATGTGATGAATAAATACCTGTTTGGTTTTTCTTCTACGGTATGTATCCTTTCACATTATTAAGACACTTGGTTTTCATTTGTTCTTTGGATTTCTCTGCTTCAGGCCAATACTTCATTACCATCATGGCTAGGCAAACAAATAGCTTGTCAAGAAAATGATATTTCCTGTTATTCATACAACATAAAAGTAAAACATTGAATGCAAAGAAATGAACTTCAATCACTTACAATCAAAGCTTTGGTGTTTATTCAACCCATGTACCAGTTCTTCTCTTGTTCTCCATGCAATTAAAAGTTACCACCCTCGTAAAAAGGAAAAAAACATAAAAGAAGATAGAGAGAAGATTGATGTTTTTTCTCTCTCTTTCTTGAGCTTAGTTTCTTTTATTAGGCAAGATGTTTTGCTTATTTGATTTACTGGAAACGTTGGTTATACTCTCAAAATCATACCTTAAGATGATGCAACACGGTCGCATGCAAATATTTTAGATGATGAAACACGATCACATGCAAATATAGTAACCCAACAAGGTTGAGTTCGAATCCCATTGAGAATAGGCGAGAAAAGATACAAATTGGACAGTTAATTGACAATCTAGTTTCTATTTCATGAAAGTAGAACATATTGTTTTGATCCTAAGGGCTTGTTTGTTAATGTAAGATGAAATCATGATATGAAATCATATGAGATGAAGTTTTGTTTTGACATGCAATTTGGATTTTCAAGTTGTACTTTTTGCTCATAAACATTAAAGATCGCGTAAGTTGTAAAAAGTATTAATATTGCCTCATTTCTTCATACAATGTTACCAAATAAGCAAAAGTTCATTCACAAAAATAACACTATCACAGAGCTATTCTAAAAAAGTACAACAATTGTTGATTAACTGTAGTTCAATAAAAAGTAAAATTGGTCATGACTAATGGCTATAAAATGTCTAGTCACAATAAATAAAGTAGGTGTTGATTCGAAGTAAAAATAAATTTGATTGGTGAGAGTAATAGTTATATCTATGGTTTAAAGGTTGGTAAGAGTAATAATATCAACTATAAAGTTTGTTTATATATGAAGTAAATGGTTGGTAGCATATAAATTTTTTTTTTTTTACAAATTATAAATTTGTAGATCGATTTTTGTATTGAAAAATGTGACATTATGATATGAAATTCCCAAATTAAGATTTTTAAAGAGTCTGGGTTTTCATCTCTTGAGATGAAATTTCATGTCCAAACGTTGATTTCATCTCATGATCTTAAATCACGCGATGAAATCACATATCCAAATGTTCACTAAGACTAACAATATTGTAACAAACTTGAGTTTAAGCTATATTGATTAAAGAACTAAGGTTGTGTCCCTATAATGAAATGTAGTATTATTATTTTTCATGCAATTACAAAGTTTCTGGTGTTTTTTTAGATATGCACTCAATTCTACACCATAACTCAATCTTTCCCAACAACAATAACAACATATCCTGTGAAATCCCACTAAGTGGGGTCTGGGGTAGAGTGTACGCAGACCTTACCACTACCTCATGGAGATGAAGAGACTTTTTTTGAAAGATCTTTAGCTCTAGTGCATCAGACACAAGTAAAAGAAGGAGAAAACAATGAATAAAGTATAACAATTGATAAGAAAAGTAGTGTAAAGTCTGAGAAGAACAATACAACAGTAAATAGTGTGATAATCGGAATACAATAAACGACATACGGGCAAAACTACAAGGCTACAACTAGTACTCCAACATGCACTAACAAGCCTAAACCCTCGAAAGGTAAGACAATACTTTACTCTGACTAACCCTCTACCCTAATATACTATCTCCACTCCTCCCTATCTAGAGTCGTCTCCTCGGTAATACGAAGTTGTGCCATGTCCTGTCTAGTCACTTTTCCCCAATATATTTTTGGCCTATCTCTACCCCTTTGTGTATCCCTAACATCCCACCTCTTGCACCTTCTCACTGGGGCATCTGCGCACCTTCTCTTAACATGCCCAAACCATCTCAGACTCGCTTCCCTCATCATGTCGGAGGGCATTCTTACCTTCTTTCGAACAACCTCATTTCTGATCTTGTCTCTCCTAGTATGCCCACACATCCATCTCAACATCCCCAACTCGGGAACATGCATCTTCCGAACATATGAGTTCTTGACTCGCCAATTCTCCACTCCACACAACAAGGATAGTTGAACCACCACTTCGTAGAGTTTACCTTTTAGTTTAGGTGGTACCTTCTTATCACACAAGTCTCTAGAGGCAAGCCTCCATTTCATCCATGTTGCCCCAATGCTATGTGCGACATAATCGTCGATATACCCACTACCCTTGATTACAGACTGAAGATACTTAGAACTTTGTCTCTTGAGAATAGTATGTGTGGCAAGCCTCACTTCCACAGTTCCACGTCTGCTTCATCAAACGCAACACTGAATTTGCATTCTGTTAGAATAGGAAAAAGAACAAGAATCTTATATACAATCCCACTTAGAATAGGACAGAATCCTACTTGGAAAAGAATTGTAATATGGTGTCCTAGTTTGAAAATGAGTCTAATGTAGTGTTTATAGATAGGACCTATATGGAATAATATATGGATGGTAGAGATTCATTTGGAGGTAAATGGTAGTTGGGGGAATAGTTATTTTATGCGACATAAGAGTTTGGAAAGGGGAAATGGTAGAGTATGGCAACCAAAGCATAACAATTAAAATGTCTGGGAAAATTCTGATTTCTTTTCGTTTTGTGACAGCCGTGCATACTGATTATAAAAGGGTGGAAAGAAGAGAGTTATGGGGGGGGGGGGGAATATTCAGTGGGGAAAGATGTGCAAGACCTTGGGTAGTGGGAAGTGATTTAATGTAATCAGATATCCTAATGAAAGAACAATTTGTTTCATAATAATTGGAGCAATGTCTAAGTTTTCGGAATGCATTGAAGTGATTTAATGCTAAAATTGCATTTGCAACTTCAATTCCTCAATTAAAACATGAACAATTAATCGAACCCACTTCAAAACAACATTAAAATAGTAACTAACGACACCCATTAACTAATTAAAGCATTTAACTACATAATCACACCCCAAGGAAAAGGGGTTTTAGCTGCACATAATAAAGAACAAGAAATTGTTATCAACAAAGTTATCCATCTGATGGGCTAACAATCTCCAAATCCCAAAATGCTGAAATTGAAGCTAGAGTACCACAATCTCTAAATCTCTCCTCAAAAATGTAAAAAAAATAATGCTCTCGAAATGTAAAGACTCAAAAACCCTGAAGGTGAACAGTGTTCGAAACTTGGAATTTCTATTTCTTTTTTTTTCAAAATTATATTTATACATTTGTGAAATTTCAACATGGAGTCAACTCGACGCAGTCAAACGGGTTCGCTGACCAGTTCGACAATGCGCTGAGTTGCTCTTCTCACCTTTTTGGCTTGGCTCTTTCATCCGATCATTGTGTAACTTTCGGCGAGCCAGATTGTCGTCGCTGATCTCTTCGACGAATCGCCGAATTTCGTGTTTACTCGCCAAGTTGGTCTCTTCCATGGGTTATTGTTCTGGAATTTTAGGCAAGCTAGAGGTCTAATCGGCGACTCGTCGAGTGACTTTGGCGATTACCAACTTTGCTTTCCTTCAACTTTTTCGCTCCTTTTTGCATCATGTTCTTGCCTTGCCCTTGAGCCTTAATTGTTGCACGTCAACATTTTCACATCAATTATGAGCGTAAATTAGGCAGTGAGGACACTAAATTCTTGAATAATAAGCCCTAAATAAGTTGAAATCCCCGACTCATCAGTGGCTTTGACTATGTATGTCGCCCGTCTGCCAGTGGCTGTGTTAACAAAAGTAGGGCCAATGATATATGCATGAACCCCATATTCATGGAAGAAAACTTAGTGGACAGGTCACCGTCCGTCAATTTTTAGTGACTTTCTAGGGCTGTTTTGTGTCAATCCCATATCCGTTGGTGTTTGTGTAGCATTGTGCCAATTGCCATCTTTTCAATGACTATTTTCTTGTATCTAATTTTGTGTAGCACCGTGCCATCCTTTCGGTGACTATTTCACATATCCAATTTGTGTAGCACTATGCCATCCTATCGGTGACTAGTTTTTGATATCTAATTTGTGTAGCACAGTGCTATCTATTCAGTGACTATTTTTTCATATCCGATTTGCATAGCATCGTGTCATCTTTTTGCTGACTACTTTCTCTTATTCGTAACACTATGCATCTTTTTGATGACTACTTTTTCATATCTGATTTGCATAGCACTGAGCATCTTTCTAGTCTACTTACTCATATCCAATTTGCGTGGTACTGTGCATCTACTTGGTGACTACTTTCTGAAAAATGATTTTGCATATCATCGTGCATCTTTGCAGACTACTTTCTCATATCTGAGTTGCGTAGTATCGTGTATCTTTTCGGTGACTTCTTAGATCTAATTCGTATAGTTTCGTGTCCCTTTCCACTTACAGGGATACTCTCGCGTGGTGAAAATAACATACGTCCGCCTTTTTTTTAGGGAAAAGGGTATGATATACCCCTCAACTTTGTCATTTGGAGCTGATATACCTCTTGTTATAAAAGTGGCTCATATATGCCCTTACCGTTATACAAACGACTCACATATACCCCTGCCGTTACAAAATGGCTCACATATATCCTTCATTTAACGGCAGTTAAAAAATTAGTTTTAAATTTATATTTATTACTTCTAATTTTTTTAAAAAAATTATTTAGGGGTATATATGATTCTTCTATCAAAGTTCAAGGTATATTTTAATTTTTTTTCATACATAAATTAATTTTTGACTTCTTTTATTATAATTATTTGAATTTTTTATTCTTATTTTGTTTTTTTCTTTCATTCCTTAGTTTAAAGAATAAAAAATTAAACTATTTTTTTTGTGTCTATTGTAATTTAATTTCGTATTCGAAGAATAAAATTTGGTCATCTACAATAAGTTTTACAAGAATATTAGTGAAACATAAATAAATTTGATTATCAAAATAATAATTATAAATTAGTCATTGAAACAAAAAAAAGTAAAAAAAAATATGTTTGACGAGGATTAAATTTACTCATATGCGATTATATTTTTTAGAAAAAAATAATAAAAATTTAGATTAAAATTATTATTTTTTTCATTTCCGTTAGAGGAAAAGGGTATATGTGAGCCATTTGTTTACAAGTAGGGGTATATATGAGCCACTTTCATAACAAAGGGTATATCAGCTCTAAATGACAAAGTTGAGGGGTATATCAGACCCTTTTCCCTTTTTTTTATAACAAGAGAAGTCCGTAGTCGCTACCCTTTGGGTGCGCATATGTTAAAACTCTCGCTCCTATGCAATAGCTCGCAACCTCATATGAGAAGTAACCTGCACTAGGCAAGCCTGGTGCGACGAGCTCGACCCAGAAGACAAACCCCTTGCTTTCGCTGGCAAAGGGTTTCGAACTTGAGACCTCCAACATGGAAGTCCAAAGCTCAAACCTAATGTTCACCATTAACCTTTTAATCAGTAGGACATTAAAAATGTTTTTTCTCCGCGGTGATGTTGAGGTGAGAAAGAAGTCTATATGGAGCAACCACCTGGTTTTGATGCTCAAGAGGAGTGCTTTGAATGTCAATTGCACAGGTTACTCTATTATTTGAAATAGTCTTCTCGACCTTTGTTTAGGAAGTCAACATAATAATTTAGGAGTTTTGCATGACTCGTAGTGGAGTTGATCATTCTGTGTTCTATCGACATTCTGCATAAACTCCAGTACTTTGTGAAAGGAGTATTGTGAAGTTAAGTGATCAACTTTTAAATATCTTCACCAAGTCCGTCACTAGTCCTCGTATTAATAACATTTGTAACAAGCTAGGTACATATGACTTGTATGCACCAGCTTGAGGGGGAGGGTTAAAATAGGAATAAAAACAAGAACATTATACACAATCCCACTTAGAATTGAAATATGTATAGGACTATAAGAATAATATATATAATCTTGCTTGAAAAATAATTGTAATGTAGTGTCCTAGTTGGAAAAAGAGTATAATGTAGTGTATAAATAGGATCTCAAGGTAATAATATAGATAAACAATTCAATAATATTCTTCTCCAATATTTCTAATACATACCAAATATTTCGTCTTCGTCCTGCTCAACCTGTACCCTTTGGACTCTAGAGTTTATCTCCAAACCTCCAACCTAGTATTAACTCTATCTCGTGTCTCATTATCAATACTATGTTGTCTGCAAATAACACACACCATAGAACCTCATCTGGAATAGAGCGTGTCAACTCATCAATCACCAAGGCAAATAGGAAAGGGCTAAGAATAGATCCCTGATGCAGCCCTATCTCAACCAGGAAGTGCTCCGAATCTCCTCCCACCGTTCTAACCCGAGTCTTGGCTCATTTGTACATGTCCTTTATCATTCTAATATAAACCATCGAGAAACCTTTAGCCTCTAAGCACCTCCAGAGGACATGCCTCGAGACTGTCATAGGCCTTTTCATATTCAATGATCACCATATGTAGATTCTTCTGTCTTTTTCAATATTTCTCCAACAGTCTTCGCACAAGATGGATGGCTTCAGTAGTTGATCGTCCCGGCATGAATCCTCAACCTCATCTCCACCATAATATCCGAAACCTTCATAGTGCGATTTAGCTATTCGATACCCCTGTGATTGTACAATGGTACCTTTGTACTCTACCTCCATTGTCGAGTATTTTTGCCTGTCTTAAAAATAGCATCAAACAAACCAATTAACCACTTCGTACCTGCCTTTCCTGTGCTCTTCCAAAATTCCATAGGAATCTTATCGAGTCCAATCGCTCTTTTCCCGCTCAATCTTTCGCTAGAGTTGAACAATTTTTCTCAATATCATTTTTCCAAATCTATAGGAGTTATTTAGAGAAGAGTGATTAATTATGCCAAGTAAATTCAACTTATCCTTGAGAGAATTTATTAAACAAGGGTTAGTGCCTTATTTGATACTGTTATTACCCGAAAAATATGCAACACACGAAAACCGTATGAACGTTACACCCCCATTAGGTTTGTAAACTTAGTAGGGGATTTAACTACTCATAATGCAAGAGTAAAAGTAAGAAGAATAAAATGAAGTCATAAGTCTAACTTAGAATTAAAGATGAAAATAAATAACTAGGTGTCTTCATTTTTCACCAAACTACGTAACTAGAGAGAGAATATTGTTCCGAAATCAAAAACTATAAAAAATTGTAACTCCCTATTACAAAACCCCTATTAAATGTATTTATGACCCACAAACTGGAATCCTAAAACTGTTAAATTCATCGATCTAATCCACAGACAATGCATAAATCCACGGTCCATGAATTGCTTTTAAGTCTTTCGTGAATTCCCGCCTAGAGGTACTGGACTATGACCATGGTTTGATCCGTTGACTGTACAATATTCCACTGTTTGTAAAACCTTCCAGCATTGTCTTCTCCAGATGTACATATCGTGAATATGACATATGGTTCGTACTTCCCACCATGGATTGGTCGACTTCAGAAGACCAAGCAGGTGTCATCTCTCATATCTTTTCCACACCATGCCAGGATTTAAGGCCCGTACTTTATTCTATGGATTGTGGATTGCCATTCTGGCCATTTTCTCAGCTTTTCCATGTTTTGGCCATTTTGACATCAAACATCTAGAAAACAACATTCGAACACTAAAAACACAAAAAGAGTCATGCAAAAGGACTTTGAAAACTCAAGTAAAAGGCATCGGGTGTGCAATTTCAAGGCACATCTGTTGATCTTAACATGGAACCATATTGGTTGTCTAATTCTCTTAAGGCTTGAGGGGAGATAGCCTTTACTTATTGTTATGGTCCTTGTTATGGATCTAGTTGTGGAAGCTGCAAGATAAAACTGAAGTTTTCTTCCTATGACCTATGGTGATGGTTCGTTGAGAGTGAACCTGCAATCTCTTGAGTTAAAGTACTCAAAAAGTGAAAATACTTTTCTGCTTATATTTTCTGAGACAAACATGTAGTTTAAATACAACACTAACTACCCCTAGAAACTAGGACATGACTTCCTAATATTACTGGAACGGAGAACTGCAATATTACAGGAAAATAACTACTACTATAAAAGAAATAACTACTGCTGTAACTATTTGATGACTAAGGAGTGATTACATTTATGCTACCTTAATGGCTTAAGGTAAAGGGGTGAGCATGGTGTGACCTACATATACATGATCTGAGCTAGAAACAGCTAGTTGCACTCAGATTCAATGGTTTTGTAAATACTTGTAACTGCTTCATATGTTTTGACGTGCAGATATCAGGCTTGACCATTTCAGTGGCTGACATTGGATATCTATGCATGTCTTCCTTCATATCGGTTTCAGTACATGAACTTGGGCACGCTCTGGCTGCTGCAAGGTTAAGGCTAATGCTCTTTTGAAATTGTTTTAAGAAAAATGTGAAATGTGGATTATACTATACTTGCTATATATATTCATGGAAATCTTCTTGAACGATTCTGTTCCTTCCTCTTACTTGTACTCTTTCATTATTTCTACTGATTTTGGAACTAAGGGGAGAAATTATTACTTGTGTGGCCAATGCATATATGATGGGTGATGATTAAAATTCTCAGTGGATGAGTTTCTGCGGTTCCATCAAGTAAATTAATTCATCTAACAAAAAATTAAATACTGGCAAGCCATCAAAAGTCTAGGCTTCTTGGAAGGCCTTACTTAGAGATGATTCAGAATTTTAAGCTGTTATTCTGCGACATAATTAGGGTTAGTTGAGCAAGAGAGTACGTTACAATAACATCTGCTGATGTAGATATATTTCCCATGCTGCTTTGATCAATGAAACGTCTGGGGCTAGAAAATCCGAAGCCCATTCCGAAAAATGGAAACTAAAAGGGCAAGAATCGGATCCTGGTTCACCCCCGACTTACTTTTGGTGCTTAGCCGACTATGTCTTTCTATTGAGAATCCTGAGTTCTAGAGCCCTTACAAGTGTTTCTGAGTGGCAGAGAGTTTTGTGGACAAATGTTCGGGCTGGAGGGAAACGAGGGCTATGGATCTCTATTTCGGGTTGAGATTTACAAAGACATAGTTTCTTATGTGTGATTGAACAGGAGCAAATGAGGGATCAATGTGCACTTCAGTCACCATCAATGTCTTTTGACCAACTTCTTGTTGCAATGTTTTGTGTAATCATAAAATCATTACCAAGAGACTGAGTAAAATCATTGAAGACCTTACTGATAGAAGTTGATAACATATGTAGCATTTGTACCATGAAGGTTGCTATCTGATAACATTGTCCTTAGCCATGGACTTGTTAAGGGATACAATATGAGGGGGATTTCTCCAAGGTGTATGCTGAAGAGAGACTTCCAGAAGGCCTATGACTCGGTAGTAAGAATTTATTTGGAGGCTGGTGCAACTCTGGCCAGTCTTCATTTCCTAGATCTAATTGTTGAATGGATCATGACATGCCTCACTACTGTGACCTACTCTTTTGCACTCAATGGTTTTCCAACTCCTCCCTTCGCTATTAAGAGAGGTTTGAGTCAAGGATACCCCATTTCGTTTTCCTACTTTTTATTTTTATGGACTAATTTAATAGACTGTTGAAGACTCTTCACACTGATAAAAAAATTCATTTTCACCCAAGATGAGGATCATACAACTAAGCTTTGCTGATGACCTGTTTTCATATAGCAGGGGTGATGCACAATCTGTCCATGTTTATTCCAGTGTTTCTCACAATTTTCCAAGCTTCTGGTCTTCATGCTAATCTGCACAAGTGTTCCATTTACTTTGGAGGGGTAAACCAGCTATACAAACTCAGATACTATGCTATATTGGTATTCCTAAGGGGGAGTGACTTTAAGCACCAAAAGGCTTTTGGTCATTCAGTGCCACCCTTGCTTGACAAAATGCTTGGGAAGACAACATCTTGGACTTTCAGATTCTTATAATATGCAGGCATACTACAACTACTCAAACGGCCAGCTAATGTGTGTCGCCTGTCTGACCACATTTTCTTCTGTTTTCTTCCTTCCCAAGCTATACAAACTCCTCTGTCCAACATTGGTGCTCATCTTCCTGTTCAAACATCGTTCATCTCTCTAGAAGCTGTTATGGTGCACTTTCTCTTCGCTGACCAGCAATGTACTTGCTACCCACCAAATCCTTTGATCTTAATTCTATTAAAAGCTAAGGTTTGATCCCCTACGGGTTGTTATTCAGGAAGTTGTTAGAGTAATGAAAGGAATTTGAAAATTCTTTTACTAGAGCCAAAAATGTTTGATTCCCTACTCTAGAAGTTCTTTTTCGGACATGGAGGGGATTCAGGTTAGAATATGTTTCTCTCTCGGCGCATTTTAGCTAGGATTTTGTAACGTGCACTGACTGAGGAATCACCGTGACTTTGATCCAAAATTCCTGGAAGGGAGCTACAACAATGCTGTAATTGGTCACTCCAGAGGATGGGCTGAGCTGTAAACTACACCGCTCACCTTTGGTAGCTTCATTCCATCTCAACTTCAATCGATTATGGAAGGGAACAAAGACCCCATTCTTATTCAGATTCGCAGAAGTATCTATATCTTAAAACGTTTGGTGAGCCTACTTCTCGGTCACAGCCAACGGTTCGACTACTTCAGTTCTCGGAGGCAGGCACCTCTGCTTGGTCAACTCCGGTGGAGAAGTCTGATTCCAGGGAGAATCGAATTGAACAGAAAGGTAAATATCTTTCTTCGTTCCTCCATGTACTAAGGGAGAAAAATCTATGTGAAAATTGAGAAGGATGATTTAAAGGAACAAGAGGAGTACTGGAAGTCACCATATAGGATATGTTATCGGAGATACTGTGTGTAATAATTATGGATAATTTTATCTCAACTGCTTGGTATTTTGCTAGCAAACCCCATATACTACTGCATGACGAGGATACTGCATTGTGCAAGTCATCCAACTCTGCACCAACCGATGTAGGACTCTTCAATACTTTGTATATATAAAAAAGGTTTAGACTTTAGAGTCTCTATTATTGTGTAAATAGGATAAGAAATTATCAAGGAAATACTTTCCTTTCCTTTGTAGGATCACTTGAATCCTTTCCTTTTCTCTCTGGGATTACTTGTAAACACTATTTAAACCCGATTATGCTCGAGGAAATAAGCGTTTTTTTTTAAAATGGTAGGGAATAAGCAAGCAATTCGTTCTCAAATATCTTCTTTTTTTAACGTGCTTTTTGCAAGTCATGATTAATAGCTTCTATAAAATCTTGGTGTATAAGCATCATTGCTGCACTGCGAATAATAGACATGCTTCTAGGAAAGTCAACTGGGTCAGAGTATAGCACATACTTGAACATTAGGTATTTAGTTAGAGCTGGTTATGTTATATCAGGGTATTCTTTATGATCTTTGGACTTTGATTCTACATTTGGCTGACTGTATGTGCAATCCTGATCAGTTCACATGTTTTGAGACGTAGTAGTGGTGGACTGGTGGTACATGAATCTCACAACTGCTTCTGTAGGCACTACATTCTGGGAAAGCAGTGAGGGCATACAGATGGAGTACATCGCTGTATTTTTGGCTGTATTATTTCCAGGCGCTCTACTGGCATTCAATCATGAGTTATTGCAGGCATTGTCCAAAGTTTCTGCTCTTCAAATATACTGTGCTGGCATTTGGCATAATGCAGTTGTGGGTGCTTATAGCAGCTCTTAGTTATTAAATGCTAGTCGATCTCCATTTGTGTTTATCATATTCTGTAGTTTTTGAACTAATGGGTTTATTATCTTTCAGCTTTGTGCTGTTTGTGCCTGGGCATTGTTCCTTCAACCCTTTATCTTGTATCCATTTTACATTCATGATGAAGGCCCCATGGTAATTGAGGATTAATTCTTGTACTGCAATGTGCTAATTTTGGGGACCTAATTAGGCATTATGTGACTAATGGCTTACAATCACATGATCTTGAGCAGGTACTGGAGGTGTCTCCAACATCGCCGGTTGCTGGCCATTTGTCTCCTGGTGATGTCATTATATCATTGGATGATTTCCGCATCAATAATGCTCATGAGTGGTCACAAATTATTGACGTATTAACTGAAAACTCTTATCAAACCTTCCAGAATCACAGCCTTCTTGAGAACTCTATGAAAAGTAGTAGTGGTAAAGGATACTGTATTCCCTATTCTTTGGTTGAAGAAGGCAAACGTGTTTCATTGGAAGGCAACAGAACTTGTCCTAATGAACTAAGTGCATTTATAACCATTCCATGCTCGGACCAGGCCATGGTTGATGATGACAATCTTGAGGTTAACCATCAAAGGGATGGAGGTGTATTCCATTGCTTTTATGATAAGGATGTCTTGAAGCTTGAGAAATGCGGTGATGGTTGGGGCAGACTTCATAGCAATAGGAGCAGCTGCTTCTGTTCCAAGGTACGCAGTTCAGTGTTCTCCAATTGAGACCAGAAGCTACACGTTGTATCAGTTTGACAATTCATGTTTCTCATGAACTGCCAAAAATATTGCTCCTGTAGTTTATAATACACAAATGTGATTAGATTAAGCATAACAACACAAAGAATGCATTTGAATATGTAAATAATTGATGTTTTGGTGTAGGAGGGAACATGCTTTCTTACACTTCTGTCAACTGGTGTAGCATGGGTGGAGATCACATATTCAAGCCCTTCTCCCCTACAGTGCTTGCATCTTGGAAGAACACGTGTAATCGAAGATAACATTTCCAAGGAGAATCCGTGTGTTAAGACCTTTGTTTTTGTGGGTGATGCAATTTCGATAAAGCATTCAGTTCTCTTGACTTCATATCAACCTCGTTGGTCTGCTAAATTTGGTGCACATCTTCCTTATGTACTGGAAAGGCTTTTGATGTTCACCTTTCACGTCTCTATGACACTTGCACTTCTAAACAGCCTGCCGGTATGTATTCATATCTAAGAGATAACTCTCTGTTTCCATGTTTATGAGTCTGCATGTGATCATATCTGTCACATCTTTTGATGTGAAGATCCAATTGAATCTCAAACGTGTTGTTGTTGGGAAGTATCAGTTCTGTTAGGGAGTTCGCAACAGATTGAAGGTTTCAGAATTGTGCTTATTTGGTCCCAGAATGATAGGAAGTAATTGCATTAAATGGGTCTTATGATGTATAACTTCTTAGAAAAGATTTAACATGATAACAACTTGAGATCCATGAAAATCAAGGCCTTTCTAAGGCTGGAGAAACCGTGCCGATTTTATGGAAAAATGAGAAGGAAAAAAGCACTGAATTTAGTATACACAAGCTTAGGATTATATCAACAATGAGTGAGGAAATTTTCCATCACTTCTATCTAACATGGTTAAATTATTGAATTGAAAGTATTACATACTAGGAATAGCTTGTGTCCTAATCGTACTCCAAAAAGGATTCGCTAAACCATATGGGAAAAAATGTTATACCTCATCTTAACTACTTCATGAGAAATATTTGAGAAGAATATTGTTGAATTGTTTATCTATATTATAAAATTGAGATCCTATTTATAGACAATATATTAGACTCCTTTTCTAACTAGGACACTACAATATAATCCTTTTCAAGTAGGATTCTATATACTATTGCTATTCCTATTCTAAGTAGGATTGTATATATTATTCTTGTTCCTATTCTAGTCTAACACTCTCCCTCAAGCTAGTGCATACAAGTCATATGTACCTAGGTTGTTATAAATGTAATTAATATAATGGACCAATGAGGAGCTTGATGAAGATATCTATAAGTTGATCACTCGACTTCACAAAATTGACAATCAATTTCAATGTGTCTTCTCATGAAATACAAAATTTGATGCAGAATTTCCATAAAACATAGTACTCATTGTCTCGAAATCAAGACACGAGTATATCTTAAACAAGAAAGTTATCCTAAAACTGTCTGGAACGTGCTCATTCGCTGGATTATTAGACTTGATGGCTGAAATTGGTCATAATCTGAGAAACAAAATTATACGAGTAGGGTAAGAATGATGACAACACCCTATTGAGAATGAGAATAATATGGGTAGGGTCGGATAGGCGGCACAACCCTACTGAGTAGAAGAAAGTATATAGGTAGGATAGGAATGATAGAACGATCCGACACCAATGTGATCAAAAGCGAGAAGCGCAAAAATCTCTAAGGTTCGTTGGGGCTTCAAGAGCAAATAAAACGATGGGCTTTATTGAGAAAAGACACAAGTTGAGAGAGCATACAAATATATTCATGTTTAGTTCAAGACTAATAATTATAGGCATGAATAACAAATATGTGGACAAAAAATTGATTGTTTTTTATGATAAAGTGAAATATCAAGAAGGAAAAGTACGCTTTAGGGCCTTGATGACAACACTGAAATGCACATTAAGTGAGGTGAAACGCTCAGCGCTTTTTGACCCTTGCTTTAGGGCTTAAGCGCGCCATTAATAACCTTGCCTGTCACAAATTAAATTTGAGGAGTCATCGTAAAGATGCATGAAACTATGCATAACAAGTCTGAGGAGTCACTAAAAAAACACACGGTTCCATGCAACTCAGATATATTAGAAAGTAGTTAGAAAAATTCCATGGTACGACGGAAATTAAATATGAGTAGTCCGAAGAGATGTATGGTACTACACAAAATCAAATATGAGAAAGTAGTCACTGACGCAAATTAGATATGAAAAAGTAGTCACTGGAAAAATGCACGGTACTATAGAAATCAAATATGAAAGGTAGTCACCGAAATGATAGTACTGTGCTATGCAAATCGAATATGAGAAAGTAGTTGCGAAAAATGGCAGGGTACTACACAAATTATATATGAGAAAATGTTCACTAGAAAAATACGATGACCCAATTTTTGCTAACATTATCATTGGCCAGACGGGCGACATTATATGGGTAATAGTCGCCCACCAACAGCGGAAGCTATTTGATTCTCTACCAAGACTGTAGAGGCTTTGACACCATATTAGAAATATTTTTGAAGAATATTATTGAACGGTGTATCCATACTGTTACATTGAGACCCTATTTATCGACACTACATTAGATTCCTTTTTCAAATAGGGTTCTATATACTATTCCTATTTCATTCTAAGTAAAATAGTATATATTATCTTTTTCCTGTTCTATTCTGACATACTTCTTCTAACCTTATATAGACTTCACAAACTGAATGTTTTTTAGAAAATATTGTTCTCTATAGTAATTATAGCTTGCGAACAACAAATTATGAAGCATCCATTGGACTAGAAGCGCTATAATCACATAATATTTTATCAGTATTAAAGAGGAAGCAATTGAGCAATGCTAAGAAACTTGTCATTTTATTACTTTTGATGGCTTAAGTTGTGACACAAATAAACATGCTTTTCATGCAGCCAGGTGAAACGTGATCCTTGCATAAAATGGTTGTGTTCTTTCATCTTACCTGTAAAAGTTGGAGCAGAGAGAAAAATGTTAACTATCCGAGTACTTGGATTGAACTCCAATTTTACTGTTCATGTCTTTGTCTTCTTTTTGATTTATAATACCGCTTCATTTGGATTGCTCAGACTCGGGTGCAGGTGTCCGGTACCAGTGTGGATCTAGAGGTCGGATACTTCATTATCTAATTTTTAAGATTCGGGGAAATGGATCCATGTATGGATACGGGTGTGGGGATCTTTTTAAATATAATTAAAGTATCTAAAAAATAGAGTTATAAAACCTAAATTATGAGATATTATGTAGAGAACTTGAGGAGAATCTTGGAAGGAGATTAAAAGAAAAGAGTGACATAGAAATTTCTAAATAAAAGGTATTCCATTCCTTCAATTTCACCTTGACTTTTGTATTGATTATAGAAATCATTCTTGTTTTTGGTCAAAGTACCCAAAATTTGTTGACCAAATCGGACATGGATTCCACACCCATGTCATGTCGACACGGGTGCGGCACCAAAAGTGAAGAGTTCGAGCAACTTAGCTTGAACCTCATCATGGCATTATTAAGACTTGTAAACTTTAGAAGCCCAAAAAAACAAAACACCCGCTATCTGTTCTTTTTCCCTTTTAAAAAAAACAACCAAAAAACACCCACTATCTGCTCAAATTGCTTAGAGAGATATGCAACATTAGCATAAATTTATAGATGTGCTTCAATAAATTTTCTGACTTGTTTCATTGAAAGAGCTCGCTGCTGGAAGACTCAACTGCTCATTTGGGGAAAGGAAGAGGCATATTTGTGCTTTAACAGAGTTGTGAAATAAGTAAAACGGCAATGATTTCCCCATGCATTTCCTAGACCTGCTTTCTGTGCTCATTAATGTAATGTCTATTGGGGGTGGCAAATTAGATGACATCACATCTGCAAAACTGTACTAGGTTGAGGTAAATGCTTTTTGTTAAAGTGGGCCATTCCTGCTTGAAATATACCAGACAACTCATTAGATTCTCTGTTGGTCAGACACTTATTTGTCCGTAGACATGGATTAGGTACCTAAATGCATATATAAATGACTTGCTAGAAACTTTTAGGGTATGCATTTCCAGTATGACATATGTCCAGTCCCAAGTCCATGTAAATGGTTTAGAGAGATCACAAGGAAACTGCACCAAAAGTAAATGTGTCCATACAAATCTTGAAGCCAGCCGAAGAACCTGATTGAACTTAAAATGTGATCTAGACGTGGTAATAAATTTGAGACACTTTATTAAATTATTCTATGGGCATCTTCCTACACAAGAAAAGAGATGATGAAAGAATGTGTAGGACAATTTGGAAACATCGATGTGCCTCTTTCAACATATTGAGACCCTAGTGAGCTTTGTTCTAGGACTTTTCTGAAGAAAGAAACCTCATTCTAGGGCTTTCCTTGGCTATTTACAGTTGTTACTTCATGCTCAGCCGTCTTGTCTCTTGCCCCCTTCAGAGCAATTAATGAGTTCTTATTAGTACTTCTAGAATCTGTTATTGCTGTTCGAAAGGTGATTTTGTTGTTCCATCTTAACCATGGGATGATACTTGGATACACGCCGTTGTAAAGTCAGGTTGTTGACCCATTTACCACATTAACCAATCTATTGCAGATGACCATTCTCTTTTGTATGCTTCTTATTTGTGATTATTGTGTCATAACATGTATTCAATCCTAAAATAGTGGACAACAGTCACTGCAAATTTTATGCCATTCATGTTTTTATGATTACCTCTATTTCTTCTCCAGGTTTATTTTCTCGATGGTGAGGCTATCTCAGAGGTGGTTTCACACTACTTCAGGATCCTAAGTCCCAGGAGGAGGAGAACCATTCTACAGTATTTCCTATTTGGTGGAACGGTTGCATCTATTATTATGTTCGTCCGGATTTTCCTTGTTTTATTGTGAGGTAAAAATTTGTCATACCGTGCTTATTATAAAGGTGAAGCTTAGAGACATATTTTCCGTCTCCGCAGGTATGGATATATTATGTCTTCATTTATGTTTTGAATTTTTTGTGCCTCCTCTGACTCTCCGTCCACAAACGAGCGAGGAAACTCCAGTTTTCTCATCAATGAGTCAATTTTGGTCCTATAGAAATGTTTACTCTCCTCAAACTTGTTCTAGAAATTTCCCTGTTTTTTTTACTTGTGTTGGCGGCGTTGAACTTTTATTCAGTGGCACAAAATGTGGTACACTAGCAACCTTATCTTATGAGTACAAGTTTTAAATTTTTCTTTTTGAATTGTTCTCAACTATACTGTTAAAGCAAATCACATCTTCATTTAATGCTGTTAAATTCTGTTATATGGTGGTGTACATGATGAGATTATTGCTGAAATGAAGTTCAGACAATATGGACTATTAATTGGAAACTGTTGTAGGTAAGTTGCTCTTTGAAGAGGGGCAGTTTGATAAAACTCGTTAATGGTGCAATTGTTTCTGATGTCATGAAATGGCAAAAGTCAAGCCCTTCACAAAAAAAAAAGGAAGAAAAGAAGACGTTCGATATCTATGGTAAAGCCTTTTAGCTTTCTACTTGGGAGATTGCAAGACTTGAGGTATATCCTCAAAGCTATCATGCAGCAAAATTTGGAAAGCCCGTTCGAGTCAAGTGTCCTCTATTTATCTTTTTTATTTTAGGGCAAAATTGACTAGTATGTTTATTCTAGGACAACATTTTTGGTTTTTTTAAAGTGTTAAAGCAAAGTGTTTGTTTCGATAAGACAGAATACTCTGTTTTATTTTCCTGATACACTTTAGGCTCAAAGTTATAGCTGACCCCTTTCTCTTGGATGCACCTTAATTCTCCTAATTTATTGGTACACTTATGCATACCCTACTGCCAAATATTACAGATACTTCTACGTATGGATAGTTGTTTATGGGCCTTGTTTGTTTATCTTATAAATTTTTTCTATTTTTTGTTGGAAAAACTGTAGACACATTTGCTACCGTCTCCA
Source organism: Solanum arcanum (assembly GCA_027789145.1). NCBI lineage: Eukaryota > Viridiplantae > Streptophyta > Magnoliopsida > Solanales > Solanaceae > Solanum > Solanum arcanum. The sequence continues at coordinate 52,442,251 of CM050933.1, forward strand.
ACTCACCTCAACTCACTTCTAGTTTACTCTCAATTCTCTGTATTTGGAGATTAAAATAGAGAATGAGCTATTCAATCACCTTCCATTTCACTCTTTATTCTCTATTTATGGAGAGTTGAATAATAGTTCTCCAAATTTTTGGTTATTTTGTTATTATTTGTATTATATAATATTTACAATTAATATATTATGAATCATACAAAACCATTAATTAAACTTTTAATATTCATTATTTATTAAAATTTAAAAATAGATTATTTAATCTATACTACTTTTATTTTGGATTTAATTATATTTCATTTTTTTTTAAAAAATTACAAGTGGTATAGTTTAAAATTATTATTATTTATTCACTATTAAGAATGCACAAAATTTAAATGGTGAGATGAAAATTTTAATTTTAACATACAATGCATAACAAAATAATCTAAATAAAAGAATCCATAAAGATGCTCATTTTGAACTTTATAACACACTAATAGAGTATTTCTGAGACCAATGTAATAATCTTGAAAGTTGAATATTCGTGTGATGATAATGTAATCGTATTTCATTAATAATTTCATTTTTATTTGGATTGTCCATTAATATGTATGTATTTATTAAATTTGCTTGTAATTTATGTCTTTTAGAAATTTAGAATAAAATATAATTTTATAATAGGTAAAGAGTTTGAAAAATAAAAATTTTATATTACATGAAAATTATATAGAGTGATTATTTGAAAATAAAAAATAAGGAAATGATTTAGATATGAAATAAGAAAATAAAATGAACTATAAATAATAATATAATATTAAGTAAAAAGAATAAAAAAATTTTAGAGGTGAAAATAGAGATCGGTTAAGGGACAAATATATCACTGTACTATTCGAAATAGTTTAAATATATCCCTTGTTATACTTTCGAGCAAAAGATATCCCCCTCCTCCCGCATTATACTTTCGAACTAAATATATCCTCGAACTAAATACATCCTTAACTAACAAAGAATTTGTGGACAACTAGGATTAAAAAACTATTCAATTTAAAATAAATTCAATTTAGATATAACTCGCCCTGCCCCAATAATATACCCGACCTAATCTATAACATTGATCAACCCAATTTATCTTTCAAACAAAGCAACCTAATGCATGATTAAGTCTCTCCAACAACCAAAGAGGCATGCAGTCAAAGAGGTATGCAACAGAATAACTTGTCAATCCAACTTCAATGCCAAATTTAGACAACTCACGAGCATATGCAGTGGCAAGACTAATGATGATAAACTTAAATATTGATGTTAATTTACAATTCAACAATAAGAAATGAGAATGCTGAGTCGTTAAAAAATGGAAACTTGTAGTTTGCCAAATTGAAGGTTGAACTTCAAATGTCTTTCAATAACCACCTCTGTCAAAAGTCAAAAATCATTTAAGAAAGAACAACATCACACATACAAATGTTCCTTTTTCGAAAATGGTTAACTTCAGAAATAATTTTTACTAGGAATTATTGTACATGGTAACAAGGTGTTTGGTGAGCACATACTGGATGACTCAACTTCATCAAACGAAACTTTCTTTTGAAGCAAAGGTTCTAGTTTGCAATGCTCCTTTCCTTTGCTAGACACAAAAGAAGATGCGTTTTAGGGCTTTTTTTTATGTTTCAGATGAATTCGGTGGGTCAACATTATACATTAGATCGGGTTATATCTTAATTGAATTTATTTTAAATTTAATAATTCTTTAGTCTCATCTGTCCATGTGTCCTTTGTTGGTTATAAGGGTATATGACTTGAAACTTGAAAGTACAGAAAAGTGATGTATTTAGCTTTAATGTATAACGAGGGGATATACTTAAACTATTTTCAATAGTACTAGGGTGTATTTGACCCTTTGCCGAATAGAGAATTGGTTTAGAGTTGATTGTCTAAACATATAGAGAACTCTATATTTGTAAAGTAAAATAGAAAGTAAGGTTAGATATGCCCTTATGAATTTATCAAGGAAGCCATAATATTGTTACAAGTGGCAAAAAGAAAGACATCTCAAGAAAATGCTGCAAATCTCAATTTTGTTATAAAATAAATATAAAATTGAAATCAAATGGAAAGAGAAAGAAAGAGGAATACATAAACTAATAATATGGATAATATTCCCCTTTTTTGAGTGTTTTATTGTTGTGGGAATGCCTTCTATATAGGTGTAATATGACTTGGAGATGTTATACTTCTACGGTAGCAATAGTGGGGCCCATCACATGACATCTATTAATATATTATTTACAAGACTTTCCTTTGGAATGTCTATGTACAATTTTTTTCTAAGAAAATGTACTATGTGTCGTACATATTATATGTTATCTTATCTAGTGATACAAAATCTTGGTTGAGAGTAGTCTGTTCTACTCCCTTGACAAAGACCACAATTCAGTTCTTTATTCTTCGTATGCCAATCTTGCTTGTATTTTGTCAAAGTTGATATGAATTTGATGAATTAATTTGTGATACTATAACTTTAACAGATTTTTTGTATATCAATATAATCATTCGTGGTTGCAAGCCTGAGGAAGCTACTACAAGGATTTTCAACAAACTGCTTATTTGAGATATTTGGAACTTGTTTAGAATATTATGTAATGAACATCCACAATATGGTGTATTTACTACTCACTGGAGTTAATCCATAGATAACGTGACTCGTTAAAATCGTACTAGGAAAAATCCTTGGAAACAAGTCCTATTGAAGGAAAAAGAGTACATATCTAGTAGGCATAATACATTAACATGACCCTTATCTTGGCTTCAACTGGAAACTATGACCATTAACTTGGAGTGTGCACAAGTAGACACTTAATTTTGTATAAATTGAAAAAATAGACACATTCATCTTACATGACACCTTACATGGAAATTTTGTATCCTACATGACGTCTTATGTGTATTACATCATGTAGAATAAATGTTTCTACTTATTCAATTTTATGTAAGTTTAAGTGTCAACTTGTGTACACTCCAAGTTGGAGGGTATAGTTATCCGTTGAAGCGAAGTTAATGGTCATGTTTATGTATTATACCTATCTAGTAATACACATTGAAAGCTACCTCAATAAAACCCTGGCCAGTAAAATTTAGTGGGACAAAACCCCACTTAAGGAAAAAAGAATAACACATATTTTACCCCCCCCCCCCTTACTTAACTCTTGTAAAGGATACCTCTCAATTTTATATTAGCTTTTCAAATATTGATAACGATTGTGTCTTTGTACCAAAGCACATTCATGAAGATGTTGCATCTTTGAGTATTTCAGATATATCATTTTCTTGTCTCTTGGATATGTTGGGTTTAGCCAAATGCATCATTGACAATCACTTAGTTGTGACCTCGTCGGTGTAGACAAATTGCTCATTTCATTTGTTTATAGCAATAGTCAAGTGACAAATCCTTTTTATGTAATAAAACTAATTGTCTTGTAAAATTATATGATATGAAAGTATTTCCGCATGAAAACATATATATTTCTTGAAGTCAAACTTCCTATAAATCAAATGATTCCCTATAGTTTCATAACCATTTAACCTTGACAAGATTGGTAAGAATAAACACATTTATAAATAAATATTTGATTCACTTTGATATCTCTATTGATATGAATAATGTTATATTCTGCATTCACATTAAAAAATTACTATACCATGGCTAGTAATCTCATGATACATAAATGCACCAATTACACTCAGACATAATACTTTCTAATCATTTTAAAGAGATTGATATGAATCTTTATGCTAAGAGATCTCACAATTATTGGGGTACTCAATAGGATCATTTTGAAATATTTACCCTTCAAGGATTTTTATATAATATTTACTTGTCTAGCTAGACATGAAAATCATTTATTATGTGTATTCGAGTTTTTCGTATTTTGCCAGATTGGAGAAATCTCATTGCATCTACCACAGGAAAACACATCTCCATATAATGATGTCATGACTTTTGCGAAAAATCTTTATACCCCTATGATACAAGCCATACTTTATATCTTAGAATTTTACTTGTTGCACAAAAATCTATTTGTACCCCATTGACATTATATTCAAAATATTACATTTTCAAGTGAAATAAAATATACTTAAATTGTGTAGTTTCTTTGGCAATCATTTATCTATCGATACTATTTGACAAAGTTGAATTCACGATCCTCGTCACCATTTATAATTTTGAGCGCTATATTTTATCAAAGATATCATTATGTTTATCTAATACTGATTCTAATATGACATAACTTGTCAATCTCTCTTTATTTTTCATCATTTTCAAGTACCTAAACCTTTTCCAAAGTTTTATAAACTATTATGTCATGGTACTCCTTCTAATGCACTTGCCTCATTATTATGATCATTTTTTCCTCTTCTTCCTCAATAAGTTTTATCTTTCGATTTGTTTTATCTATCATGCTTCAGACATGTCATAAATTATGTCCTTCAAGGAATTTTCGTTGAAGCACCGCAACAGAATTTTAACATAGGGTCAACAAATGTGTCTGATAATTGACTTAAATTAATTCATAGAGAATCCTACTAATTATAATTCATTATGTATAACATATTTTTCAGTTGCTAATCATTCCTCCCCTAAATGTTAGAGAATCTAACATTCATCCATCCTTATTTTGGGACTCATATTTGTGCATTGCGTAGTGGTCACACAATTAAATTTCTAGATGAGAATAATTCGGTTCCTGACTCTGAACCTATTTTGATAGGATAATCTTGTTGGATTGATATGTACAAGTGTTGCTACATTTTAAAAAACACACGACTTACAAATTTTTAGGAGAGTCTTGTACTCATAACCAATGGGTTACTATAGTTGGAGTCCTATAATTTCTGCTTAAACCACTTGTATATAAATCAACATCATTATTATAAGTTTATAATTTGTCGTGTGCTGTTGATTTAAAAATTAAAGCGAACACCCTTGAGAAAATCAAATTGCAAGTTTATACAAAAACACATGTGACCATAATATAGATGCATATATTAAAATCATATCATGGTATATGCTTCACATGGAGGGTGAACAAATCCATATTCACCTTTTCATACATTTCAAAAATTTAGAAAATAAAAATATCAACCTTTGCCAAGCCTGAGGATACCCCCCTAGACGTAATATAGGACCTAGGATCACACGTGACCCCAACTTAACCCTGCGTCTTCCATATACAAGCATGCTGAAAGTTACTGAGTAAAACATATACTATGCGAAAACTAAAATAGAGGATATATGAAGATGGGTAAAAAACCCAATTAGTTTGAATATAAGTAAAATAAAACTAAGAGTTTCATATTGACTGACCCAACATGTAACAAGTCGAGCTGAATCTACTACTATGTCGGAAAGTCTCTACTGAATTGAGTTGTTGGGACATGCCCCAAGCTATAACTCTAACAAAACTTAAAATTGAAAGTAAAGACTTATATAGAAAGCATGGCTTTTGTCCCGAAGTCCAAGGACTCACCACTAAAGCTGATGAATTCAAATTGAGAATCGATCTAAGCATGATCTGGATGCTGAGTACCTAAACCTACATCATCAAATTATGCAGAGAAAAGTATGTGTCAGTACTTGGAATGTACTGAGTATGCAGGATACAAATATGTTATGCTGAATAAAGTATATAAGCTGAACAATGCATAATTGAGCAATCATATAATATAAACAATGATATAGATATGTACTGAAGTATAACTGAAAGATAAACTAAATGCAATGACCAAGTACTAACCATGCTGATAACGTACTAAATTGTATACTAACGTAAGTGCTAAAACCTAGTCAATACACTAAGAGTTCAACCGTGGAAGCTACTATGAGTCTGATTGTGGAAGATACTATTAACCGACATAAACCACGTGAGATAAACATAGAGTCCAAAGTATATGCCTATCAACAGGACCCAATATACCATGCCAGGGTATAAAGGCATGAATGTGACATGATCACTTATACTGATGCCTCATAGAGGGGACTTATAATCCTATGCAAGCACGTAGTTCTAGGATTATGAGGGTTCACTAATTCCTAGTCCAACTCGCTGCTAAGTCTACTCCCAACTGAACACATATGAAGATAAAATGTACTAAACACTGAGTAACTCAAAATAATTACATGCTACCTGAGAATGCAACATTTATATACTGAGAATATGACATTAGAAATCTAGAGCACGACTTTCTATTTAACTGATCTAGCAAGTATAATTCATTAACTAAGAGAATTTACACAACTAGGGTTCTGAGTTTTATACAGGGACTTCAACAACATTTCTGAGAAAACATGTAATATATACTATGGATACTTTAGCAGCTGAAATCACCACAATTCCCAAGATTTTACAAACCTAGGTCTAAAAAAGTTATGTGGAACCAAGGAACTGATAGAATTCTAGGGACCTAGTGGATGAAAATAACCCACTAGTGAAATCTGACGTACCTAGTGACGAAATCTATGGAGAAATTCTTTGGATTTTTGAGGCTGAACTTTGAAGAACAATGCTTCTTATTGTTAAAAGAAACTGGTGCCTCTTTCTCTTCTTTTCAATTCTAACTTTATTGATTTTTGGAGGATGAGGGTTTTGGGTTTGTCACAGTTTAGGCATCAAACTACATAGTTTAAGTGACCAAAGCATAAGGGAAACGACAATAATGACCCTGACTTCAAGCTGATGAAGTGAAACTGACGAGGGGACTGACGGGTCGTCGTTTGAACTGTGTCATTGTTCAAGGTCTTCCAGATAGGGATTTACTAAAACAAGCATAACATTTTACTACGAGCCTGAATTTTAGCAAACTCAGTGGTGCTAGAAAGATGGCTCAATTATTTTTAATTTGATAGGTCATGGGCAACCTAATTCATTTTGTGCTTAAATATATGACTGTTTGAGGTTGATTTAAAAGTTACTTTTCTCTAAAAAGATACTGACCTCACCTATGCCATACCTAAGGTTTAGGTCCAACCATAATCTCTCTACGTCATCATCTTCGAGGGTGGGAAAAACCTTACATAAAATGAATTCATGAGCTCTTAACAAGAAGTGATTGAATTCCTTGGTCACTCAGCCAACCACTTCCTTGCCTCTCGCATTAGGGAAACAAGCGAAGGCGGACTAATTTTAGTAATGTCTTGATGGAAAATGAACGACACTCATCCACAAAGTTTCGAATGTGGTCATGAGAATACTCTATAGCTAAACCTCAAATAGACACCTTCATTTGCAACAGCTGCAATATAGTACTAGCCACATGAAACACCGCATTGCTCATAACCTAAGGCAATCAAATAACACCTGCACATCTAAATCGATCTTTAATGACATCTTGCAAGTTACCGTGTCATCACTATGACGAGGTCGACTAGCATTTCTCCCGTTAACACTCATCTCTTCACATGTTCAAGAGCAGCCAATAAAACACAAAAATGAGTGGATTCCACTACAAAACGATCAGTTCACAACTAAATTTCACTAAAAGAATTGTAAACATCATTCCCGGCAGCAACAACATTTTTGATAATAATCAACTACACTTAATCTGATTCTAAGTGTAGAAGGTCGCAATCAAGTATAAACCCAATAAAGAGTTGTGGTCGATCCCACATACAATAAATAATTCAATTATAAAGTGAAAGGAGTTTCCTAATAGATTGTAGGAGTAGACAATTTTGAAATAATTAAAATAAATAGAGGAGGCTTGACAATTAATTTCGATTGGGAAGGGTGATTAGAGTGATCAATTAACAAGTACTGACACATGGGGTTAATAAGGGAGAGAGGGACCCTTGGGGATGTGATCAATTGAACACTAATTTCTCTGTATGGGTGATTAATGTTTACTAAAAGTCATTGAATCTTAGTGTGTAGGCTAGGGTTTAGGTGTAATAACCATCTCTCAATCAACTATCACAAATCAAGCGAATTATATCAAACCTCGACAAGCATAACCAAGATAAACAACCCAATACCTCAAGCAATATACTCTTTCAAGCTACATTGGTAGGAGTGATTTAGACCCACTTTCTCAAGATAAGTACACAATAACCCAATCACTACAATCATCAATTAATAGTTTTAAGTCTAAGTTTCTTTTTCAAGCAAGCTTAGAATACTATGCTAGAATTGCATTTGGAACTAAAATTCATCAATAAAAACACAAGAACTAATTAAACACACTTGAAATGAAAAATGAAATCAGTAAATACTAACACCCATAACCTAATTGAAACATTCAACCACATAATCACCCCCAAGATTTATCTACACATAGCAAAAAGAAAGAAATAATTACCAACTATGTTTTCCATTAGCTTGGGTAACAATCTACAAGTCTTCCAAGTGCTTCACTTAACTTCCAAAACAAGAAATCCCTAAAAATCTACTTAAAAACATAAAGAACAATGTTTGGGATAAAAATCCCTGTGTAAGAACTCTAAAAAACTCAAGACTAATTCCCCAAAAACTTAGAATTTACGAAAATGTCTTTTTAAAATACCTTTTTATACTCACACATATTTTCATTTTCAGGACCAATTGGAAAAATAAGTCGAGCATTGCCGACCAGATCGGTGATGCTCCGAATGTTGCTTCCATCGCTTTCTTGGCCTAACTTTTTACCCTCTATTTGCTGTAAATTTAGGCGATTAGAACGTACTTCGCTGATTCACCATTTTAATCAGAGAGTTGTCTTTATCCAAGGGCTGGTCTACTGGAACTTCTGACGTGTTGAAGAGCATCTCAACGAGTCACCGAGTGGCTTTGGCGATCATTAGTCTTTCTTTCCTTCAGCTTTTCTCTCCTTTTTGCTCGTTAATGTCCTTGACTTTCTCTTATGCTTTCATTGTTGCAAACTAACATCAACATAAAATAGACATTGAGTACATTACAACTCTAGATATTCAACCCTAAATGAGTCAAAATACCCGACTCATCAACTATACTAGTCATTCGTGGGGTGGATCAGAGACCCCTAAGTCTAGAACCCAATGATGGGAACCCAACTATGTTTCGTGGGTCCATAACAGAATTTTGACCACGACCATTGGTCTCATCTTTTGCTCTAAAATTCCTCTAAGTCTGGGACTCACCTATGAAACCTACCTACGACTCATGCATTAAATTAATAATCTTCCTAGTGAAATGTATAAAAGTACTGGACATGGCATTTTGGAGAACTAGGGTTGGACAAACACGGGCCCACCTACATATAATCTGTCAGAGCATGGACCGTTGGTGGCTTCCGTAGGTTCTAGCGCCAAATACTGGAAAGGTTCATTTTTTTCCTACCTTCTTGAATATTAGGTGTTATAATATCGCCCCTTGGAAACATTCATCCGAGTATACTTGGTCATCATGGCTGCTTATGTTTCCCAAGTAGATACTTCTACATACTGCCTCCTCTATAAAACCTTTACTGAAGCGACTTCCTTATGTCTCAACCTACGAATATGACGATAAAAAATTCCAACTAGAGCGTCTTCTTAAGTGAGACTATCCTTCATAACCACACTTTATAATGGTACTATCGATGCCAAATCACCCACACACTTCTTCAACAAGGAAATGTGAAAGACTAGATGAACCAGTGCTAGTTCTGCTGGCAACTCTAACTCATAGGCCATATTACCAACCCTTGTTAGGATTCTGTAAGGACCTACATATCTATGACTCATCTTAACTTTATTGCCAAATATCATTACCCCCTTCATAGGTGATACCTTCAAGAAAACCAAATCATCAATTTCGAACTCTGAGTCCCTCCTTTTCACCAATGCATAGGTCTTGTGATGACTTTGAGCTGTCTATAATCTATCTCTGATGAGATGAAATTTCTCCATAACCTCATGAACGAATCTATCCCAATCAAGACAGCTTCACCTATTTCAAACCAACCAATGAGGGATCTGCATCTATGCCTATATAGTGCATCATACGAATTTATCTGAATACTGGAATGAAATATTTTCTTATAGGCAAACTCTACGAGCGGTAGGTTATAATTCCAACCACTCATGAAATCAATTACGCAAGCTCTAAACATGTCCTCTAAGGTATGAATGGTACTGTCTGCCTGAACATCTGTCCGTGGATGAAATGCTGTACTGAGATTTACTTGAGTATCAAGACCTTTCTGAAATGATTTCTAGAGAATAGAGGTAACCTGAGGATCTCTTTGTGAGATGATATAAAAGGGAACCCCTTCAACCTAACTATATCATTGATGTAGAGTTTGGAGTAGTCTTTCACTGAATCTGTAATCGTGACAACCAAGAAGTGAGCGAACTTCGTGTCTTTGTCCACTATCACCCAAATAGAGTCATGTTTTCTGTGAGTACAAGATAAACCTATAATGAATTCCATGTTTATCACTTCCCACTTACAAATAGGAATGCTAATATCTTGAGTCATACCTCCTTTTTTTTTTTTTGGTGTTCTTTCTTAACCTATTAATAGTTAGGACACTTAGCCACAAAGTCTGCCATGTCCCTTATCATGCCATTCCACCAAAAGACTTCTCGTAGATCACTATGCATATTTATGTCACCTGGATGAATGGAATAACTGGAGTTATAAGCTTCATTAAGGATCTGCTGCCTCAATTTACACACATCAGGAAAACACAAGCGACTTTGGTAACGAAGCACACCATCTCCTGTTCGGGAGCAAACCTCAACTTTGTACTGATGAATTGCACCTTTCAACTAAAGTAATATAAGATAACTTTCAAATTTTTACTTAAGATCCACTACCAATAAAGATTATGATTCAGTTTGAACTATCGCACCACAACCTGATGTGTATGGAAGGCAAACTCTTAAGCGAGGAAGCCGGTGTACATCTTTGGCTAACTCTTTCTTTTCTTCTGTAGCGACCCTCATAATGAACTAGGTTTAAATAGAGATTCAGATGCGTTTCATGAGTTAATAAGTTGTTAAAATGTTGAATTTTAGCATTAGAGGTCAGTTTGAAGAGTTAGGAAGTCAAATGTCAAGGGATGACCAAGACGTTCGATGACTAGACGTCTATGTGCTTGTGTGTGTTCAAGTGTCCCATTTCATAATTTTTGTGTTTTTTTGGGGTTCAAATTGATAGGAAAGGACCCTAAGAAATAGATTACCATTTTTAGGGCTTTAATGTCTGGGTACGACTCCACCTAAGACCCACGAGGGGCCCTAGAGGAGGACACCATCTCCTAGCCTAGAAGCTGCTAGGCAGCATTTGGCAGTGTCAAACGACGAACCAAACAATGGAAAATTGATCAAATGATGGCTCGTATTCCTATTAAGGTATGGTATTTCATCCTTGATTCTTCTCTCATTCAAGGAGCCAATCTAAAGACTTTTCAAAAAGGGTTTCAAATTTGTAAATTCTTCTCTTTTTAATTCTAAGCACGTGTCTTTGCATAAAAATGCTTTAATAAATGAAATATGATATTTTCAATGTTAGTTGATGATTTTAATGTCAAAACTCGATGAACCCATGCTCATGCAAATTCTCAACTTTTGACTTATGAAGTGGTTTTATCGTATACGATTAGATAATGTTAGAGTTCTGTTTCCTCATGTTGTATTGTGAATATTTATTGCCATTTATTCTTTATGGAGATTTATTGGAAATATTGAGAAAAGGTAGACAAGGCTTGGATGAAGGGCAAGTTGGTTTATATTGTTTAGTTCTTATTGAATTGATCTTTAGTGGCATGGTCCACCTTTAGTGGCGTGTTTACTTGAAGTATATGAATATATTTGCGTATTATGAGTATGGACTTGAAGGCATTGAATGTGTAGTAAAGTGATGTTATAACTTATATGCATGATATGTCTTAGGAAGTTGAAAATGTGTATCTTGAAGATGCTATGTCTAAATGAGGTATAATGTAAATGTGAAGCATGATAGTGTGTGAAATATGAATAATGTAGTATGATCACGTTTAGAAGTCAATGTTATGAATATGGTGGTTATGTGAAGAGTGTTCTCACATGTACTCTCGCACACACACTTTGAATGAATGAATGAAGTTAATGAATGAAAATGGGGGATTCTAGTGTCGACACTATTCGTGAGTAGAGATAAAGTATCTAATACCAACCCTACTATTCCTATGAATTCTAGTGAATTAAAATGGGGGATTCTATGGTAGACACTATTCATGAGTAGAAATGAAGTGCCTAATACCAACCCTACTATTCCTAATAACTCTAGTGAATTAAAAAGTGGGATTTTGGGGTGGACACTCTTCGCGAGTTGAGATAAAGTGTTTAGTAGCAACCTCACTATTCCCAGGAGCTTTCCAAAGAAAGGTTGGAGGTTGGGTACTTTTCATGAGTTGAGATGTAGTATTCCAAAGTAACCTCTAGAGATTAGTACTCTTCGTGAGTTGAGATGTAGTACATGGTAGAATCTATTAACCTATAGCTAATAAATGTAATGAATGTCTAGAACTCCGTGGGGATTTATGCTAGAACCAAGAGGATTTGAAGAAGGGGTGGATACTCTTCGTGAGTAGAGATGTTGTATCCAATGTACCTCTTGAGATGATTACTCTTCGTGAGTTGAGGTGAGTTACTTAGAAGAAATCTCCTTATTCTTTAACTATTAGCCCTCATAGGTTTAGCTATTGGAGATCTATGTAAAGGCTAAGAGAATGACCCTACCTTAGGCAAATGGGTATCCCTCATCCAGTAGGGGTTAATACCGGGATTCCATGTCTAGCTCTTATGGTCTATGTCGATTAAATATATCCCCCACAAATGAACGTAATGAACTAAGTATTCTTAAGTGTGTACTACTTAGGGTTGGTGATGGTTTGGGACGTCATCTATTCTTTGCACGAGTAGGCATTTTTTCACGAGCCGAGAGTACACCCTAGAAGAATGGTATTACTTGAATCGTGGCATGGAGTACTCGATCTCTTGGAGGGCTTGTACAATCCCTTTGACATCGTTCATTACATACATGTATCAAAAGTAGTGCGGAATTAAAACTTTTCACATAATCGAATAAAGCTTCAAAATATCTTTCATAGAAAACAAAACATAAGGAATAAGGCTAAGTCTCAAAGTCACCATCTTAACACACGAATATCTTGGGAACGGCCCATACATCAACATATAGAAATATCTAAGTCTATTACAATGCTTTTAACAAAGAAAACTAAACATAGTAATGTCGTCAGATTTAGTGAGGACATACCCAACTTTGGTTGAATGGATACTAATTTCCAAGCTTCACTTCAAAGGACTCCTCTCAAATGCCACCTAACACCTTTATAAATAGACAAAATATATGGAATTAGTACATTAGAATGCACTAAGTATGGTGACATGAAATTAAAATCATGTTAAAAGGAAATTTGTATAAAACATGCTCTTTTTGAGAAAACCTCATAATATAAGTATAAGAGTCACTCACAAGTCAACATAAGCACATATAGTCACATTAAATAACATAGCATATCATTACTTTAAACCATACAAGAATAAGACTCTCCTACCAAAGGTCCTCCCAAGGCTCACTTGAGTGAGACATAAAGCAGCCGCCCATACAAACCCTTCACACACACCTAAGAGATCCTCAAGGATTTCTAAGGTAAGATTATTCACTATGTTCAATTGAAGCCCCTACCTAAAGTTACTCTAAGACTCACCTAAGTAAAACATGATGAGACCGCCCATATAACCTCTCTAAGCTTACCTAAGCAATCCTTAAAGATACTCTAGATGAGTACTTTCCTATTTACATGAATTTAACTTAGTCACTATGTTAATTAGACCATTGAAGAGACATTCAACAATTAAGGACATCCACATAATGGTCTTGGAGATGACCTAGGAAACCTACACAATAGCATCTTCAAAGCCTACTCGTGCAATATCTAGATAATATCCTATTCCACTAGCTAAACTTTGTAGAACCTATAAAACACTAGAATGTATCCCATATAATGAGAATATAAAATACCCACATAGACCACACTAGCTAGGCATGGAATCCGGAGTCAAACCCTACTGTGATGGAGGATGTTCCACTTGCCAATGGTAGAACTAGGACACATCCAATGTTGGCACATGGTTAAGGAATATCAAGGGTTTCTTTGTACTCTAGTCTCATCTACAAAAGAGTCACTCCCCAAGCATACTCACTCGGTGCTAGCGTGTGTTCTCATAGAGTAATTCAATCAAGGAGCATAGGAAGAGGTACAATATAGAAGTCATAACCAAATCATAATACACCTTACCAAAGAGGGTCTACTAGGTCTGCCACACAATGGTAACTAAGATACCTCAATGACTTTCCTAAGAACGATTTCATGCCATTCCAGCCAACCAACCCCTAAGTCCATCATTCACACAAGAAGGATACCACTACTGCTTTCAACTTCAATGATATCATGACCTTCTATCTAGGTTGAATGTTCCACATAAATAACCCTCTTAACTATGTTCAAGGTCATATTTCAATCATATATATATACATACATGACAAAGGTGCTTTATCCTACTAAGTCAAGAGTCATATTCATATCTTCATGCATCAAGTAGAGGGACATACGTCTACCACAACAAGACACACATACTTCACATTATCACATATATCGTAACATTTAAGAAGCACATAGAGTCAACCAAGTCAACTATAAGTCACCCTATTCACTCCTATAGAATCATCACATAATCCATCACAAGACTCATATATTCGACTAAGAAGCATCATACTTCAATATAAAGTATATACATATTAAAACATCCCTGTAGCCTACTATAGACCCTATCATCAACTTAGAAGAACACATGCCTTGACTTCAAATATACACATAAGTCATATAGACCTCACATTGACCACATATACAAGTTATAATATGATAATATCATAATTCATGAAAGTAATGCTGACACAACCTTATTCTTTACAAGTATAGCACATAAGCAGCGCCACCATAAGTGGACCATACCATATCACAATTGAAACACCTACACTACACAATATATAGAGGGTTAGGTCAACATACCACCACTCTATTATCAACATCTCCAATCCATACAAGCTCTTACCAATAGCCATAATCACCAATTCAATCCAATAATCACAAAATATAATGATCCAAGATAATACAATATGAAATTCACCAATTTAGGACAACCTACATACAATTATAACATGATTCTTACATGATTCAACAACCCAAAGTAAACTACACAAGAATTCACACAATAGAGACATGATCAAATCACCCATAAAATAGTCAAATAAAGGATTTTATGATTCACATGGGCCCATAGGAATTTTGATCTAAATTCATTCAATTAACCTTAATTCAATCACAAATCATTGATTTAGAAACGTCTTATGCTAGAACCCATGGCTAGATTATCAAAATAGGACAATTTATCTTTTGAGAAGTCTTGAAAATTACTTTGAAGATTGTCTCCTTGAAGAAAGAAGATTCAAGTATGAAAACCATACTTTGATGAATATTATCCACTAAATTAAGAGAGAATTGATGGATAAATCAAGCTCGAAGATCCAATCTCCCTTCAAGCTTCAATGGAGTTCTAGAGTGTTCTTCTATAGGTTTGGGGTTCTCTTTTTGAATAATGAATTGACTTAGGGTTCTAGACATATAAAAATACTTAAAATACCCAAAAATCCCTTAAGTAACTGCCCAAATCAATTTTAGGAAGCTAGGTGTAATGCCTAAAATACCCACCCTTTGGCCAAGACCCTGCAGAAAATTCTGCAGGTCACCATCGACGGACCAGTCGACGCCTTGTAGATCCACCAACAAACCGTCCTTCTGGTTCGTGGTTTGAAACAGAGGCTATTAAAATGGAATCTTAATCTCCCCAGAGTAAGTGTCAGCCTACGCCACAACTGCTGGGATATTGATGGACCTACGGTCCATTAATTGTCCCTCGTTGGTTGGGACTATTTTTTGACAATTTTGCTCACAAGTTGGGTTCTCCTCAAGGACCCTTTGGTTGGTCCTTTGGAGTTTTTCCTGGATTTTTATTACCCAAATAGACTCGTATAAATGTTAGAAACCTCTCACATCAATTTCAACAAAAACGAACACGTAAAACATGCAAAAGCACACATAAACATACAAGCACATCTCAAGGCAAATCTTTCAAACGTCATGGACGTTCTTGGACGTTTGACCTCAAAACATCACAAAAATTTATATACTGCCTCAAAATACTATTATAAAAATTTTTAGGACTTCAAAACCTCATGAAACACATGTTAGGTTCTATGTTCACCTAGTTCATTTTAGAGGTGTTACACATTTGGGGGGAATCTTTGTGTATCCTTATATGAAAATGTATGAATGGGTTACTATGTGATGTTAATTAAGTAAGCTGAATTTATGTGACTGTTAATGAAGCATGTTGAGCTTATGTCTCATATAATGAAAAATATGTAAAAATGTTGAATGTGATGTGCCTAGTCTAGGGTGATTCCTAAGGAGCACTAAGTGGAAGTAGTAGTATGAGATGCTACTTTCATATTGCACAAAGTGTAACTTGGGGGTTTGTCTTGAAGGATTTTATTTATGTTAAGTTCTTAAATGTATGTATTTTTCCTCTAGTACCTTTAGTAATTCATGTTGACTTGTCCAACTGAAATAAAGCATGCTTATCTTTGGTAGTCTTAAGGATCTCTTAGGTGTTTATTGAAGAGGTTGTATGAGCGGTCTCTTCACATCTCATATTCGTGAGTCTTAGGATAATTTTAGATACAAAAGGTCTAAATGATAAATGGATTACTTGATGAGTATGACTAAATGTTAAAGTTCATGGAAATATAACTTGAATGATAAATGATGACTATAAGATGTTTTGTTCACTTGATTAATGAATGTTTTACTAAAATAGCATGAAAGGTTTATTTTAACTAAAATGTCCTCTTCAACATGTTTTTGCATAATGCCATACTTAGTACAATATCTATGCTAACCATATACTCTTCTATATTTCTAAAAGTATAGGTGGAAGGCAAGTGAAGGTTCTTATAAAGAAAATCTTGGGATATTCTCTCAAGATTGGTATGTACTGATATGTTCGAGGACATAGACTATGTTTCTTTTATCTTCTTATTTTAAGACTTTGTCTAAGACTTAGTATGTCTGTTAAAATGTAAAGGGCCGTGACACTATGATTTTAAGACGTGTCTAAGTTAGCTTGTGATGATGAGACTTATCCCTTATCTTTTTATAAAAGGGTTTCTTATTAGTTATATTGTGAAAAGTATAATTCCGCACTTCTTTTCATACCTATGCAATGAACGAAAACTAAGATGCTTGTACAAGACCTCCGAGAGGTAGAGTACGCCGTGTGGAGACTTAAGAGTGCTCTAACTTCTAAGGTGTACTCTCAGGTAGTTACAAACTTAGTATCAGAGCATAAGGTTTACGAAAATAGTTTAGGGTCCAAAGACTCATAAGCCACGTCTAGTAGAGTCTTGTTAATCAGTGTGAGTCACGACACATCTATGTGCGAGAAGCTATAAATGTCTTTCCTAATCTCTTATCTTTGTGTTTATAATATTTGAATACAAGAAGGGCACCTGCAAGAAGATGAGAGGAAAGAGTAGTTAATGAGGGAGTTCTTTCACGAGGTGAACAAGTCCCTATAAATAACCAACAAAATGTGAATGAGGAGGTCCCCCTCAAGTTCCCCAAGGTCCTCAATCTCCCAATGTTGAAGGGGGTATATCTAATGTTGAGATAAGGGCTGCTCTTCGATCTATGACTCAACTCATGATGACTCAAGCTCAAGTCTTCACTAATCATCTGTTCGCCCAAGCTAACCTAGGAGTTGGACCTCAACTTAATGCAAGTACTCCCACTTCTAGAATCAAGGATTTCATGAGGATTAATCCTTCTACTTTCCATGGCCCCAAAGTGGATGAGGATCCAAAGGATTCATAAATGAGGTGTTCAAGGTGGTGATTCTATGGGTGTGACTTCTCGAGAGATAGCAAAACTAGCTGCTTACCAACTAAAATATATGTCTCAAGTGTGTTTTGAGAAATGGAGAGATGAGAGACCTTTAACGGAAGGCCCGGTAGATTGGTAAGTGCTTAAGACATTTTTTATTTATACGTTTCCCCCCATATATATGAGGGAGAAAAGTTAGTAGGATTCATGAAGCTTCGTCAAGGGGGAATTAGTTTGAAGGTGTATTCTCTCAAGTTCACTCAAACTCTCTAAGTATGCCCCAACTTGGTAGCTAACTCTAGGTTTAGAATGAATAAGTTCGTGATGGGGGTGTCTAGTTTGTTGGAAGAAGAGAGTCGTACGACAATGCTCCATCATGATATGCATATCTCTAGACTCATGGTGTATGCTCAAAAAATTGAGGAGTCCAAGCTTAGAAAGATGAATGGAGATGGGAAAAGTCTAGGTCGAATGAACCAAGTCAATCTAAGTCTAAGAAGAGGTTCTATAATCAAGATTCTTCCATGATAAACAAGAATAAGGTCTCCAACAAAAATTCTCAACGAGGTGCTGTACTTTTGAGAGGCCTAGATGTACTACATGTGGGAAGCAAAATTTGGGTAAGTGTCTTGCCGGTACAGATGGATGTTTTGGATGTGGTAATAGGGGTCATAAGATGAATAATTGTCCGGTCCTCAAGGCAAAAGGGAGGGAGACCAACCAAGCTCACCATGACGGCCCAGATCCTAATGCTCCAAGAAGAATCATTTCAGTGCACTTCTAGCTGACAAAGAAGGTAATCCGGAGTGAAGGCCCCGGTAAGTCATAGTTCCTTATGGTTGTTTTGTTTTTTTCTACATGGGTTTATCCTATGTGGGGGAGAATGAGTTGAGTAGTAGCGTGGTTGATATCCTTATGTTTTCCTTCTATTCTCACTCAAGCTTGAAACCAAAATTCTTAGTAGTTTGGTTATGTTTTGGGGTCTTGCATATGATTATGAGTTGCATGTCTCCTCATATTATGAGCTTCATTGATAATATGATGTTTCACATGCTCTTGATAAAATCATAATTACATGGGAAGATTGATAGTTAATCAATATCTCTCATGTCAATGTGCATATAATGATATTTACTCAATTTCTTCAAAGATTGTTATGATTATGTGCCAATGTTTGATTGAGATATATTACATGTTGAGATTTATAATGATGTGATGAGCATGTCTAATGTTGGAGAAGGTAGTTCCTCAATAAATGAAATGAAAATGATGAAGTAGGTGTGCACCTTGAATTGTGGAAATAGTTCCAAATTTGCCTGTGCTGTGTAAAGTGCTTAATGATATGAAGTTGGTGTTCCATGTAAGTTCGGTGCATTGAGTATGAATGTTATGTCCATGATGATATGTATTGTGAGTTGTTACTTTAGTCCTTGATGTTCTTGAAAGTGTTGAGCATCATTAGAGGATGAATGATTTTCTAAGTGGGGGAGCATGTAGTGACCTTCATAATGAACTTTGATCATCCGGGTACGACTCCACCCTAGGATCCATGAGGGCCCCTAGAGGAGGACCCCATATCCTAGCCTAGAAGCTGCCAGGCAGCCTCCTTGGCAGTGTCAAACGATGAACCAAACGATGGCCAATCGATCAAACGAAGGCTCATCAACATGGTCCGTCAATTGGACCTGCAGGCCTGCACAAAAGTGAGTCTCTGAATCAAACGATGCCTATGCAGGATGGTCCGTCTATCAAACGACGTCTTGTACATGATGTCCGTCGTTTGATGCCTGCAACACTGCCTGCATTTTGCCAATTTAGGGGTGAATTGGGAAATTCACCCTACGTCCTAAATAGCTAGTGGTCGGATGTTTTAAAGGGTTTTAGGTATTTTAAGTTATTTTATACCCCTAGATCCTAAGTTAGTACTCACTTTTAAAAATTAAAACTCTTCTCCCATGAAAAACTCTCTCAAGATCCCTTGAAGCTAGAACTCAAGGAAGGTCTAGGATTGAAGGTTTTGGGTGGTTTATTAAGCAAATTTTGAGGGATTTATTAATATTAAGGTATGGTAGTTTATCCTTTATTCTTCTCTCATTCAAGGAGCAAATCCAAAGACTTTTCAAAAAGGGTTTCAAATTTCACCAAATCTAGTGGGATTTATTCATATTTAGGATCTTTGCATGATTGTGGCATGATCATTAATACTGATTCCCAACAGAGGGGACTTATAATCCTATATGGGCACATAGTTCTAGGACTACGAGGGTACGCTAAACCCAGTGCATATCTTTGTTAAGTGTATGCCTAACTGAATACATATGAGTCTAAAATTCACTAATTACTGAGTAGATCTATACATGCAACATTTATATACTGAGAATATAACATTCAAATCTGGAGCATGATTTTATATTTCACAGACATGACAAGTATAATTCATGAACTAAGAGTATTTAAACAAATAGGGTTCTGACTTTTCTACAAGGAATTAAGCAAAATTTCCAGGTAAACATGTTATGTAGACTATGGATACTATAGGAATTGAAATCACCACAATTCACCAACTTTTACAAACCCTACGTTTAAACAATTTACGTGGAATCAAGGATTTGAATGAATTATAGGGACACATGTGATGAAAGAAACCTGCTAGTGAAATCCCACATACATAGTGACAAAATCTATTGAGAAATCCTTTGGATTTCGGGGCTGAACTTTGAAGAACATTGGTGCTTTTTCTTGAAATACACTGGTGCCTCGTTCTATTGTTTTTGTTCTAACTTGGATGATTTTAGGAGAATGAGGGTTCATATATGTATGACTGGATTATTAAGCTTAAAATGAGTAATATGATGTATATTATGCATCAAACGACATACTTTGAGTGCCCAAAACATAGGGGAAAAGACAAAAACTACCCTAAATTATAGCTAATGAAGTGCCAGTCTCGAGGGGTACTGACATACAATCATTTTAACCATTGTCCATAAATTGGGTCATCGTTTGAGGTGTGTCTGATAGGCCTTCACTAAAACAAGCATAATTTTTTCTCCGATCTTAAATTCTAGCAAACTCGATGGTGTTAGAAACAACACTCCATTATCTTTAATTTGATACGTCTTGGAATACCTAATTCATTTTGTTCTTAAATATATGACTGTTTGAAGTTGACCAAAACAACATTTTTCCCTAAATAGATGCTGACCCTCACCTACGGCCTAACCTACGATCCATAGGTCCACCCACTGGCTAAACTGGTCGCCAGTGGGTGGGACTAGAGACCCCTAAGTATATAATCCAGTGAACCCACCTAGGACCATGGGTCCATCGACAGACCATGGACCACGACCGTAGGTTTCATCTTTTCAACCTGAAATTCCTCTAAGTATGGAAGCACCTACGAGACCTACCTACTATTCGTGTATTGAATGACTAATCGTCCTGAAGAACCGTATAAAAGTACTGGGATCTACATTTTTGATAATTGGGACTAGATCATGGGCCCACATACAGACCGTTTGTCAGACCATAGATCGTCGATGGCTTGAAACTATATTTTTTCCTAACTTCTCGAACCCGAGGTTTTACAACCTTAGCTAGTACAGTGATAGTTTTATAATAAGAACCAGAAACATGAGAAATCTTAAATAGGTTATTATTAACCACATAAATTCTCTATTACTGTCACATAATTTTTGAACCGAGATGGTCAACCAGCCATACTAACTAATATTTATTTTGGTACTTTTAATTTACATTGCATATGATTTGTTTATCATGATCATTTATATACCACAAAAAACATTAAACTATGTAATCTCACATGAATATTTATATCCCAGTTTGATTGTACTAATATGAAGATCTTAAACTTTCTTATGTTTTATAGTCACAATATAATTATTTTTCTCCTTGACTATTTATTTGAGGCGTAAAAAGTTCCTTTTGACACTTAATAGAATTCCAATATCATGAGCAATGTTGTTTCTTTGAGTAGTTTGAACATTCATCATTGTCATGGTAAATATTAGTTACAAGCAAAAATTGTTTCTATTAGGTACATAGTAAGAATTGATGAAAAATGGAGGGAACATGCAAAGAGGAATTTGAAAGTTTCTCTTATACTTTAGTAAGAAGAAGTATTTTGTCCCTAATTGGTGGTGGAAAGTAAAAATAAAATATTTAAACAGACGAACACTTCTACTAGTTATTCAAAGGGTTGAAAAAAAGGACCCCCCTCACACCATCGTCGTCGCTCGCTTGGTTTTGACTTGAGATTTGAAAAATGATCAATATATTATTTTTGTACAATGTTTGTTTTATTTATTCTGCGCGACTAGTGTTTAAAACATCTTTCCAATTTTATTTGAATTTCCCACCGTTGGAAATGCCTGTTTTGAAAGGTTGTAAATTTTAAGAACAACCATGACCATTCGGGAAGGTTGAAAACTTTCATGAATGGTCGTGTGATTTTTGAAAGGTTGCAACCTTTCAGAACCAGTGCTTCTTTGCTATAAGTACTTGTGATTTCTTATACTTTTCACTAACAAAATTTCTGAACTTCTTCTTGTTATTTTGCACAAATTCATTAGTCGTGTACCGTATTGCAGTTGAGTAATATTATTTTGGGTATCAATACACTAGTGAATAGAATCGTCTTATCCTAGAAGGATCTATTCCAATTCAAACCTGAGATATTAGAGGATAATAATATCTTTAAAGGGACATTGTGCATTCAGTAGACTCGATTTTCTTTCTTTTCTATTTCAAACGATTGTTACAGATTACTGCACATTTTACAGTTATTGATTTATGTTAATTAATTTCTGTTCTTCACTACATGATCTAAACTTTGGAATTTATTATTTCTGCAAAGTGTTGTTATCATTTGTATTGGCTTAAACATAGGTTGAATAACACTTTCATGATTTTCTTTTGCCCTTAATACCTTCTTCTTACTTTTTTCTTTCAGTACCTTACCAAATATCATTTTAAACATATAGAGGTACATAAGCAATGACAAATTTATGCAGTCACGATTTTTTCTCCTTTGATAATTTATAATAAAACATACCATAATATTATGATTTACTAAAAATACTTGACCAATGACCATTTATATCAAAATAAAATTTTCTTATTTATCTCAACCTCTCGTAGAGGTGAGTTGTGACATTTATCTAATTATGTATGAACATAATATTAATCATTTCATCATATCATAACACATTTACTTTGAAAAATGGTCGAGCATTCACGATGCTTATTGAAAGTCACATTCTCTTCAAATAATAAACTATGATCATATTATATTTTTCATAATTTTTCAGTAGAAATACATTTTCTTGCTTAGAAATTTATCATATTTATATGACACGGCTTAACATGTGTACTATCACTCTTTTCTTTGATGATTTATAAACTTGTAAAATTATTAGGTCGTACAATAACAATGTGTTAAATGACCCTCTATACTACTTTGATGACAAAAATTATCTTCACTCTTTGAAAAACCATTTTGAGAACTCACAATATTCTTTCATATATAATTATCACAATGATGACTATTATAATTTTTCCTCCATTTTCATATTTATATGTTCAATTATAAAATTATTTTGTAATCCTTCAAGCTTCTAATGTATTGTCATCACATTCACTTCAAAGAATGGAGCATATTCAATGAGATGAACTTCACAATTTTTATCAAGAGGATATCGATATTCTCAGTCATCATTTTATCGTTAATATATTGTAGTAGACATTAACCCATGTCCTATCCATATAAATACATGTTAGGAAAAAATAAATGGGACTTGAACAAAAAACATTATCATGTTGGTGCATCGAGAATTTAATCGGTGTCTTAATGTTTTGGTGCAATAAAATCCATTGGGGTAGAACACTTTAGGCTACGATAGGGTTAGAAGCCAATGACGTAATAGTGGATCAAGATTCAAAGTCCATAATTTATCCTCTTGGTAAAATGAAACTTATTTAGTCATATCCTTAATCAATGTATTAAAAGCTACTTCGAAAATATTGTTAATGAAGTTACGGTTGATCATAAAAATTAAACTGTTAAATTACACATTAACACAATAGGACTTGATAAACTAACGTCCAGTTCCAGCATAGCATAGATCAGAGAGATTTTTTCTAATAGAAATAATAAGATTTGATTAAAATGATCAAACTTTTACTCATCTTAATACCTTCCTACAAACAATATAAGTTTCTTCACCAAAACCTTTGTTAGTCTCCATAAAAATAAAATTATGAAAGAAAGAGAAGCAAAATCACTTGATAAATAAACTATCAAATTTAGCTGTGTAATTATTAATTACATAATAAAATATTTCTCGAAGGAAAAAGATATAGATATAAATTATAGAAAAATATTATCTTATTGTCTATAAACAGAAAATACAACAAATATTAAATCCTTCTAATTATAATATTAGTCACTAGGCTGTCAAAATAAAATAGAGAAAGATACCCCATTTTTTCTTCTTAATAGTTTAAATATGTTGAAACTATAGTGTGGGAATAACAAACATAAGGAAGGTACATGTCTAAAATGTGATTACAATGTATTTTACCTTGTATTTACTCATATAGATTATGGAAAAGAGTTACGTGCAGAATATTTTAAATACATACATTCATGAGTTTGTTCGATACACATTAAAGTCTAGTATACTAGCAAAGTAATATATCACTATTCAATTAATTAATTTATTTAGATATATTAGAATCTCCTACCATTGGATAACTAAAGAATGATTAACAAAGAGTAACCTCACTAGTATGTGAAAATCGTGAAAGTTAAACAAGCACCTCCCTTTAGTTCTTGACGAGGAATGAACTATTTGTATTGATAACGTGTTATAATATAAAGACAAAACTAAATTCAAATGGAAATAGAAATAAAGAGAAAACTATAAAGTAGTAATATGGATAGTAATCCCGTTTTGAGTGTGTTGTATTGCATTCGGAATGCCTTATTTATAGGCATAATATGACTTGGAGAAGTCATACTTCTATAGTATCAAAATTGAGGTCCATCATATGGATTCCATAAACATTACTAAAAAATTGACAAAGAAGACGCAGGTCCATTGCTTTTCTTTTTATATTGTCAAAATTGATGGCAAAGCGATGTAGTCCACTTCATTGCTTTTTTGCTTGATGATAAAATTTTTAAAAAGGGCTATCCTAGCCCCACATGGCCAGAGCCTCATAGACCAAGGAATTTGATGGGCTAGGGTAGGCTAGTCGTTCATACGGAAGGGTCTTGAAAATACTCAACCAACCCAACCCTAGAAAGGTCGCATGCTGGGGTATGCTAGATCTTTTTTTTTCAAACATAAAATTCTACGACATCAAGAAAATGAACAGGTCAAATATGGAAAATAATGACGTTGTTTCAATAACACTAGTGGATAATCTAGTGTAATTATCATGTATCTAGGATAGCATATACGCGAGATACATATATCTGATGTGATGCATTCCAAATACGGGAGAGAGATAAGAAAGTGATGAGCAAGACGGGAAGAATGTGTGGGCTCAAGATTTGTCAATGTATTCTGAATATATGCAAATTCACTTTGAGTTAGAGTGCATTTAGAACAAAATACACTTTTTTGAGTCCATATATATACATGTATCAGGACACATAAAAGTCTGGTAAGATTCGTACTATTAACACATAGCATGCATCTAAGCAATTAGCTCATACACTAGTGAACCCCGACTCAGCCCTGGTCAAGCCTCAAGGGTCATAGGGCTTATATAGGTCAAGCTTATAAGCGCTAGTTTTAAATTGGCTTCAAAATATCTATCCAATCCTACATCAAGATGGGCTGGGTTGGTTTAGGCCAAGCCGATGGTCTAAGCCCATTCTGTTCTCTCTACTTGACGCTTTTTAAAATGTGACGGACGACAACGCAAAACAGAGAAACATAGTGTCTTTTTTATTTTTTATTTTTAAAATTGATATCTTGAATAATGTAATGATGTCCCTTGCCTTTTTTAAAAAAAAAAAATATAAAAAGCAACGGACAAAGCGACTCTGTACTTCGTTTATTTTTAGTTTATTTTTAAAAAAAAATTCTGAAAAGTGACAAACTTAGAGACGTAGTTTGTTGTTTTTATGGAATTTCATTCTTTTAAAATGCAGAAAAGTGACGTAGTACAGTGCTTTAGTGGAATTTATATTTTATAAAACCCAGAAAGCGTCGTGCTAAAGGACCATGTCCGTCGCTTTTCTGGGATTTTTATTTTAATAATGAAGAACACACAAGACAACCCTATGTATCACTTTTTCGGTATTTTTTTAACAACAGATAATAGCAGCTTCTGGCATTGAATTCAATTTGACCCATTCATTGGCATGCATACAATAAACATACTAGACATAATATATACTAACAAACAAGACTAAACCTCTAAAAATACTTGAGTGAAAATTTAGAGATTTATAGTGTCTTTAATGAGTTATAGATATTGATGAGTCCACAATTTGGACTCATTTAGGGATTTATTTTCATAGTTTTGGTGTCCTTAAATGCATATTTTATCCATATAACTGATATAAATTCTTTATTTTCAGGGATTTGAATTGAGGAGCAAAACATGGACACTAAGGAGCAAAAAAGTAACACGAAAACTAAAAAACGAAGAAAAGAAGGTTTGAGGATCACCTAACCCTTTAGGCGTGTCACTGAATGACGTTGATCACACTTTATGTTCCTTAAATCAAGTCAATGATTCAAAGAAGCAACCAACGAGTCACTGAACATTCCCGTGCTGCAATGCTATATCACCCAAATTTACATAACATCAATGATTCTTAAGGCAAAAGAAAATGGCGATACAAATGACAAAGGGCGACTTGTCGAGTGTACTGGCGATCTCAACTTATTTCACCGACTGACCATTCACAACACAATTCTCGACAACTATAAATACCTCTTTAAATTCTTGGTTTATAATTAGACATTAAGCAATCAGCTTTGGAATTATCATTCTAGCTTCGAACATTGTCTTAGATATTTTTTCCTTTAGCTTTTGAAGATATTATGATTTCCTATTCCAAGAAATTGGAAGTGGGTGTTGAAGATTCTTAGTTGTAGACCTATGTAAAGACAAAATCAATTGTACTAGTTTATGTAAACACCAGTTGGTATTGATTTCTTGTTCTTTACTATTTATAGCAAAAACCCAAATTCTTGGGGTGTTATTATGTAATTATGGGTTGATATAACTGTTGGGTATTTCTTATTATTAGTCTATTTGTTGTGTAAAAGTGATTTCGTTCACTAGTTGTGGTTTATTTTAATAGTCTTGTAGTTGTAAATACAATCTTAGCTTAGTGTATTGGGCTTGCTTGAGATACAGGTTTTGAAACCAAAACTAATAAATTGATGGGCTGCAAGTTGTGGGTTTTCATGGTTTCAGCTTGTCACGTCCTAGGAGCACCCCCTAGAAGTAAGATGGTGTACTTGACCTCTCGGAGGTCTTATACAATCCCATAGTTATCATTCATCACATTAACATAGTAAATTTAGCAGAAAATTTAGAACTTTTCATAGCATATCATATGCTAGAAACATTACTTCATACATACATACATACATACATACATACATACATATATATATATATATATATATATATATATATATATATATACATATTTAGCCTTAGGCCTCGTTTCAATCTTAAATTCAACAACATTAGAGTACATTAGGGACACGACCCTTAATACATAATCATAAGTACAATATTTAAACACTTTACAGTAAAGACTGAGCATAGGAAATTCTTGGACTTAAGGAATCCTTTCATTCAGCTTGAGAATCATCTATCAAGCTCTTCACCATTCAATACATCCTTTAAGCATCCATAACCTACACTTTGTGTAAAAAGTAGAGAAGAATGAGATTAGTACAAGAATGCACTAAGTATGACAACCATGCAAAAACATGCATTTAAATGGGACATTTTCTTGAAATCATACATCATGCCTTTTTGAGTGAATTTTCATAAAACCTTTATCCGATAGCATTAATATCATTCACATGCTTCATAATAAACATATTCAAAGGCCAAACACTTCATAAGAATACATATAGAATTTATGACATTTCCAAATCACATTACATTAAGCTATTCCCACTTTATAGTGAACATTTCTTTCTTTTATTCATTAACCTCCCAAGTGAACCTCTAGTGATACTTGGTGCAATGCATCACCTTAAGGCCATAAGTAAATATACATATAACCTACATAATCCAACACATATCATAATAAAAGCATCATATACCAAAGACACATTTAAGTCAAGACTACATTGGCTTTACAATAAACTATTTCAAGTTGTACATATTTTTACTTCTTTTAACAGCCATCATTATAAGACCTTGTTCATGACCCCAATCTTAGTCTACTCGTGCAATGTACATGTGAAGCCCCATAAACCCCACACATACTTAGTAAACCCTTCATGAGACCACAAACTTTAATATTTAATTCATACATAAAAAACTAAGTGAAGGCAACTTCATTCATGTCAACACAAGACTTTCATCATGTAGTCACTTAGACCAACATAGTGCATATAAGGATAAGATCACATATCATAGATTCATACCATGCACACCTTCATAAGAAGTATATAGATACTACAATGTCATGCATAAGGACATAAACATAATCATATACATTAGGTCACCACCCTAAGACTTCTTAAGGAGCTACTCCTGCAATGTCTAGATGGGTTCAATACTTCCATCTATACTAAGTAACCTCCCTTAAGTCATCCTTGTTAGGATCCTATTCATTTACTACCATTATCCATTTTACTTTAGGGAAACTATAGCCTTAACCAACACTAAGACCATGGGTTCTAAACATGGAATTTGGTGTTGTAGAGCCTTACACCAATGGAAGGTGTTCTTACCTAGTCAAGGTAGAACATTAGCACATACTAACATACTAAGTGAATTCGCACTGCTACATCCTATGTGGCAAGCATAGTTTTGGAACTTGGAGGTACATGTGAAAACCCTATTTATGCCAAGATGGGGCATTATGGTTGTTCACTTATGGAAACCCTATTTATGCCTATTAAGTCATTGTGGTTTC
Organism: Solanum arcanum; assembly: GCA_027789145.1. Taxonomy (NCBI): domain Eukaryota; kingdom Viridiplantae; phylum Streptophyta; class Magnoliopsida; order Solanales; family Solanaceae; genus Solanum; species Solanum arcanum. The sequence continues at coordinate 52,471,385 of CM050933.1, forward strand.
CACCACATGAGATTTATGTTATACCTTCCTTCCCACATTGGGAAGGGACACATACTCATATGCAAGTTCACTCGGTGCTAAGCTAAGTTCCCTTTATTAAAAGCCTTCATTATTATTACTTTATAAAATATAGACTTAGGAGATTCATCCCCTCATATACTTAGCTCATAGGTCATAGATGGAAGTTCATCAACCTAAATCATGTGATAAGATCCTTTCACATGACATAACATAAGTATTAGCACTATCTATTTTAGGATACACTTGAGCACACCTTTTAATGCTCCTCTGTTGACTAGATCATCATTCATGTGTGTGTATACATATATGTGAGCAAACCTTTCACATAACACATAATGTTACACATGTTCTTATATCAAATCATAAGTCTATATGAGTACCTATATGAACAATCCTTACATATCAACAATCCAAGACACTATGCATATTCATGCTTCATCATATCATATACTTAACATCATAACATCTATTTCATATTCATAACATGTTGATACAATCCTATGCATGTCCTTAGAAGACCAACCTAGGAACTATCCCATCAAGGTGCACATGTGCAATACATAATCAAAGTCCCTTACCCTTGCCTATTCTAGTACATCTATCAAGTCATCCTAGTGAATGATAAATCAAACAACATCATAGAATGGTTAGCATTACATAAGACTCATTTATTTAAGACTTACAACATTCTTACAGTATGCTTTAGTGTTTATGTACTTATCTTAGATTTACATCACATATAGAATTATAAGACCTCATCAGAGGCAGCATGTACATATAACCTTAACATAGATATTTACATGTTCATAACAATAGTACATCAAGTAGATTCACAACTAGAGCAGAACACTAGGCACAAGTTATACATAAGGTGATCATCATAATCACCCCTCATATGATCATCAATTTTACTTCAAGGCCATGGTCAAGACATATATAATGACAATAAAGTAAACACCTCCACCATAAATGGACCATACCACACAATGCCATACAAGGCTTCATCAACTACATTAATATAGAAAAGTAGAGGATATAAGCGTTCTTACCAATTTCTCACCCTTTAATCATCATTGATCAATACACCTCGTTTATCAACAATTCATATATATGACAGTAGCTAAAGAGATCATTGATCAACCTAAATCATGCTTTATCTACTCTAACATTTAGATCATATTATGTTTATGGCATTTTCAATTTATATAATTTGAAGAAAAGTTTATCCCTTATCAATTCTTTCTCACTTTGATTATCCATTTGTCATGCTCACAATTAATCAATAATAAAATTAAAAGGCATTAGTTAAAGATACCATGGCTTAGACGAAATCCTACTACAATTTGCCAAGAGGTCAAGATTATAGTGAACAATCATGGAATTACAATAGAGAGGAATTAGGGATCAAGTCTCCAAGCATCAATCCACATTGTATACCATACAATTGACCATATACAACATCATTAACCAATTACCATGAAATCGAGATGCAAGACAACCAACCTAACGTCAAGATCACAGTTACCATTTGATAGACTAGAAGAACCTAGTTTAATTCATATAAGCCTTCTATACTTTAATTATACAAGATTCATATCCATAATTGTTACATGATATTAACCTAAAATAGTAGATACAACCAACTTAACATGAGCGAGCACTCTTATACAATTAAGGACCCACATTACAATGATCACATTGATAACTAGTCTAGGCATGTTCAAACTTCATATATTATCCACATGGATCCTTAAACATCAATTAAACATCAATTCACGTAAATAAAAGTATATATATACATTTCAATATAAGAGAATCAAAATTTAATCATTAATAAAACATAATCACAAAGCCCATGCAAGGACTAAATTGATTTAGGAAGGGAATATGGGTTCATCATGCAATTGGAGTAAAATCACATTAAAAACAATACATTAACATCAATTCATCATTATTTAACCTTTTAAAACGTTTTTAGAAAGAACCCATGGATAGGTTGAAGAAGAAAATTTTTTATCATACTTTATTTTTGAAGCTTTGATATTAACTCTCTAGATGGAAAAGTATAACTAGAGATGAAGGATAACCATACATATTTATAGTTGAAAACCTCTAAAACTTGGTGAGTAAACCATGAGAATCCAATCTACAAGCTGTTCTTGAGCTTCAACAACAATGGAGGTTTCTAGAGAGAGTTGGTTTTGGAGGGAAAGTTCAATTTGAGTGAATGAGATTGGGAATGGGTTGGTCACGATTTAGATTACTTATATACACCAAAAAAAGGTAAATAAATAAATTATAGTAAGTTTTGGACGTGCCTTAACTAAAACAGTACGCAGGCAACAGTACAGGCTACGACGAACCAACATCGACTGGACGTCCTTTGGCTTCCGTTGATTGGACATTGGCCTATATTGGGTTGAGACCTACCCAGGCTAAGTGTAAATTGAATAAACCTAATCAACGGTCCATTGGTCAACCAACTGTCCCTCGTTTGGTTCAGTTGATTGACACTGCCAAGGCAGTGTATCGACAAGCCTTTGGTCCTTCTTGTGGGACCTTTTGTGGGTCCCTTTAGAAATTGTACCCGGATGTTTCCAACATAAATACACACTTCCAAACAGGCTAGGTCCCATCAAGACACACTTGGACGTCTCAAGGGCTAACTTTCGAACGTCTTGGGCGTTCTTGGACATTTAACCTCAAAAATACACGAAACGCCATATACTATCATTAAACATCACTATAAATCATTTTATGACTTATTAAGCTCATGAAATACACATATAAGCATGCATAGACACATGAGGCACATAGGTGACTAGTCTTCGAACGTTTTGGTTGTCTCTTGATGCTTGACTTCCAAATTACCTCAAACTGTACACACTTCCTCAATACCATATCATAATTCATTTTAGGACCTTATAAACTTAATAAAAAAATTTAGGATCTAGACACCATAACTCATTTTGGGGTCTTACACAGCTCGTGAGAGTGAATCCTTAACCCTCTTCCACACATTCAGCTCGAGAGAGTGAATGGACTAAGGCGAAGGTTGTGCTTAATTGACAGTTATTGGTGTTTTAGAGAAATCAATTTTATTCAGGTAACTTTCTCGAGAAATATTTTACCCCACTAAATTCTAGCTTAATCACTAATATGCAGCTATTTACTAGTAATTGCAATTACCTAGTTGTTTGTCTTATCCCATAATCCTATCCCATCCAAAGAATCCCGTCTCCATACTTTTAGTTTAGTTTATTTTCTATTTTAGATGATAAATAACTAAAAAACCCTTTTTAATAATTGACATTTGTGTCACCCTTCTGATTTGTGATGTTTTCATTTGTAAATGTCTTTTAGCTATAACTAATTTGAACTGATTCACAGTTGACTATCAGGTCTCGGAATCACTCCTTGTGAGGTTCCACCCCAAACTCACTTAGTTGGGTTATAATACTGACTTATGACCATCGACACTTAGTATCTAATGAACTGCCCGGATGCATTAATCAAATAGCACCGCTTCCAGGAAGTGGTGTTATTTGAGAATTTTGATTAAGTTGAATTTTTTATCTTGCTATTTATAGTGATACTTACCTAGTTTTTAGTTTTGTTTTGATTGTTTGCGTGTCTAAACAAGAAAGATCAATAAGAATGATAATTGTGAGGACCACATGGACAACACTATGTTGAAATTGCTGAATCATAGGGACAACCTCCTAACGTTCAAGCAAGTAGGGGGGCGAAACTATCCATGAGATATGGCGGAGATTTCAAAAAAGACTTGAAATAGGTCCAACACATGGAATTTCGAACGAGTTGCTACTAGAACTCTTCTATAGAGGTCTTAGTCTCAAAAATAGAAGTACTGTTAATCATCTCTTTGCGGGGTGTTTGATTTACCAACCATATAAAGTAGTGTCTTAACTCCTTTATGGAATGATTATAACCAACAAGGAGACAGAGAAAGACCAAGAATAGGCAGCATGTTGATGCAACTAGAGTCTCTATCAATGATAGTCAAGGAATTGAAGGAAGGGTCTAAGAAAAAGGAAAAGCATTTCGCCCTTCGCGAGTGTTCAGAGATGAAGAAGCGAAGGGTGGACAAAATGAGGAGGACCTCTCACTCATTCGACATAGAATCGAAGAAAAAGATAAGGTGTTGAATGAAATGAAGAGAATATCGAAATGTTATATTATATGAGGAAATCTCATTCTATGATTATCTAGCTAATAGACGCCCACATGAACCAAGTGATATCATGCCTTTATTCACATTCTACAGAGAGGTTTCCTAGTGACACCATGGATAGCCCAAAAAATGAAGTGTAGGTGTATATTGCGTCACACCATGATATTAGCTAAAGAGCTGCTTTGGAGGCAACCCTAGAACCCTTTAACTGCTTTATTTTTGCTTAAAAAATAATCATGTTTTGATTGTGCAGGTTAGAGTGTGGAAAGTGTTGAAGAGTGCAGGCTGACAAGCTACTGGCTCAGTTGGCCAATCACTGGTGAGATCGGCGTGCCCTAGTTGAACCACTGTTTGACCCAAGTCAACTTGGATATGGGTTCTATCAAACTCTACGAGCTAACGAATAACTTGACAAATCGCCGACTAGTTTAGTGACCACGATCTAGCCTGCCATTCTGACCTCACTTTTACAGAAGATCTTGTAAGAATCAGCGAGGTAAGTTACCCCTTGGCTTGTCTCCGAGTGAATCAGTGACCACGACTAATGTCGCCGAATGGGGAAAATATTGGACGATTTATAATAGCCAAAAGGTTTAAATGTTTCAAAAACTTCACTTTCCCTCACTTTTACCCCTTCCAAATCTCACACCTATGTAGGTTTTCAAATATTTCATTCTCTAAGTTCTAGTTGTGGATTTGTAGTTGTAGTTTGAAAACTTTACCGTCTAGCATTTCAAACTTTGTATTGTTCGGCACAAAAGGTAAGCTCTCGAACCCATATTTAGTTGGCATTTTGTAATCAGTTGCAAGAGATATTATCTTGATGTCGTGTGCTGGGCCTCTCTGATTGGATTAGTTAGTTTCATTGCCTGGTGTTAATTCTACATGTTTGATTGTATTGCTCTAATTGTGGAAATCTTTTATTCTTGTGTGTTAAAATGAATTAATATCGTGGGGTTTTGCTCGCATGTTTAGTGTTAGTTGGATAAAGTATGAGTAGCCTGTATTTTGGCCAAATGACGTGATTTACCCAATGATAGAATGGGTGACCCAATTCTTAAGGATAAAAGTTGTTAAACGGACAAATTTTGCAAAACGAGGAGAAATCTAAATATCCCGGGGTAATGGGTGTTATGGGTTTATGCTTTGACTTTGATTTCAGGGATTGCGGGGTTGAATTTTAGAAGGTGTGTTGAGAGTAGGCACGTTGGGTCATTTGACAAGCTTGCCGAACCACTCGGTGGTTCACTGAAGTTAGGCGTATCACCTTTAATTTCTTGCTTCACTTGTATTTGGGTTATGTAACTTTCAACAAGAAGCTGCAGGTCACCGAAGGCACTCAGCGACCTATCAAAAGTCTTCTTGATCACCTTTTTTCTACACCCCAGGATTGTTTTCGCACTAGTCCTTGCTCGCTGAATGTTTTCGGTCATTCGCCTAATGGCCTTCCTATCGCCACCTTGCCAAATTTTTCTGAGAAATTTTGAGCCAAATCCTTTTGGCAAACCCGATCTAGCTCGCTAAAGTTATTTGGCGACTCACCAAACAAATCGATTAGTCTTTCTACAAGTATTGTTCAGTGTTTTTTAATTGAAAAGTTCCTAACTTTTTCCCGATTGTTTTGCATACATGGCTATGACTAAGGTCGCAGGTAGAAACATGCCACCATGAAGGAAATCTAAGGGGATTGCAATCAATGAGGATGCAGCTGCATCCAGGTCTACAATAACAAAACTTCCCACAAATGGCAAGAAAGTAAAAGTCAAAGAGAAGGCACCTGCGTCACAAGAGGTTAACTCCAATAGCGACCACATCTATGCCACCCACCCCACTACTTTTGAAAGTGAGGTTGAACACCAGGAGCACCAGTCTATAGCTTTCGAGGATGATGACCTATAGCAGCACTGGGGGAAGAGTTGCAATATAAAAGGATGAATGATCATTCCAGGATTAGGAATCCTTAGCCTACCACTCCTCCTCCAGCTCCAGAGAAAGATGCAGTACTAGCTTTTCTTGTAAAAGTTCCTCTCCCAAAATCGATGAATAGATTAAAGATACAAGGGATGAGGGAAAATATTGAGAAGAAGCATCTGTACACTGGTTGTTCTGAAAGCTCATAATTTCCTGATCTTTACCAAGACATATGGCCCATATATCCAAAATTGGGTACAAGATTTCTATGCATCTTATAGGGACTTGATACCACAATGGAAGAAGCAAGCTAAAACATTCAAACCGGTTGACTATGTAGTTGTCCGGGGAAAGAAGGTAAAGTGTGTCAGTGATTGTGTTACTGATATACTGGATTTCCCACATGAAATTGATGATGAGTGTGAACATCTGATGAGAACAAAGACATTGGACAACATGAATAAATGGTTGGTGTCGCTCATATGAGTCGGTACTCCTTTGTAACTGGACATTGGAGCACATATTGAAAAGAAGGATCTTAACATTGCTTCACGGTTCTAGTTTGGCTTCATCATCAACACTATCATGTCATCCTGAACGAATCGATCCTCCGCTAGCCAAGGAGACATGTCTCGGTTGCATCATAGAGGAAACTAGGATAAATCAGGGGATCACCATTGTCCCTACCCAAAGGTATACCCTAGACAAAATGTCATCCTACAGTCATCACACAGCATATGAGATTCTAAGATGTCGCACTCAATCCACTTGTATCAATCATCGCATAATATACTATTAAAAATAAGTAAGAATCTAAAACATTCTTCACACATGAAGAACACTTTCATTAATACGCAAGAGGGATACTTTCTTTAAAACATTTAGCCTTTAATATGTATTATTAATCCATCTAATACTTTGAATGTAAAACATTGGGACTAAGCCCATACAAGACTTAAAATAAAACTAAGACATAAGGGAACCTATGGATATTATCCTCAAATCAATGAAGACTCACCAATACTTCATCTTCAAGCCTTAGAAACATATCCATGCTCCATGACATATCAAGACTTCAAATTCCCTACACTTTTGTCAAAAAGGTAAAAGAAGGCGTTAGCACATTGAATGAACTAAGTATGGAAACCATGCAAAACAATGAAAAAGGGACATTTAGAATATAACATGCTTTCTTGACTATTAGTGAAAACCTTCATAAAAGAGTTTAAGAGATATATAACAAGACATCAATCACATATGTAACATATTCAAGTAACATCCATCACATAACCATTTCACATGGGCCCCTCGACTAAAAGTATCCTATGACCTAGTTAAGTAAGATGTAAAGCGACCGCCCATACAACCCCTTCAGTCACACCTAAATGGTCCTTAAGACTACCTAAAGTAAAGTTATTTCAACACTTCACATATCACATAGGTCATATTCAATAATATAAGATATTACATAATCTACACTCCCTACCTAAGGCTATTGTAAGATTCACCAAAGTGGAACATGATGAGATCACCCATACACCCTCTTCAAGTCTACCTAAAAAACCCTCAAAGCTACCCTATATAAGTACCCTTTCTATAAAACATACTTCACTATGTCACATCCATAGAGCACCTCCTAGACGTAACCGGTGTCGTTGTCCTCGGAGAGGACTAAGACCTCTTACAATTCGTCATTACATTTCATAGGTTAAAAAGTGAGAAAATTCAAACTTGTCATCTACATCTACATCATGAGATTTACATAGACCTCTAGCTTATACATAATTTATACATAGGTAGTTTACTTAGCCTCTTCGCATAGAAAGCTTACATAGGACTTTTATGTCACATATACAATATGTATAATATAGAGTCTAATAAAAGTGTCTCATATAAAACCATCTAAGCCGAGATAGAAGAATTCGGGCATAGCCCTTAAACAAATGTATAATTGCCACTTAGGACTTACAACAATGTCTTGAATAATAAGAGTGAAACGAATGTCATTAGACTAAAGAAAATCACATAGGTAGAATGAGAAAAGGCATCATCATCGGATCTTGATGACATACCCACACTTAGAGAAATTATCGAAGCCTACTTGCAAATTGGCCATGAACCCTTAAACGACTGGAAACTAAAATGTTTGGGAAAAAGAGAAAAATAGGGGTTAGTACATCACTTGTACTAAGTATGGAAACATATGCACAAACAACATAGATATCATGCTAACGAGGACATTTGTTCAAAAACCATGCCAAGTTACTTGAAAAGCTTTATGCCCAACCAATAACACATATAAGGCAGTAATAATATATTCATTATGAGAATTAGAATATTAAACACAAGACTAACATCATCAAGTAAAGTCAAGTCAATATGTGTATAGCATAGTATAACCATAGCCAAAGCAACTCCAACATCATGTTATAACAATAAAATATGCTCAAGAGTTCATATCATGACAATATTAGCACAACCCTTACTCATAACCACTTACCAAGATAATTAGTGGCATAGCCAAGTGAAGCCCCATAACCACACTCAACCAATTAAAAAAGCCAAAGGATCATGAATAATGTCTAACTTCACACAACATAACATCATCAATATTCATCATCATATTTAGAAACATAGACCAATAACATGTTCATAAGTGAAACCAACATCATATAGTATCATTAACATGTAACGTCATCATATGCATGGCATTCACTTTATAAGATCACAAGAACATCCTTCTAGGACTTCCCTCATGGCCAACTAGTGCAATTATAGGTAGAATCCCATGCCCCTACCTAGACTAAGTCAAACCCGTTAAATCACCCTAGTTAGAGTTTACTTTATTACTTCACTTTAATTTTGGGAACATCTTTCCTTAACAACATAGACCACATGAGATAATGTGGAATCTGGTGTCATAGAACCTTACACCAAAAGAAGGTGGAATCTTGCTAAGGCAGTAACAAAACATGAATATAATATCTAGGTGAATCCGATAGTTAGTATTCCTATGGGGGCAACGTATTAAAGAAATAGGAGACACGCTTGACACCCTCTTTATGCCACCGGCATTGTAATCTCTATCTCATGATACAATAGTGAACCAACCTAACCTACATGGGAAGGGACACTCCTCACTATGTCCCTTTTGACATGTCTTTCTTTAACAATCATAACTTAGTTTAGGTCATAAGAGACTAACTCCTTGAATTGTAGTAGTGATTATCTCAATAGGAATTGCATGAAAACATCCTTTCAATACAACCCTCATATGTGTGATTAACACATTAACATTATCATATAATAGTAAGGCACATATGTACTTCATAACCAACATTATATCATTACATATTAATAATATAATGACAATCAACATAATCAAGACATTTCAATTAGATCATCATACCAACACCTACTTAACCCAATCACAAGATATACTTCACTTGAACTTCATCACCAAGTACAAACCATCATAATTGAAGTAAAGGTTTGAGATTACAAAGAATTACCCAATCACCTTCACAAGACATCATCCATGGTCTTACTATCAACCAATCATTTTCATACAATAATAGGTGTAATAGCATCATACAATAGTGCTTAACATAATAACTAGGTCAATTGCATTATTACCAATCAATCTAACACTAGTTCATAACCTAGGGTTAGGGAATTGGGGTCAATTCATGATCTATTCCTCATACTAGGTTAAACCATCAATTAATAGCATAATTAAACAATAATACATCATAACTCAGTCATAATAATCAAAGTAAACCATAAAAAATACAATTTTAAAGATCAAATTCGTATTAGGAAGAAACCCATGTGAAATAATCTTTTTGAAACCAATTTTGGAAGAACCCTTTGGGTAAAGGAATCCCAAGGGTGAAGAGTTCCCGTACCTTGTTATTTGTTGAAGATGATTGAGGAAAATTGATTTCTTGCTTCTCTAATGACCTTGACCTAGTCCTCCAATGGAGTTCTTCTCTATGTGAGAGAGAAAATGTAGAGAGAAGGAATAGTAATTTGTGTTTGGGGAAAGTGAGGTGTTAAGTTGGGTTTAGGCTTAGGGTAGTTTATATAGTTGATTAACTAACCTAAATAATCACCCCTAGTTGCTAATTAAACCTATAAATAACTAACTTAATTGGATGAATCATTTTAAAAACTTAACAAAAAAGTGCAGGACTGAGCTACGAGACCCCGACCTACGGGCAGTAGGTATGTTGACGACCATGACCCCACCGTCCTGCACGTTCGTGGGTAAGTTTAAAGTCTGTGAAATTTAGCCTTTTCAGAAAAATTTCCAAGTCCTCAACGACGGAGGCATCGATGCCCTTTTGACCAGGCCACGCCCTGTCGATGGCAAGCGTACGTAACTACTGGGTTTGTCAACTTTTTGGCCAAAATGCAAGTGTCCTCCTCAGGGACCCTTAGGGTTGTCCTTGGGGAGTCTTCCCCAGAAGTTTCGAACCTAAACATACATTATCACTAGTTTGACACCTTTCCACCAATTTTCATCCATTTTTGACTCTTACAACCTTGACAAATTGGCTAAGGCTTACTAGCACCTCTTTCACTAGTATCTGGACGTCATGGACGTTCCTTGACGTCTTGATTCTAAAACATCGTAAATGAACTATAAAATTTATTTTGACCTTTAAAAGGTGTTACAAACAATAGATTTATGTGAGTCTCTAGATTAGGTTTTGGATTTTCGGAGTGTTACATTATTCTTCCCTTAGGAACATTCGTCCCCCAATGACACTAAAATCTTTTGAAGGAAAGGATAGACTCAATACTAGCAGCCCAACCAAACAACATACATAACCAACATGAGGTACAACTCAAAGGAGTTCTTCGTAAATCTATTCAACACATAATCATGACATTTACACAAGAAATTCAAAACATCAATTCGTTCACATAAGAGCTCAAAATCATTACATGAGGAACTACTTTTTCAATAACAACATGAGCTCCATATAACATTAAAGAGTCAATTATCCAACATTTATTTCAAAACACATCAAAATGGTCAATTTAATTTCATATAGGCAACAACATGCCAAATACACAACTAAGTGTAAATTAAGCAAAAAAAAACAATTTTCCATAAAAACACATAAAACCTTTACCATATATATGCATATCTTTCAAAACAAGTCATATTCAAATTTAATAATTATTTTCATAATTAATATGAACAACTAACCTTAATTAAAAAAGAGATGAGGATAACGAGACTGTATGTCGGCGTCGACCTCCCATGTTGCTCCCTCAACTAGGTGGTTTCTCCATAGAACTTTTACGAAGGCCACATCTTTGTTCCTCAATTTCTTCACTTGATGATAAAGGATTTCCACTGGAACCTCTTCATAGGAGAGGTTCTAATCCACACCTAGAACCTCAATACGAAGAATGGACTTTGTGATCACCGATGCACTTCTTAAGCATGAAGACATGTAACACTGGATGAACCGAAGTTAGCTCACTAGGAAAATTCAACTCGTGTGCAAACTTGCAAACCATTTGCAATATTTCATAGGGACCCACATAAATAGGACTCAACGTACCTTTCATTCCAAATCTCATAACCTCTTTCATGGGTGAAATTCTCAAATACACCTTATCATTTTCTTCAAACTCAAGCTCTCTTATCCTATTGTCGGCATAAGACTTTTACCGACTATAGGCCACATTCAATCTATACAAACATTCTATAAAGTTTCATATACCTATTCGGGACCAAGGAATGAAGACTCACCAACTTCAAACCACCCAACCAGAGGTCTACATCTCCAACCACACAAAGCTTCAAAAAGGATCCATTGATATAGTCAAATGGTAACTATTGGTATAAGAGAACTCAACCAAACATAGAAGTTCATCCCAACTTCCCTTGAAGTTGATAACACAAGATCTAAGCATATCCTAAAGGGTTTGAATAGTACACTCCGTTTGACCATCCGTTTGGGGATGAAAAGTGGTGGTTAACTTCACCTTTGTACCTAACCCCTTTTGGAATGACCTCCAAAATCTAGATGCGAATTGTGCACCCCTATCCGATATGATGGATAACGGAATACCATGAAGACACACAATATCATCTATGAAGATCCTTGCATAATGCTCTGCCGAGTAAGTGCACTCGACGGGAATAAAATGAGAAGATTTCGTCAATCTATCCACCACCACACATATAGAGTAATTTTGTATTCTAGTACGAGGAAAACCCACTACGAAGTCCATATTAATTTCTTCCCACTTCCAAGTGGGAACTTGCATTTCTTGGAATAAGCCACCCGACTTTTGGTTCTCGGCTTTCACTTGTTGGCAATTTAGCACCTTGCAACATATTCTGCTATGTTTTTTAAGCCATCCCACCCAAACACATCTCTAAGGTCATGATACATCTTAGAAGAGCACAAATGAATATAATAACGGGAACCATGAGCTTACTCAAGAATCCGGTTTCTCAAATCATCAATATTAGGCACACACAACCTTTCTTGGTACCTCAAGACACCATCCCTACAAAGGAGAATGCCTCATTAAGCTTACAAAGAACCGATTCCTTCAAATACATCAATGATTCATATCAGTGTTGCTTAGACTTCCCCTCAACCACAAAAGATGTTCGGAGTTATGATAGACCATAAAACCACCATTTGGAGAATCTTCCAATCTAACACCCAAATGAGCCAACCTATGAACAACTTTCACTAGGTATTTCTTGGCTTCTTCCACATGAGACACACTATCCATGGTAGTACGACTTAGAGCATACGCAACCACATTGGCCTTGCCGGGGTGGTAGAGAACACTCATGTCGTAATCTTTCAATAATTCCAACCATCTTCTTTGTCATAGATTTAAATCATTTTGAGTAAACACATATTGAAAACTCTTACGGTCGGTATACACATCCACAAGAATCCAGTACAAGTAATTCCACCATGTTGTTAAGGAAAAACCCACGACCTCTAACTCAAGATCATGAGTTGGGTAATTCTTCTCATGCACCTTAAGTTGTCTAGAGGAATAGGCTACTACATTTTCATGTTACATAAGGACACACCCCAAGACCACTTGTGATGCATCACAATATACTGCGAAGCCCTTCGTACCCTTCGGTAAAGTCAATACCACAGTGAAAGTAAGCCTATCTTTCAAAATTTAGAATCTTCTTTCACATGCCTCCGACCACTCAAATTTTACACTATTTTGGGTCAAGGTAGTAAAAGGAGATGCAATAGAAGCATAACCATCCAGAAGCCTCCTATAGTATCTCGCTAGACCCAAGAAACTCCTAATGTCGGTTGGAGTCAATGGTCTAGGGAAATTTTTAATCACCTCAGTTTTCCTTGAATCAACCTCAACTCCCTCACTATAGATGATATGACCAAGAAACTCCACCGACCTCAAGCAAAACTCACATTTGCTATACTTGGAAAATAGTTGGTGTTCCGTAAGCACTTGTAACACACTCTCAAATGGTCTATGTGTTCACCCTCATTAATTGAATATACCAAGATTTATTCAATGAAGACAAGGACAAATGAATCAAGGTAGGTTTGAAACAGACTATTCATTAGGTCCATAAAAGCCGCCGGGGCGTTAGTGAGACAAAAGGACATTACTAGGAACTCATACTGACAATATCTAGTTCTAAATGCCACTTTTGGTATAGCATCACCTCTCACCCTAAATTTCTGATACCCTGATCTCAAGTCAATCTTGGAGTCGATCAAACAAGTAGTCAATCTGAGGGAGAGGACACTTGTTCTTAATGGTGACTTTATTGAGTTGGCAATAATCAATGCACAATTTAAGGGACCCATCCTTCTTTTTCACAAACAATACCGTGCGCCCCATGGAGAATTACTAGGTCTAACGAAGCTTTTGTCTAGTAAGTCTTTGAGTTAAGCGTTCAACTGTTTCAATTATACCGGAGCCATCCGATAAGGAGGAATTGAAATAGGGTTGGTATTCGGTAGCAAGTCAATACCAAAATCAATTTTCCCTTCGTGAGGGACTTCGGGAAGATCATTAGGAAAGACCTCTAGAAATTCCCTCCTTACGGGGACTAACTCAATCGGAGGATTTTTGGAGTCGAAGTCTTTGACTCTTACAATATAGTATAACACCTTTTTGAGATGACCTTACAATTCCTTAATCAAAAAAATGATACGACCTCTAGGAATAGAATAACCCCCCTTCCACTCTAAGGTGGGTTCATTTGGAAAATTGAACTTGACAATTCTTGTTCTACAATAAATGGAAGAAAAACAATCATGCAACCAATCCATCAAAAAATGACATCATAATAAACCATATAAAGTTCTACAAATTCAACATTAGTAACTCTATTGGGAAAAATTATAGGACAATTTCTATATACTCTCTTTGCAACCACCGAATCACCTATCGGGGTAGTTAACATAAAAGGGTCATTTAAGATATCCGACAAAATATCAAACTTTCTATCAACAGAAGGATTAATAAAAGATAATGTAGTCAATTTAAATCATAAACATCAATATAGAAGACTTGTAGCATGCCGGTCACTACAACGGGAGAACTCTTTTGTTCACCCCTAGAGAGAAGATCATAAAAACGATTCTTTCTTTGAGCATAAAAATACAAACACTAGCTTGAGATTGCCCAATTCCTTTGTCTTGCCCTTTAAAATTAGAGAAATATATAACCTTGTAGCCACTCTTGCCACATCCAAAGCAATTGTCTGTCCAACAAGGCACCAACCATAATGCTTCTTACCACACTTTCCACAAGTTGACTTCTTACTTGGTGAACTAGTACCCTTTATCTTTGATACTTAGGGTTAGACACCCTATCATCAGGACCCTTGGGAAATTTGGAAGGAATTTGATTGGAGAACCTCTTCTTGAATCTCAGGTTGTCTTGAATTTCCAACCTCCCCTTTGAAGAACCACCTTCATAAGGCTTAGCCCTCTTGGCCTCTCAATTATTTCTCTTTAGTCTACTTTCTTCCACTTGTTGAGGATGAACTATTAAATGAGAAATATTCATATTATCATGAAACATGGACAAACGATATTCTTGTACCAAGTCTTTGAACACTCTCTTAAGAAAAAGACTCATCTCATCCCTTGGGTTAGACACCAAGAATGAAGCATACTTGGTCAATTTAGTAAAGTTTAAGAAGTAATCAAGTACACTCGTACTTTGAAGAAGGTTGATGAATTCTTACACCTTCGTTTCCCTCAAGTCTCTAGGAAAGAACCTATCAATGAAGGCCTTCTTGAAAATCTCTCGAAGTAATCGGATGACCTCTTAGTTCCCTATTATCGCTCCGTTGTGTTTACCAAGTTTAGGCCACATCTATAAGTTGATAGGATGCCAACTCGGCCTCCTCAATTGAAGTCACACCCATAGCATAGAGGATCTTATAGACCTCATCAAGGAAATCTTGAGGGTCTTCATCTACTTTAGAACCGAAGAACATAGGTGGCTTAATCCTAGTAAAGTCTCTCAATCGAGAAGCCATAGTGCTAGCATGGTCATGCACTCAGGGTCCAAACTCCCTATTTACTGGAGCCGTCATAGCTTGGACTTGATAAGTGACGACATTAGTTTGAGAGGTCATGACTTCATCAAAATTGAGAAAATCCGACCTTATCTCTTCATTTGTCATAGGCGGAGGAACAACCGGGACTTGATCACCCATAGGCACTTGCTCAAGTGGAGACACTTGGTTGTCTTGTGGAGGGGCTTGATTGTCATGATCTCCCGCATTAAAAATCCCTTCCTCGGACCTTCTTGCGACTGCTATTCTAGTTGTCATACCGATAACCACGATAAAAGGTTTTGGTGAAAGCACATAAAGTAAGACCCTAGAGGCACAACATATGAATACAAGAAGATGAAAATTCCTTAAGCATCACATAGTTTCTCATTCATAAGTGGCACGCTTCACAATTATGAATAATAATCTACATAAACATGGTTTTAGGAGACATCGAGCCTAAAGATATTAAACCTCATGCTCTGATACCAAGTTTGTCACTTTCAGGGTACAACCCCTAAACGTAACCGGCGTTGTCGTCCTGATAGAGGACTAAAACTAGCCTCATAACATTCGTCATTACATCTCATAGGTTAAAAAGTGTGGAAAATTAAAACTTTTCATCTACATATACATCATGAGTTTTACATTCACTTCTCCCTTACGCATAATATATATATAGGGAGATTATTTAGACTCCTCTCATAGGAAGCTTACATATGCTTCTACTATGTCACTGCCACGACCTGCAAGTACACCCTAGAAGTAAGGGCATCCGAGTGTTGTCACACGGCAAATGAGACTTCAAGAAGTCTCATCTACGCCTCTCGTATCATTCATTGCATAATAAAGATACTAAGATAGGTAAAAATTTGAAACTTTCTTCACACACGGAAAAACTCTTGCATAGACATTATACAAGCGGAAGACTTTCATTTAAAACATTAAATATTTAAAACATCTACTTGAACCATCTAAACTTTAGAATATACAAAACTTGGGACTTATCCCGTACAAGACGATAAATTAAAGTCTATGACATAAGGGATATGTGGATATTTTCCTCGAATCGATGAGGACTCACCAATACTTCATCTTCAAGCCTTAGAAACCTATCCATCCTCCATGGCACATCAAGACTTCCGATTCCCTACACTTTAGTCAAAAGGGGAAAAGAAGTGGTTAGCACATTAGATGTACTAAGTATGGAAGCCATGCAAAAACCATGAAAAAAGGGACATTTAGTAAACAACATTCTTTTCATGAATTTCGAACATCATACCATAAGCAAAAAAATAACATTTAATAATTAAGAAATACATAAGAAATCACTTAAGCAAATAATCACATTTTATAGACCTTACAATGAATTCACTTCACTATACAATGAACTCCATTCACTGTTTCAATGAAGTTGCTTCACTGCACTTTAAACACTCTTTAACATGTAATCTTCTTACTCAAAACTATCCTAAGATTCACTTAAGTCTCACAAATAGAGACTGCCCATACACCCTTTGTCGATGTTCCTAAAGGACCCTCAAGATACCTATAATGAGTCACATACACACTTAAAAGACATTAACATAAGAACATGAGATTATCCTACCAAGGTCACTCTAAGGTTTACTTGAGTGAGTTGTGAAGAGACTGCCCATATAATCCCTTATACACACAGTTAAGAGATCCTATAGACTACCTAAGATAGAATCATTCTCATTTAAAGCATTAGCATATAGATGATATGTTCTTCTCCTTCCAAAGGCTATCAAAAGACTTACTTAAGTAAATCAAGAAGATAAGGTCTATAGTGAACTCTTCAAGATTACCTAAGTAATCCTTAAGACTACCTAAGGCTTAGATCATGTCCACATAATCAACCAACTTCCCTAACTAGAGTCATTCTTGAGACTTATATAGGTAAGATAAGAAGTGACTATTCCCATGCCCTCTTCACACCTTAACTAGACAACCCTTAATTACTCTAGATAAGTACTACTTCATTTTAACATACTTCCTTAACTTAAGTCATTACATTCATTATTTCATTTAAGAATTATTCAACACATAAAGGACAATCAAGTAATGGTCTTGAACAAGACCTAGGGACTCTCACACCATCCAAACTTCAGAGAACTTCTCTAATGCTAGTAAGTATCCCTTATGATGAGAATAGGAAATAACCTACATATACCATGTTTGCAAAGCATGGAATTCGGAGTTCTAACCTACTCCGATAAAGGTATTCTACTTGCCAAGGGTAGAACTAGGACACATCCCATGTAGGCACATGGTTCAGGAATATGAAATGCGTGCTTTGTATTCTAGTCTCAAACTTAACTAGAACTACTTCCCTTACCATAATCATTCGGTGTTATCCTTTGTTCTGATAGAGTAATTTACATTATAGGTTCACATAAGAGGGTTCCAAAACAAGTTCATAACCCAATCACATTTACCCACCAAAGAGGTCCTCTAAGGGCTGCCTTCCAATGTCGACAAGAATCTCATTATTACTTTCCTATGGATTAATATGATGTCTTTAAATCCAATTTACTTTAAGTCCATTATTCCTTTACTTGTAGGATACCATTACAGCTTTCGACTTCAACATACAGAACCTTACCACTAGGTTCAAGGTTTCACATAAAAGATTCTCTTAACATCATTCAAGGTCACATATCAATTATACATTCAAGACTAATAGACTTAAGTATCCTAAGTGAAGACATCAAATATTCATACTCATACAAGCATCAAGTAAGGGACACAAAGTCAACCAAGACAAGACACCACATACTTCACCTTTATACATATTACTAATCATTCTACATGCACATAGGAATAACCATGATCATCTTTAAGACATTCTACACACTGCCATATCATTATCAATATAACTATTATAGACTCATATAGTCAAGTAGGAACAACTATGAATCAACCCTAACACTATACATAGATGCACATAGTCACAATCTACATGATTTCCTAACATACAATAGAAGAACACATAGTTTCAAATTACTTCACATATAGGTATATATAATCATACTTCACATAAATCAACTAACCAAACCATCATAATACTTCAAGTAGTGCCGAAAAGGCCATGATCATAATATTGCATAAAGTTACGCTGACAAGGCCACATCAATTCACATAGCACCGCCACCATAACTAGACATACTAATCATAACATAATTGAAGTCTAATTAACGTTAAATAAAAGGAACTAGGACAACATACCCCCATTCCATCTTACGACTTTGATTCCAAAGCTAATTCATCCAATTCGATACCATAAGTCCCTTACCCAAGGCCATAACCAACAATTTGATACAGTTATATCAATAATCAATGAAACTAGGTCAATTCATTACACACATATCAATCTAATACAACCTAGATATCGTTTGAATATAATTATTGCATTATTAGATATCCCATAGAAAATTACATCAGAAATCATAAGGCTCAAGTCAATATCAATTCAAGAAATTTAACATTCAATAGATCTTAGAATATTCAATACTCAATTGATCAAATTGAAAAACCTATAAACAAATTAACCATAATGTATACATGAATGAATATCACATAACAATCTATACATGAATTCATGAATATCAAAGCATAATTAATTCACCCCTATTTTAGTGAAATTTAGAGATTTGAGAAGATCAAGGGTTCATGGAGAATTTCATTGGAGAACATCAAGTATACATCAATTTCATAATATATAAACGTTTGGAAACCATTTATGCAAGAATCCAAGACTTAGAGTAGAAATTGGTCTTTTCATCTTTTTCCATCTTTAAAAATAATCTTTGAAATCGGCTCTAAGGTTATATCATGTCTTAGATGAAGAAATACCATACCTTATTTGAAGAATCTAAAGATAATTGAAGAAGAAACTCCATTAAAGTCCCATCTTCACTTTGGACTCACATGGAGGTTTTTGGAGAAACTTTTGAAGGGAAAATGTTTTGATTTAGGTGTTAGGGTTATAATGAGAGTTTAATGACTTATATATTCTTAAAATACCCATAAACGCTTAAAACAACCACCCAAAGACTTATAGGGGCTTGGGGTGAATTTACAACTTTACCCCTTAACTTAATAAAAAAGCTGGATGTAACAACTTTAAAAATGGATATACTAAGTAATGCTTAATGTGTCTAGAATGCCAACGATTCGACTGGGTTCACAGGGATTGATGCACGTAGAACAAGACCTCGTAACATTTACTGCATCCAATACAACTAACTTGGGGAGTAAGTTGAGATAGGAAAAGTTAGGTCCAACCACGTAGGTCTCTCCAATACGAAGATACACTTGAGGAGTCCTTACCGGACTTAAAAAAGGAAAATCTTAGGTTTGGAGGGTATAGGGGTAAAATGGTCTTTTTCCACGATAAGGGTAGTATAGTGATTACCCTAATTGAATGATTAGTATGTATGTTAATAAACAAAAAGTTTCAAATTTTCTGTTAAAATTAACCTAGACGAAGTAAGAATGACGTAAGTAGGCTTGTCTGCGACCTCTGAGAGGTCAATGACGCCGGCCTTGTCTGGGTCTATACTCCGGTCGTGACACATACTGAAAACTCACAGACCCATAGACGAATGAATTGATGGTCCGTGGTCTCACCCATGTCCCATCGATGGGGCAGTGTTGAACTCCAATGTTGGGGTTCTCATTTAGGGTCCCTTGCGAGTCCTACGTGGACTTTTCAAACCCAAATACGTTTGTATTCGAGTTTAGGACCTACACATAAGTTTCATACAAAAAGAAAACGTAAAACTCAATGAAACGTACAGTAAAAAAACTCATTTAACGACCATATAATCTCATGCATCACACATAAACACATACAATCACATATGAGGCACATATGTGACCTAGTCGTCGAACGTCTTGGTCGTCCCTAGACGTTTGACTTCAAATGCACCTATAATCTTAGACACTTCCTCAAACCCACATTATAAATCAATTTTGGACCTTATACCATCATGACAACCATGTTAGGATCTAGCTTCACCTATGTCATTTCGGGGTCTTATTTTCTCCCCCACTTAGACAACATTCGTTCTCGAATGACACTTGCCACTCTCCGAACACTTCCAAATATGGAGGCTCAATTAGAAACTCATGACCGTAACATATAACACAAAATCAACAAGAAAAAATTAGGCTCACATAATCAAAAGGTTCACAACACATCAAGAAACTAGAAGACATTCTATAACTCATCACGTTACAAAACTCACATGCTTCATTCCAAATAGCAAAAATTAATTTTATATTCAATATCATACTTATAAACGTCAGTTCTGACCACTCTAAAACAATTTTAGACTAACGAATTAATTAGTAAAATTTCCAAAAATATTACAGTGATTTTGCAGTTCTACAATGAATTGTGCAACTTTTCAAAAATGCAACTTTTAGGCAATTCATGATAGAAACAAGCTAATTGCAAGGTAACATCATATAGACACATATGACAACATTATCATAGGTTCATAAAAACATAATTCAAGAAGTTAATGAAATTCAATTTTAACGAAACTTCAATCAACATGCATATCATAAGAGAATATTAGGAACTCATCTTCCACAAAAGACTCCTACAAAACTCAAGTTAACAAGAACTCTTTGTTTCAGGCTTGAATAAACACATAACGAAAGGTTAAGGGTACTTCACTCCCAATAACCCTACCTTCACCACACTCCCCCACTTAGTAGAAACCCATTCTAAGGTCAACACAACATTCACTACACGGAACTCCATCAAGGCACGTTAAACCATACTAATACTTTTTTACCAAGGTCTACCTCATATATACTAAAGATCTCAAAGTTCTCATCATCTAACCACTACATCCCTCTAACTAGGAGACCTAAACTTTACTCTTTCAAACTCATCACCTCCCTTCCTATGGTTGGGGTCTTAACAACATCACACTATACCTTACCATTCTTCCCAACTTAACTACCCTTTCAAACTCATCACCTCCCTTCCTATGGTTGGGGTATTAACAACATCACACTATACCTTACCATTCTTCCCAACTTAACTACCCTTCACAAGGTAACCAAAGCAATCTAAGGTCAAAACCACCATCTATCATACCTTATCTGACAAGTCACATCTCATTTTTTCTCTCCCTTAACCCAAACATCATAATTTCACCCTCAAGGGACCAACACATAAAGGAAACAAGAGGAAGACACCTTATACAAGGCTCTTAGGCACGATTAGATGAATGAAGAAGTGAAACTTTTCCTAGCACCCAATATCCACCTATTTATAATGTGGCGTGCTTCACATAATAAAAAAGACTCTACTAGATGTGGTTAATAAGACAACTAAGACACTCCCTATACCTTATGCTCTTATACCAACTCCGTCACGACGCACAACTACACCCTAGAAGTTAGGGCATCCATGTGTCTTCACATGGAAAATGAGACTTCAAGAAGTCTCATATAAGCCTCTCGTTTCATTCATTGCATGATAAAAATACTAAAATATAAAAGAATTTAAAACTTTATTCACACACGAAGAACTCTTTCATAAACATTACACAAGCGGAAGAGTTACATTTAAAACATTAAATTTTTACAATATCTACCTGAACCATCTACACTTTAGGGTACAGAACACTTAAGACTAATCCCATACAAGACAATAAAATAAAGTCTATGAAATACGGGACATGAGGATATTGTCCTCGAATCGATGAGAACTCACCAATACTTCATCTTCAAGCCTTAGAAACCTATCCATCCTCCATGGAACATCAAGACTTCAAATTCCCTACACTTCAGTTAAAAAAGGAAAATAAGGGGTTAGCACATTAGATGTACTAACTATGGAAGCCATGCAAAAACCATGAAAAAGGGACATTTAGTAAACAACATTGTTTTCATGAATTTCTATTAAAACATCATACTATAAGCACAAGAACACCATTAACAATTTAGAAATACATAAGAAATCACTTAAGCAAATAGTCACATTTTATAGACCTTACAGTGAATTTACTTCACTGTACAGTGAACTCAATTCACTGTTATAGTGAAGTTCCTTCACTTTACTTTAAACACCCTTTATCATGTAAGCTTCTCACTCAAGGCTATCCTAATGTTGAACTCCAATGTTGGAATCCTCCTTTAGGACCCCATGCAGGTCCTACATGGAGTCGTACCTAGTCATTTCCATGCCAAATATGTTTATATGCGAGTTTAGGACGTACAATATAAGTTTTATCCAAAAAGAACACGTAAAACTCGACGAAACATACATAGACACACACGATCGTTTTAAGGCAAGCCTTTCGAACCTCATGGACGTTTGACCTCCAAACTTCATAAAACTTGACACACTACCTATATAAACTATAATAACTTATTTAAGGACCAAATAAGATCATACATAACACATAAACACATACAACCACATATGGGGCACATAGATGACTTAATCGGCGAACGTATTGGTCGTCCCTTGACGTTTGACTTCCAATGCACCAAACTCTTAGACACTGACTCAAACCCATATTATAAACAATTTTAGGACCTTATACCATAATGAAAACCATGTTAGGCTCTAGATTCACTTAAGTCATTTTGGGGTTTTACAGTCACATATACAATACACACAATATAGATTCTAATAAAGGTATCTCATATAAAACCATCTAAGTCGGGATAGAATAATACGGACATTTCCCTTACACAAATGTATAATTGCCTCTTAGGGTTTACAATAATGTCTTGAAAAATAAGAGTGAAACAAATGGTATTAGACTATAGGAGTCACATAGTTAGAATAAGAAAAGGCATCATCCTCGGATATTGAAGACATACCCACACTTGGAGAAATTATTCAAGACTTCTTGCAAATTGTCCACGAACCCTTCAACGACCAGATTCTAAAATGTTTGGGAAACAGGGAGACAAAGGGGTAAATACATCACTTGTACTAAGTATGGAAACATATGCACACATAACATAGAAATCATGCTAAAGAGGACATTTGTTTAAAATCCATGCCAAGTTACTTGAAAAGCTTTATGCACAACCAAGAACATATATTAGATAATAATCATATATTCCTTAAGACAATAGCATATTAAATACAAGACCAACATCATCAAGTAAAGTCAAGCCAACATGTGTATAGCATATTAGAACCATTGCCAAAGCAACTCCAACATCATGTTATAACAACAAAACATGCTCAAGAGTTCATATCATGACAACATAAGCACAACCTTTACTAATAACCCCTTACCAAACATACTAGTGCCATATCCAAGTGAAGCCCCATAACCTCTCTAAACCAAGTAAACAAACCAAAGGATTATAAATAATGTCTAACTTCACATAACATAGCATCATGAATATTCATCATCATAATTAGAAACATAAACCAATAACATGTTCATAAGTTAAAACAACATCATATAGTATCATTAACATGTAACATCATCATATGCCTGTCATTCACTTTATAAGATCATAAGAACATAAGAACATCCTTCTAGGACTTCCCTCATGGAAAAATAGTTCAATTTATAGGTAGAGTCCCATGCCCCTACCTATACTAAAGTCAAACCCGTTAAGTCACCCTAGTTAGAGTTCACTTTATTATTTCATTTTACTTTTGGGAATATCTTGCTTTAACCAATATAGACCACATGAGCTAATGTTGAATCCGGTGTCGTGGAACCCCACACCTAAAGAAGGTGAACTACTTGGAAAATAAGTACCAAAATATGAACATAGCATCTAGGTGGATCCACTAGCTAGTATTCCTATAGGGGCAACATAGTTAAGAACTAGGAGACATGTTTGAGACCCTCTTTATACCATTTTAATTGTAATCTTTATCTCATGAGTACAATATTGAACCTACCTTTCCTACTTGGAAGGGACAATCCTCACTACTAGTTCACTCGGTGCTAATCTAGAGTTCCTTTTGAATTTTTTTGTTAACAATCACAACTTAGTTTAGGTCATAGGAGTTCCTTTCAATATAACCCACATATGTGACATTAAAATATTAACATCATAATATTATAGTAAGACACATAGGTACTTCATAACCAACTTCATATCATTACATCTTAATCATATTCTCACAATCCACATAATAAATTAATTTCAATTACAGCATCATACCAACACCTACTTAACCTATCACAAGATATATGTCAATTGAACTTCATCACCAAGTACAAGCCATCATAATTGAAGTAAAGGTTTGTGATCAAAAAGACTTACCTAATATCCTTCACAATCTATCATCCATGGTCTTCCAATCAATCAAACAATTTCATCCAATAATAGGTGTAATAACATCTTAAAACAGCACTTAACACAATAACTAAGCCAATTGCATCATTACCAATAAATCCAACACTAGTTCATAACCTAGGGTTACGGAATTGGGGTCAATTCATGATCTATTCCTCAAACTAGGTTAAACCATCTAGAAATAGAATAACTGAACAATAATACATCATAATAAAATCATAAATAATCAAAGTAAACCATAAAAAATACAATTTAGAAGATCAAATTCGTATTAGGAAGAAACCCATATGAAATTTTTTTTTGGAACCAATTTTGAAAGAGCCCTTTTGGAGAAAGGAATCCCAAAGGTTAAGATTGTCTATATATTTATATTTGTCGAAGATTGATAGAGGAAAATTTAATTCTTTCTGTATTAATGACCTTGACCTAGTAATCCAATGGAGTTCTTCTTTGTGAGAGAGAGAATGTAGAGAGAAGGAAGAGTAATTTGTGTTTGGGAAAAGTGAGGTGTTAAGTTGATTTTAGGCTTAGGGTAGTTTATATAGTTGCTTAACTAACCTAATTAACCACCCCAATACCTAATTAAAACCCTCACTAACTAACTTAATTAAATGAATCATTTAAAAACATAAAAGAAAAGTGCAGGCCTAACCTACGAGACCCTGATCTACGGGCCGTAGGTCAGTCGACGACCATGACCCCCACCGTCCTGCACGTTCATAGGTAAGTTCAGAGACTGTGCAATTTGTCCTTTTTGGTGAAATGTCTAAGTCCTGAAAGACGGAGGCATTGACACCCCATCGTCAAGGTCACCCCCCGTCGATGGGAAGTGTAGGTAGCTACTACCTTTGATAACTTTTTGGCCAAAATGGAAGGGTCCTCCTCAAGGACCTTTAGGTTTGTCCTTGGGGAGTATTACCCAAATGTTTCGACCCTTAACATACTTAAACACTATTTTTACACCTTTCCACCAATTTTCATCAATTTCCGAATCTTACAGCCTCGTGAAATGAGCTAAGGCAAACTTGTACCTCTTTCACTAGTCTCCAGACATCATGGACATTCCTTGATGTCTTGACTCTAAAACTTCGTAAATGACCTATAAACTTTATTTTTGACCTTAAAATAGTATTACAAACCTTAGAAAATCATGTGAGACTCCAGATTAGGTTTTGGATTTCTGGATTGTTACACACTAAGAAGCCATATTTTCATTAAAACCATTTTGAGAGAAAACTATACATTTAGAAGACTTCACATATTGGTCTTGAAAAGTCCTAGGTAACCTACAACCTAGCATCTTCAAAGCCTACTCGTGCCATGTGTAGATAGCGTCCCATTCCACTACCTAAACGTTGTAGAATTTCTCCAACACTAGAATGTATCCCACATGATGCGAATAGGAATTAACCGACATAGACCATACTAGCTAGGTAAGGAATCCAGAGTCTTCCTTACTCTAATGGAGGGTGTTCTACTTGCCAAGGGTAGAACTAGGACACATCCCATGTAGGCAGATTATTTAGGAATAACAAGGGTTTCTTTGTACTCTACTCTCATCTTAACTACAACCACTCACCAAGAATACTCACTCGGTGCTAAACTTTGTTCTCATAGAGTAGTTCCACAAACAAGGCATATGAAGAGGTACCATATCTTAGTCACCACCAATTCATAATACACCTCACCAAGGATGGGTCCACTAGCATACCATTCAATGGTCAATTAGAATAGCTCAATGACTTTCTTAGAGATGGTTTGATTCAGTTCTAGCATTCTTATCCCTAAGTCCATCATTAAAATAAGAAGGATTCCATTACGACATTCATCTTCAAGGATATCATAACCTTCTTTGCATATTTCAAGGTCATACATACAAGACAATGTTGCTCTAGCCCACCAAGTCAAGAGATCACATATTCACATATCTATCATACATAAAGAAGAGGGACTTAGGTCAACCAAGTCAAGAGACACAAATCCACGTATCACATGTTCATCATCATTCAAGTACCAAGTAGACACATTAAGTCTACTACACAAGATACCACATCAATACATATGGAAGCTCATCATAGACTACCATATCCACATATAGTCATTCAGAGGAAAACATGCTTAACCCTCACATACTCATATAAAACATCATCATATATCATCAATTAAGAAGAATCATAACATAGTCATCAATATAAGATCACATAAACATGATAAGATTACTATACTACATATCTTCATATTATACAACATTTAAACCTATATCGCATCATACTTCAATTCATATGTTCATACAACCATAAAACCTTATAAATAATCACATTACTTCACATAACCATCTTTACAATATACCTTCATATAAGCCCTGAACATGATACTAATACAATATACATAAATAATGATGTCAAGGCCATGTTTATCACATAATCAACACATAAACAACTCTACTATAAGTGGACCATACCAATCGATAGAAATCTATAATAATTCTATACAATTTAGAGAGATCAAGTCAACTTACCACCTTTCTCTCATCAACAACACCAATCCTTAGTAATTCCAATCAATTCAATTCAAGAAGCTCCTTACCAATAGCCATCAACACAATTCCAAGCAAAAAATACGACAATAAAAAATAATGATATAACCAAATTAAAGGTAGCCTATAAACCTTCCAATCATAGTCTATTCATAAATCAATGGCCCAAAGCAATCTACACATGAATTCACTACTATCCATGCCTAATCAATTCATCCACATTACAGTCAAATTTAGAGATTTGAAAAGGTCAAGGGTTCATTAAGAATTTCATTTAAAAATATCAATTATACAGCCATAGCATCATATTTAGACATTTGAAAACGTTTCACGCAAGAACCCATGACTTAGAATAGAAATTGGACTTTTCATCTTTTTTGAAATCTTTGAAATCACTTTGAAGTTGATTCTAAGGTGATAGAAAACCTTACATGAAGAACTCTCATAGGTTACTAAAACAAATCCCATGAGAATTGAATAAGAATTATCCAAGAACCGAAGCCCTTTCCCCTGTCTCTATTTTCATCTTTTTCCTTTAGTTTTTGACAGGGTTTTCGGACAAAAGGTTTCTGAGTTGGGTCTTTGGAAATAGTGAGTTGAAGACTAGTTTTAGGAATTAAAACTATATATAATAATTATATAAACCTATTAAATCAACCCCACTTATAAATCAATTAAAATTAAATAACTCAAACGCCCCATTTTTATGCAGCCTGCCCAGGGACCATGTCCACCGTCACTGTCCGTGAAGGTGTTTCACGCCCATGATGACGGGCCGTGGTTCTTGACAAAGTGTCTTAATTGCCTTTCAAGACTACAAGAGTCTAAGGAAGATCCACTACCACCTTCATTGACCGTTTCCTATTCCACAATCAGTGAAGTGGTCCGTGAACTTGAGGCAGTGAGTTGCCAAACGTGGTACAACCTTGGCTTTTTGGCTAAGGTTTGTCGCTTTTGGCTTGGCACCTTGACAAACACCTTCAAGCAACATAAATTAGGTTCCTTTAGCCTCAAGTCTAACACGTGCCTCAACATTGACTCATTAAACTCATCCAACTAAGGCATTAACGCCACAACACGCCACATAGACACATACAAGCACATACATAGCTAGTCGTTGAATGTCTTGGTCATCCCTTGACGTTTGACTTCAAACTTAACCAAATTATTTTCAAAACTCATATACAAATTAATTAAGCTAATTATAAGACCTTATAACAGTACTGAATCTCTAGATAATCATAGTTCATTTTAGGGTCGTTTCATTCTCCCCCACTCAAAAAACATTCATCCTCGAATGACACTTAAACACTTAAAGTGATAACGACCAAAGCAAACAGCCCAAATTCAATCATACTATATCATAAACCACACACACAGATAGAAGGAACATCACTCCACATAAAATACATCAAATCAATTCATGAAATTCAAGTAAATAGAACTACATCTATCAACTCCTTATGCACTTTTCCTTTACTCTTTTTTTCTCAAGATATTGGAGGAATTTCCTTCTCCATGTTACATCATGCTCATATAAACCTCATATAACACATTATGCAAGTTTTCATTAAATCATAATCATGCAACATGTTCAATAAGGCAAACTTAAGCAATTTTCTCATTAAATCTCAACATGCAACTTCTCAATAACACATTAGTCATGCTCAACAACCCAATATCATATAACAATTTAGACATGCTCACCATTTAATTCTCATGAATAAAATACGCAACCTACACTAGATGCACATGAACATATAGAAAATGCAATGCATGAAGACTCATTTTCTCATTTTAACAAGAATTCAACCGAAACATGCATACCATAAGGAGAACAATTTGGAAACTGATTTTTTTCACAAAAGACTGCAATATAGATCAAATTGCTAGGAACTCTTAATTTTAGGGTTGAATGAGCACATAAGAAAAATATAAGGGTATCTCACTCCCACTAACCATGCTACTCACCATACTCCCCCATTTAGGAGAAACCCAAGCTAAGGTCAACATAACCATAGTACAAGGAAGTCCCTTAAGGAACCTTAAACTTTACTAACACCTTCTCACCAAGTATTCAACATACTAGACCTCTTGAAACAACAACATCTAGTCTATCTCGGAAAAACCAACGACTCTCAAACGTCTCACCATTTAACCATAACATCCCCCTTACTAGGGGAAACTCACCTTTATTCTTTTAACATCACCTCCTTGCTTCCTAAGTTCTGATCTAAACAACTTCAAACTATCTCAACAATCGCTCCTTCACTTTTTTAACATAATTCTACAACACTTCTATCAATAATACCCCGCCTCCTCATTAGGTAACTCAACCAACATAAGGTCACCAACCAACCTTCAATATTCCATCTAACAAATCACACATCTGATATTTTTCTCTCCATCAACCCTAACTTCTCAAAGGTCAAACTGTAATGACCATCACATAAATGATAAGGGAAAGACACCATATACAAAGCTCTTAGGCACGATTAGAAGAATGAAAAAGTGAAAATTTCCTAGCACCTAATAGCCTCCTATTCATAATGTGGCGCGCTTTACATTATGAACAAGACTATACTAGATGTGGTTTTGAGATAATCTAAGACACTCCCAAAGCTTATGCTCTGATACAAACTTTGTCATGACCCGAAGGTGTACCCTAGAAAAAATGGCATTCTTCATGTCGTCACACGACATATAAGACTCTAAGAAGTCTCACTCAAGCAACTTATATCAATCATCACATAATATACTATTGTAAATAAGTAAGAATTTAGAACTTTCTTCAGACAAGAAGAACACTTTCATTAATACGCAAGCGGAAGAATTTCTTTGAAACATTTAGCTTTAAAAATTTCTCATTAAACCATCTAATACTTTGAATATACAACAATTGGACTAAGCCCGTACAAGACTAAAAATAAAACTAAGACATAAAGGAACATGTGTGTATTGTCCTCGAATTAATCAAGACTTACCAATACTTTATCTTCAACCCTTAGAAACATATCCATCCTCCATGGCATATCAAAATTTCTAATTCCCTACACTTAAGTCAAAAAGGGAAAAGAAGGGGTTAGCACATTAATTGAAAAGTATGGAAGCCATACAAAACCATTAAAAAGGTACATTTAGAATATAACATGGTTTCATGATATTTTAAGAAAAACCTTCATAAAAGAGTTTAAGAGACATATAACAAGTCATCAATCACACATAGAACATAGTCAAGTAACATCCATCACATAACCATTTCGCATGCACCTCTCTACGAAAAGTTATCCTAAGACCCACTTAAGTAACATATAAAGCGGCTTCCCATACAACCCCTTCACTCACACCTAAATGGTCCTTAAGACTACCTAATGTAAAGTTATTCCAATGCTCCACATATCACATAGTTGATACGCTCAAACTTACTTCTCAAATGAGAAGTAAAGCGATCGTGTCAAGTAAATAACCCAACTAGTGAGGTTGGGATCGTTCCCACGAGGAAAATAGTCTAGACTTAACTTTAACCTAGTATTACTATCGTTTGGTCAATAACTTTCTTGGAAAGTAAAAATATAAAAAAGGGGGGTTTGTATTACCTAATGAGTAAAAATAACTAATGTAATTGAAAGAGACAATTGACAGCTTTTAAGATTGGGTTTTAATCAATGAATTAAAGTAACTAGGGTTTACGTGTTCCCCACAGGTTCGTAACTTGATAATTCTAACTATAACAATTCTTTCCTAGTATCTTGCATGCAAAGTGATAAGTTATGTATTTCTAAATCCTTGGTCCGGCATCTAGAAAATCTCACTCCGCACCTTGGTCCGGCTACGTCTGTTGCTTTCCTAACCCTTATCTTTACCTCATATTAAGCATCGTATTCGATATTTGACTAAGTTATCACCTCGTACCAATCAATACTAGCCTATTAGATAGTATACACTAAATCTATGTTAATAATTCTTTTCCTATTATCTACCTCCTTGGTCCGGCAAGTAGCATTTAGGCGAGTTCTAACGTTGATCATCCGTTAAAAATACTTCTAAGCGAAAGAATTATTAATACATGCAAGACACTATTCTAGAATTGTTATTTTAGTTCGGGTTTATCTCATTATTTGCCTATGGTTCCCACAACCCTAGTTATGGAATTTAGTTACTCATAGCCATAAACACAATATTCAAATATGTTAAATTAGAATTCATGTACTTACTTCAATGATAAAGAATAAAGTCCGAAAATATGCTTGATTAATCACCAAAAATCACTTGTATCAATCTTCAATAATCAAACACTCAAAAACACAAAGTCTAATAATCACAAAGTCTAACTATATGGAATTTGATAATCAAAGAGTCTAACCCCAAAAACGAGGTTTTTCGAACTATTTATAAAAAATAAAAAACCTAATTAAACAAGGATTCTAATTTCTGGAAATCTGCCAAAACGTGGCTGGGTCGACGGACCACGCGACGGACCGTCGTAGTCATGACGGACCGTCGTGGGCTCCGTCGTCCCACTCTTGTCCAATTTCTTCAGCTGCTTTCTTCATTCCCCTCGACGGCAAGTGTGACGGACCGTCATAGGCACGACGGTCAGTCGAGGGTCTTCGTTTCAAAATACTTCAACTCCTGGAATCTGGGTACTGGGATCACTTCTTTGATCTTCACGACGGACCTGCAGGACGGACCGTCACAAGCTTCGTAATCCCACACTTGGTCAGACTTCCCCATCTTCCTTTAGCAGCTACTCAACGCTGCCACCTACGGACCGTCACAAGCACGACGGACCGTCATAATCTCCGTAGGTGGTCTCTTCTGCAATTTTCGCTCAAAATCTCCGCATTCAGCTTTGGACAGATTTCCTGCAAAACAAAGAGGAACTTATATCAAAATTAGCACAAAAAGGCTTTTGGACACACTAAACTTAAGGAAAAAGCATTAATTATACCGTGAAACCACGGTATATCAATAGTTCATATTGAATAATACAAGAAATTATATCATTTATACTCCCTACCTACTGCTTCTATAAGATTCACCAAAGTGGAACATAAAAATACCACCCATACACTTCTTCAAGTCTACCTAAGAAACCCTCAAAGATACCCTAGATAAGTACCCTTTCTATAAAACATACTTCACTAAGAAGTCATATTTTCATTAAAACCATTTTGAGAGAAAACTATACATTTAGGAGAACTTCACATATTTTTCTTGAAAAGACCTAGGGAACCTACAACCTAGCATCTTAAAATCCTGCTCGTTCCATGTCTAGATATCGTCCCATTCCACTACCTGAATGTTGTATAACTTCTCCAACACTAGAATGCATCCCACATGATGAGTATAGGCATTAACCGATATAGACCATACTAGTTAGGCATGGAATCCGGAGTCTTCCCTACTCCAATGGAGGGTGTTCTTTTTACCAAGGATAGAACTAGGACACATCCCATGTAGACACATGGTTAAGGAATATAGAGGGTTTCTTTGTACTCTAGTCTCATATTAACTAGAGCCCCTCCCCAAGCATACTCACTCAATGCTACCCTTTGTTCTCATAGAATAGTTCAATCACAAAGGCATACGAAGACGTATCATATCTTAGTCACTACAAATTTATAATACACCTCACGTAGGATGAGTCCACTATGCTACCATTCAATGGTCAATTAGGATAACTCAATGAATTTCATAGATATGGTTTATTTCCGTTCCACCCAACCTATCCCTAAGTTTATCATTCACACGACAAGGATACCATTACGTATTTTGACTTCAAGGATATCATAACCTTCTTTGCATATTTCATGGTCATACATACAAGCAAAGGTTTCTTTAGCCAACCAAGTCAAGGGATCAGAAATTCATATATTAATCATACATCAAGAAGAGCGACTTAGTTCCACCAAGTCAATACACAACAATAACCATATCACATATTCATCATCATTCAAGTACTAAGTAGAGACACTAAGTCTACCACACAAGATATCACATCAACACATATAAAAGCTCATCATAGACTACCATAGCCACATATTTTCATTTAGAGGAAAATATGCTTAATGCTCACATAATTATATACAACATCTTCATATATCATCACTGAAGAAGAAACATAACCTAGCCATTAATATAAGATCACATAAACATGATAAAAGTACTATGCTACATATCTTCACATTATACAACATTTAAACCTATATCACCTCGTACTTCAATTCACATGTTCATACAAGCCATGCCACTTTATAAATACTCACATTAATTCATAAAAACATCTTCACAATATACCTTCATATTAGCCCTGACCATGATACTAATACAATATACATAAATAATGCCGACAATGACATGTTCATCACAAAATTGAAACATAAAAACCTCCACCATAAGTGGATAATACCAATCAATAGCAATCTATAACAATTATATACAACATAGATAGATCAAGTCAACTTACCACCTTTCCATCATCAACAACATAAATCCTTAGTCATTCCAACCAATTCAATTCACAAAGGCCCTTACAAATAGCCATCAACAGAATTCCAAGCCAACAATTCGACAATACACAATATTGATATAAACAAATTAAGGAAGCTTATAAAGCATTCAATCATTATCTATGTATAAATCAATAGCCCAAAGCAATCTTCACGAACTCACTACTTTCCAGCCCTAATCAATTCACCCACATTATAGTCAACTTTATAGATTTTAGAAGGTCAACGGTTCATTGAGAATTTCATTCAAAAACATAAATTATACATCAATAACTTCATATTTAAACATTTGAAAATGTTTCATGCAAAAACCCATGACTTAGAGTAGTAACTAGACTTTTCATCTTTTTGAAATCTTTGAAATCATTTTAAAATTGTCTCTAAGGTGATAGCAAACCTTAGATGAAAAACTTCCATACCTTATTAGAAGAAAGCCCATGAGAATTAAATAAGAATTATCCATGAATGGAGACCATATCCCCCATATCTTTCTTCATCTTCTTTTTTGAGTTTTTAAGAGTGTTTTGGGACAAAAGGTTATTGATTTGGGTGTTTTGAAATAATGAGTTGAAGACTAGGTTTATAAATTAATACTACATATAGTAATGATTTAAACGTATTCAAATCAACTCCTCTTGATAAAAAATTAAAAATTAATTACTCAAATGCCCTATTTTTAGGCAGCCCTCCCAGGGGCCAGATCCACCTTCACGGTATGTGAAGGTGTGTCACGCCTATGCTTACGGGACATGTTCCTTGAGGCAGTGTGTTAATTTCCTTCACAAGATTCCAAGAGTGTAAGGAAGGTCCACGACCACCTTGAAAGAGTGTGGTCTATTCCATTAGCCGTGAACTTGAGGCAATGAGCTGCCAAACGTGGGACAACCTTGGCTTTTTTTGCTAAGGCTTGTCCCTTTTGGCTTGGCTCCTTGTGAAGCACTTTCAATCAAGATCAATTATGTTCCTTTAGACTCGAGTCTAAAATGTTCCTCGATGTTTACTCATTAAACTCATACAACCAAGGCATTAAGACCACAACACACCACATAGACACATACAAGCACATAGATAGCTAGTCGTCAAATGTCTTGCTCGTCCCTTGACGTTTGAACTTAAGCTTAAACGGATTGAATTCAAAAATCATATACACATTAATTTAGATGATTAAAATCCCTATAACAGTAATCCTAGTTCATTTTAGGGTCGTTACAACTATATCACAGGATATGGTTTTGAGGGAAAAGTAATGCCAGATTTCTCTTCCCTTTCTGGTATTATTTACCGAGATGTGCAGAAGATCTGGGTATGTAGATATGCTAATATGGTTGTGGAATTGATTCCAAAATCCTTGACTTATATCCATAAGATTGAGGCAGAATATTTGAAGGATGAGGCGGCGAAGAGGAAGACATCTACCTTAGAGGATTCTCCCTATGTTTTAGACACAAAGAAAACACCTACATCAACATCTTGCCTTCTTCGGTCGCTGGTACTTTTAGGTACCTCTATTGGCGTTTAATCTGATAGTATAGGTCACTCTGTTGTTGCTGCTTCACTATATCCTAGACTTGCCGCCGCTTTTGCTGCTCAGAACCCCCTCACCCAAGCCTTATTACTTATGATGGGAGAGTTGGCCCATTATGTTGATTGTTGGGCTGCCAATTTGAGGCCTCAATTCAAGGTATGATTCAGACTGCCCTGAGTGATGGTGTAACACCATTGAGCGCTAGGACTGATGCCTTGGAATCTAGAATAGCGGTGTGTGAGTGTGGCTAAGGAGTCACGAAGAAGGTGACGACCTTAAAGGCCACTATCACCAAATTGAGGAGAGATGTGGATTAGATGAATGCCATTGACATTTCCATGATTTCAGGGATGCTGGAGATTCCAGATGTGCCACAGATTCCTCCGGCTACCACCGAAGATGAGATTATAGTGGAGGAGACAACTGATCTCGAGTTTGAACGAGAGACTGATGAGCAGTTGCTTGAGGTGGCTGAGGAAGTTTTAATTATGTAGTTGTGCATGCTTCATTGGTGGATTTAGTTTTAGGGAAGCCTAGTAGATGCACTGTTCCTTTTGAGGTGACTTATGATACTAATTGCTAGATTCATAGCCTTACACCGTGCATTGATTCCCACACACGTGGAGCGACTGAGTAGCCAGGACCTCTTTTTACCTCCCTCTCCCTCTTACATTCTGAATTTTGGATATTTATTTTATTTGCATCGAAGGATGAATGATTTTTTTATTTATGGTGGGATGAGACCCATCTTTTTTGTGATTATTGCTGTTTTTTGTACATATTTGGGTTGTGAGACTTACTTGTGTTTTAATTGACTATTGTGTATGTTTGAGCTTGTGGTTTTGCTTTTAAATTGTAAATTATTTCAATCCTTTCAAAACAAATTCCACCTCGTGTTAGGGATGAATGTGTCTATTCTTTTGAAAATTTTAGTATCAATTTTGATCAATACGAATGACTTGAATACTTCTCTCAATTAAACATACATGGATGTGTGGCTACGATGAGTCCAAATGAAGTTGCATAGACAAAATGTGAATTGTTTGCATCTCGTTGTGATTATACAAGTATTGAATTCATTCTCTTGAGATGAATATTGAAAACTAGCAAAAATGTGGAGTCTTGTTTGAATTTGGTGTCAATGACTTGTGTGATGAGCTTAGTGTGAACCGTGCATGTGACACTTGGAATTTTCCTTGTTGGTCCAGCTTACTAAGTGATGAAATCTCTTGAAATGATCTTAGGAAAGTTTAAAGAATGTGAAATAATTCAACATACACCTCTTTTGTGGCGAACCTTTTGAGTGTGTGTGATCCTTGCTTGAACACCCCTTGAATCTTGACCTTTTCTTGAAAGAACCTTTATGAAACTAAGACCTTTCTTTATTCATTCCCTATAATCCTCATGAAGTTATGGTTAGTTTGAATAACAAACTTATGACAAAAGCCTAAGTTAGGGGTGTGGTTAAAAGAGAAGGTGCATCAAGAAATGCAGGTGTGAACACCTAATTTTTTACCAAAATATAAAGAGTCAAACACCAATTTTTAAAAAAGGGTTATATTTAAAATAAATAAAAAATAAATAAATTGTGTAAATTACTTTAATGATAAAAATTATGAATTTATGGTATTTATTTTAAATCTTCAACTTTTAATTAGTTTAAAAATAATGGTAGAAGAAGAAGAAAAAAGGAGAGTCCTAAATATTCAAATTACCTTCCCCTTATCCTAATTATTCCCAACTTCCTAACTTATTTTACTAAAAAATCTCATCCCATTGTTTTTTATTTTTTTTCTTTTTCTTCTCTCTCTCTCTCTTTGGACGTTCATTTCACCTTTTTTTTTAATTTTTTTTTAATTTTCTATTATTATTATTTATTTATTTTATATCCATCCTTATCTCAACCATAATTCCCTCAACAATTTTTCAAATTACATTCTAATCCAACTCTATTACTTTCCTTTTAATTAGCACCAAACTCTCAGTCAAAAGAATTATAAAAAACACGTTCAGTTGAAATATAGACAAATAGACAGATACACAAATACACAGAAAAATACAGATGTAAAAAAAATATACAGAGAGAAATATAGAGAACACACAGAAACTGAGATTGATAGACAAGCAAACACAAAGAGAAAAAAAACAAGTTATTTCTTTTGAGAATTAGGTTAGAGTTAGAGATTTGATCGTGATTCCGAATTCGTGGATAACAGCTCGCTTTTGTGGTATCAATTTTTGCAGCGAGGTAATTATAAATTCTCGCGTGATTTAAATAATATTATTTCAATGAAAGGTTGATTCCAATAGCATGAAATACTTCAAATCACATGTATTATATTGATTATTGTTACGTTATTATTATTATTATGTTTTTATTATTATTATTATGTTTTTGGATAGATTTTGCAACTTATGTCGCTTCATGATATTGAATTGTTAAATTTAAATAGATTAATGTATTTTTCCGTCTATTTTCACTTTAGAAGATATTTATTGAATTTATTGTAGACTTGTTAGATTATTATATAAAAATAATAACTAATAAATGATTTTTCAAAAAGAAAAACTAATCTAAGTAGGATTGTAATTAAAAGGAAAATAAATTTCATTTAGAGATTAATATTATAAACTAATAATAATAATAATAATAACAGAAGTAAAAATTGAGAAATTATATAAAGAGAAAAGAGATTTTAAAAATAAAAAGAAAAAAATCATGAAAATATAATAATAAGAAAAAATAACAAAATTTTTTTAACAGAAACAAAAAATAAAGAACGTAAATAAAAAAATTATAAAAACATAAAAAAAAAAAAAGAGGAAAAAGTAAAATTAAAAAGAAATACAATTTTAAAATTAATAAAATAAAACGTTAAAAAAACAAATAAAAACAACACAATAAAAAAATGATAAAAGAGTAACAAAATTACAACAAAATAATTGAAAAAAGAAGAAGAAAGAAGAAGACAAAACTATATAAAAAAATATAATAAAAATATTGATAAAATAAAATAATAAAAAAGAAAAAGAAAAAGAGATAAACGGACTTACAGAAAACAAAAAAAAATAAAAATATAAAATTTAAATTCAAACAAAAACGTGCAGAAAAAGAAAAAGAAAAACGTGAAAAAATTAAAAAAAAAGAAAAAAAGAAAAACGGAAAAAAAAGAGATAAAAACATAAAAAGAACAAAAAGTAAAAAACAAAAAAGATAAAAAAAAAAAGAGGATGTAGCACAAAATTTATTTTTTAGTAAGAAACGTAAAATTTCTTTTATATATATATAAAAAAAAGATAACAAACGTAAACAAAAAGATACATATATAAATTCATCCCCATAATAACATAAAAAAAAATATATATAAAAAAAAATATAAAAGCAAAATAAATATATAAATAAATATGAATGTTTCAAATTTTGAATTAATTGACACACACCAAAAATAATAAAATAATTTTTAATTTATTTAAAATAAATAAGACGATTTTTAAAAGGTTTAAAATAAATGAGAGAATAAAGTAAAAAATAAATAAATATTTTTATTATTAAGTTAAATAATATAATATTCAAAATTAAGTCTAGTCATATCAAAGTCAATGAAACGACCGTGCTAGAACCACGGGACTTGAGTGGTGCCTAACACCTTCCACTCGGTCAACAGAATTCCTTACCGAATTTCTAGTTCGCAAACCAATAAAAAATAGAGTCAAGTTTCCTTTTGATTAGGGATTTAAATAAGGTGATTTGGAACACCAAAACTCAATTCCAAGTGGCGACTCTGAATAATAATTATCCCTTTTCAAAACATCACTTTAATTGGAAAAACTCTTTATTTTTTTTCAAAAAACAAAAGTCAAAAAATAATATCTTGAGGAAAAAAAAAGGGGCGTGACAGATGGCGACTCCGCTGGGGATTAACTAGAATTCGAGCTTTAAATATTAATTTATGTATGACTATGACTTATATATTTACACTTTTTGGATATTGTATTTATTTTAACTTAATATGTTAATTGTTTATTTATTTAATGTTTAAATAATATTTGAATTGCTTCTCTTCCGAACCATTCTGAGTGTTCAATAAAAATATGATGGGAATTGCAACTATGCACCCCACTTCTGTCAAGATAGCCAGTGGATCTTCGGTCCATGGTAAAGGATATGTAGTCACACCATTTTAGAATAGGGAGCACCCATGCACAAAGCCGAAAAGCACTGCTACCAGTACGTTGCTACTCCCTGATCGAGTTGTCCGCTCGTTTTACAGCCAATCTAGATACTTTTTTCCACGAGTTTAAGCTTGGTAACTGAAACCAAATATGGTAGTTCCTAAGACTTCATTATTCGAATCTTTTGCATATGATTTAATGAAAGACTCTACATGTGATCCGATCTATCTAGATAAATAACTCAATTTACCATTTTAAATTAAAATCAGAACAATAAAAAAAAAATTCTTTTACAATGTAAAGTTCACAAAAAGAAATTTTTAAAGTTTTCTTATATCACTTAAAACGAAGAAAAGTGTTGCATTTGTCAACAAATTTATAACAAAAATTATTTTAGACTTCAATCTGAACGAACTACGCACACCTGATTCTCACCTTGATGAGATATGTAGGCAACCTTCATTGGGTTCGGTGATCCTTATTTAAAAATTAAAAAATTCAAAAGATATCTTAATGATTATTCAAAAATTAAATGTGTATATATTAAAAAGGGAATTTGTTCTTAAGAAAATATATTTTTACTTATATTTTGGAACTACGTTAGACCTGATTCTTGTTTTAACAAGATACGTAGGCAACCTTATTGTGAGGTTCGGTCCAACCGAGAAAAAATCTAAAAATCCTAGTCACATAAACTGGGGCAAAAAAAAATATAATTTTTTTTCTTTGACTTAGTTGGTAACAACATGCTTAGGATTATGCATAAGAAAAAAATAAAGTGTTAAACTATTTGGTAAGACAGATCAACTTTGTTGTGACTTATAGACTTCTATTGACATCTCTCAATATATTTTTGTCATACTTGAAAAATTATCTTGTTTAAAGTTATGGATAAAATAAATTTGACCTCATTGTTTCAAATGCATTGTGTGGTGAGCTGTAGACGTAAAATTCAAAGACACGATTTTGCTGATCTAGAACTTGGCCCAAATGTTGGTTGAGACGAAATTTTGAGCAATATTAAATTTGAGAAAAGATTGTAGGCTTTCTTTGAATCGATTGTGCCTTTCAAGCCTACCGAATGACATTTATCTACAGAACTCCCATTTCGACCCTGAAAGCTTTTTATTTGAATAATCACATCTTAATATATACCTTTTGAGTGTAAAAATGCACTAATCCCTTTATCTCACCTCCTTGAGCGCACTATGAAATATATATATAACATCAAAGACCTAAGTTGGGTAACAAAATGAAAAAGACCAATATGTCCAAAAAAAAGATAGAATGGAAAATGAAAAAAAAAATCTCCAACAAAAAGGAGAGAAGATCAAAAAATGAAGAGAAAAAAAATGAAAAAGACCTTGTAAGAAAACAAAGGTCAAATGCAAAAATGAAAAAAAATTCAAAAGCATCATGCGAATTCTAAGGAGAAAATAGTCATTTTATCTCAAATAAATACCCTACCTTTTCCCTAAGACTACATTACAAGCCAATGACAAGTCCTATTTGATCTCATTTTTTATGTTCTCATATTAGTGGATGCTTACATGAGGGCCAAGCATATGGTATCTTAATCTCATGCATTGAATATCTTTTTGAGTGGGAGTGACTTTCAAAAATGTCCTACGATCTAAATTATTATATTGTGTGAAGTAGGACTTTCATATATTGAGAGTGCATTTGAAACATGAGGATACGAATAATTCTATCCTTTAATTTTTGACAAGATAAACTGATCTTGTAATTACTTAAATATATTTGAGATACAATTTGAAACTATATAAATTACTCAAAGTTGACCTCAAATTTATTTGATTGTAGTTCATATGCATAATACTAATTGTTAGTACCAACTAAAGTCAAAGCATTATCAAACATGAACTAATTCTTTTTCCAATTTTTCCATTATATTTCTAAAAAAAAAATATTTTTATTGAACTACGTTCGACCTGATTCCTAAGAGGATACGTAGGCAACCCTTCATTAAGGATCGATCTAATCACTCAATAAAATAATGATCATGACATTTTAAATCTCCAAGGATTGAAACATGACACTGTAGCCTATGATTTGTTATAAAAAAATAATAAAAAAAATAAGAGGGTCTTATGAGTGAAAACTTTCACGAGAACAATAAGACGACAGTGAAAAGATAAGAATGTCTACTTGGTAAAAAATCACGAATGACACCATTTATCAAATAAGGACATTTCGTCTTTGCATGAGCACAATCAAGATAAAGTTATAGGCTGAAAGAGCTATAAAGACAAATCGTGCAAAGTAATTTGCTAGAGACAAACGCCGCGATGTTAAGTTTTTGAATCCTTATCTCTCACATAATATGCAAAAAAAAAGAATTATTTTTGTTCTTAATAAAATCTAGGGCATTTTATTTTATTTTTAAATTGGTCAATGTACTAATAGAAATAAAATAAAATAAAGTAATATTAAATAATAATAATAATATAAGTAAAAATAATAACCCCTATTCAATTTTTCATGTCTTCACAGGGCACAATAACTCCTGGTTGCATATAGGGCACAATAACCCCTATTCTATTTTTCATGTCTTCACAGGGCACAATAACCCCTGGATTGCATATAGGGCACAATAACCCCTATCATTTTTCTTCACAGGGCACAATAACCCGTGGTTGCATATAGGGCACAATAACCCCTGTCATCATTTTAATGTCTTCACAGGGCACAATAACCCTTGGATTGCATATAGGGCACAATAACCCCTATCATTTTTCTTCACATGGCACAATAACCCCTGGTTGCATGTAGGGCACAATAACCCCTATCATCATTTTTTCATGTCTACTCAGGGCACAATAACCCCTGGATTGCATATAGGGCACAATAACCCCTATCATTTTTCTTCACAGGGCACAATAACCTTTGGTTGCATATAGGGCACAATAACCCTTATCATCATTTTTATGTCTTCATAGGGAACAATAAGCCCTGGTTGCATATAGGGTACAATAACCCCTATCATTTTTTTCATTTCTTCACAGGACACAATAACCCCTGGATTGCATATAGGGCACAATAATCCCTATCATTTTTTTTCATGTCTTCACAGGGCACAATAACCCCTGGATTGCATATAGGGCACAATAACCCCTATCATTTTTTTTGTGTCTTCACAGGGCACAATAACCCCTGGATTGCATATAGGGCACAATAACCCCTATCATTTTTTTTTCATGTCTTCACAGGGCATAATAACCCCTGGATTTTGCATATAGGGCACAATAACCCCTATCATTTTTTTTCATGTCTTCACAGGGCACAATAACCCCTGGTTGCATATAGGGAACAATAACCCCTATTTTATTTTCATGTCTTCACAGGGCACAATAACCCCTGGATTGCATATAGGGTACAATAACCCCTATCATTTTTTTGTCTTCACAGGGCACAATAACCCCTGGATTGCATATAGGGCACAATAACCCCTATCATTTTTTTGTCTTTACAGGGCACAATAACCCCTAGTTGCTTATAGGGAACAATTACCCCTATCATTTTTTTTATTCACAGGGCACAATAACCCCTAGATTGCGTATAGGGCACAATAACCCCTATCATTTTTTTTAAGTCTTCACAGGGCACAATAACCCCTGGTTGCATATAGGGCACAATAACTCCTATCCTATTTTTCATTTCTTCACAGGGCACAATAACCCCTGAATTGCATATAGGGCACAATAACCCCTATCATTTTTTTTATGTCTTCACAGGGAACAATAACCCCTGGTTGCATATAGGGCACAATAATCCCTATTTTATTTTTCATGTCTTCACAGGGCACAATAACCCCTGGTTGCATATAGGGCACAATAACCCCTATTTTATTTTTCATGTATTCGGAGGGTGCAATAACCTCTGGATTGCATATAGGGCACAATAACCCCTATTTTATTTTTTATGTCTTCACAGAGCAGAATAACCCCTGATTGCAATTTGGGTACAAAACTCACTTTCGTCTTATTTTTTTTACATTTTGTAATAGGCTACAAAAATATTATTTTATTATTAGTATAGACTTTTATAGCTAACTAGGTAGAAAATTTTGTTTTTGTGTGCAGGTTTCTACATAGTACACAAATTTGCAGTTCAAAAATAAAAGAATTCATCCTTTCAAGAAAATAAGATTTCAAGAATATCATGCGGGAGAACGTCAGTAGCTGAAGTCAAGTTATGAAGTTTCAAGTCTTAAACTCAGAAGTCCAGAGCAAAGTTCGGAATCAATGAACCTACCCAAAGAGGGTGAAGCGATATCTGAGAATCCAAATGAAGACTTAGCACTATCGGAATAGATAGGATTTCATATTTTCCTTCTGCATTATGTTTTTTATGTAATAGCTGAAGCTACGAACCGGAATCTCGACAAAACCTCACTCGACTACCTAACTCATTGGAACTACGCGTGACTCCTTATCATCTCCACTTAGGATAGGTAGTTTTTAAAAGTTAGGACACAATCAAACCTCTTCTCTACTATAAATTTTTCGCATAAATATTTCAGTAAAAAATTAGTCACATTGTTCACGTCTTTGCATGAAAACTCTTCATGTTTTCAAGCAAAGAGGGGCATACTGTGAACACCTAATTTTTTACCAAAATATAAAGAGTCAAACACCAATTTTTAAAAAAGGGTTATATTTAAAATAAATAAAAAATAAATAAATTGTGTAAATTACTTTAATGATAAAAATTATGAATTTATGGTATTTATTTTAAATCTTAAACTTTTAATTAGATTAAAAAT
This sequence comes from Solanum arcanum, assembly GCA_027789145.1. Lineage (NCBI taxonomy): Eukaryota > Viridiplantae > Streptophyta > Magnoliopsida > Solanales > Solanaceae > Solanum > Solanum arcanum. Next base: position 52,515,930 of record CM050933.1, read on the forward strand.
AATGGTAGAAGAAGAAGAAAAAAGGAGAGTCCTAAATATTCAAATTACCTTCCCCTTATCCTAATTATTCCCAGCTTCCTAACTTATTTTACTAAAAAATCTCATCCCATTGTTTTTTATTTTTTTTTCTTTTTCTTCTCTCTCTCTCTCTTTGGACGTTCATTTCACCTTTTTTTTTAATTTTTTTTTAATTTTCTATTATTATTATTTATTTATTTTATATCCATCCTTATCTCAACCATAATTCCCTCAACAATTTTTCAAATTACATTCTAATCCAACTCTATTACTTTCCTTTTAATTAGCACCAAACTCTCAGTCAAAAGAATTATAAAAAACACGTTCAGTTGAAATATAGACAAATAGACAGATACACAAATACACAGAAAAATACAGATGTAAAAAAAATATACAGAGAGAAATATAGAGAACACACAGAAACTGAGATTGATAGACAAGCAAACACAAAGAGAAAAAAAACAAGTTATTTCTTTTGAGAATTAGGTTAGAGTTAGAGATTTGATCGTGATTCCGAATTCGTGGATAACAGCTCGCTTTTGTGGTATCAATTTTTGCAGCGAGGTAATTATAAATTCTCGCGTGATTTAAATAATATTATTTCAATGAAAGGTTGATTCCAATAGCATGAAATACTTCAAATCACATGTATTATATTGATTATTGTTACGTTATTATTATTATTATTATGTTTTTATTATTATTATTATGTTTTTGGATAGATTTTGCAACTTATGTCGCTTCATGATATTGAATTGTTAAATTTAAAAAGATTAATGTATTTTTCCGTCTATTTTCACTTTAGAAGATATTTATTGAATTTATTGTAGACTTGTTAGATTAGTATATAAAAATAATAACTAATAAATGATTTTTCAAAAAGAAAAACTAATCTAAGTAGGATTGTAATTAAAAGGAAAATAAATTTCATTTAGAGATTAATATTATAAACTAATAATAATAATAATAATAGTAATAACAGAAGTAAAAATTAAAAAATTATATAAAGAGAAAAGAGATTTTAAAAATAAAAAGAAAAAAAATCATGAAAATATAATAATAAGAAAAAACATAACAAATTTTTTTTAACAGAAACAAAAAAAAAAGAACGTAAGTAAAAAAAAATATAAAAACATAAAATAAAAAAAGAGGGAGAAGTAAAATTAAAAAGAAATACAATTTTAAAATTAATAAAATAAAACGTTAAAAAAAACAAATAAAAACAACACAATTTAAAAAAATGATAAAAGAGTAACAAAATTACTATAAAATAATTGCAAAAAAAAGAAGAAAGAAGAAGACAAAAACTATAAAAAAATATAATAAAAATATTGATAAAATAAAATAATAAAAAGAAAAAGAAAAAGAGATAAACGGACTTACAGAAACAAAAAAAATAAAAATATAAAATTTAAATTCAAACAAAAGCGTGCGAGAAAAGAAAAAGAAAAAGCGTTGAAAAATTAAAAAAAGAAAAACAGAAAAAGCGTAAAAAAAGAGATAAAAACATAAAAAGAACAAAAAAGTAAAAAAAAAAAAAAGAGGATATAGCACAAAATTTATTTTTTAGTAAGAAACGTAAAATTTCTTTTATATAAATATAAAAAAAAAGATAACAAACGTAAACAAAAAGATACATATATAAATTCATCCCCATAATAACATAAAAAATATATATAAAAAAAAATATAAAAGCAAAATAAATAAATAAATAATAAATATATAAATAAATATGAATGTTTCAAATTTTGAATTAATGGACACACACCAAAAATAATAAAATAATTTTTAATATATTTAAAATAAATAAGACGATTTTTAAAAGGTTTAAAATAAATGAGAGAATAAAGTAAAAAATAAATAAATATTTTTATTATTAAGTTAAATAATATAATATTCAAAATTAAGTCTAGTCATATCAAAGTCAATGAAACGACCGTGCTAGAACCACGAGACTTGAGGGGTGCCTAACACCTTCCCCTCGGTCAACAGAATTCCTTACCGAATTTCTAGTTCGCAGACCAATAAAAGATAGAGTCAAATTTCCTTTTGATTTGGGATTTAAATAAGGTGACTTGGAACACCAAAACTCAATTCCAAGTGGCGACTCTGAATAATAATTATCCCTTTTCAAAACGTCACTTTAATTGGAAAAACTCTTTATTTTTTTTCAAAAAATAAAAGTCAAAAAATAATATCTTGAGGAAAAAAAAAGGGGCGTGACAGAGGAAAGTCACCTTTGACCCATGGTTTTTAAGAAATTGGAACCCCTCTATATAAAAAAGAGAAGGAAAACAAAAGAAAAAGAAGAAGTTGCAGAGTAAAGTTGAAAAATACAAAAATAAATGGGGTTTCCAACATTCCAAGGAAGATGAATAATGGGATGACTTGTGAGCACGAATGAAAATTCAAAGATAAGGAAAGTGAGTATTGTTCACACCACATGAGGATAAGAAGTCACTAAGCTGAAATGAATATACCTTTACACTCAACCCCACTATAAACCTTAAAAAGACCTTTGTGATCTTGAGTGAACTGAAACAAAGGTTGATTGGATAATATGGGCAAACCTATGGGTGAAATCATGCATTGTGTTCCTCTTTGTGAGTATGAGTGTTGAAATTAATTCTAAAGCTTCAAATTTGAAGACCATTGAGTGTGAAAATAGAATCATTTCTCGTGTGAGGGCATTTGAACACTTATGGGCTTGAACTTGCATTTGAAGCAAGTATAGTGAGCTTGAGATTCTTTTGTAATGGTGAGTCAGGACTTGAATCTTTGGGTGCACAATTATTCCCTTCATGAGTAAGTTGAACATTTTTTTATGTATTCATGATTTCATCTTATGTAGCATTGTTTGAAACGTCCTTTTTTAATTGTTGAACTTGAGTTTTACTTCAAGACAAGCAACAGTTCAAGTAATGGGTGTTGATGAGTCCACAATTTGGACTCATTTGGGGCTTTATTTTCATAGACATAGTGTCCTCAAATGCATATTTTGTCCATATAACTGATATAATTCCTTGATTTCAGGGATTTGATTTATTGAACAAAGCATGGACACTGAGGATAAAAAATGAATAAGGTAGCTAAAAGAATGAACAAAAGAAGGCTTAAGGACTTCCTAACTCCTTACGCATGTCGCTGAATTACCTTGATCTCACCTTATGTCCGAGTGTTCTAATCCCTAAAGGAGAAAATAAATTCGGCAATCGAAAAAAGAACTAGCGAATCGATGAACGGTTCCGCAATGCAACGCTTTATCGCCTAAGATATAGAACGTCAAGGATGCTTAAGGAAAAAGATAAACAGCGATACAAATGACAAAGGACGGATTAGCGAGTTTATAGGAGATCCCGACTTATTCACCGACTGACCCTTCACAACACAATTTTTGACAACTATAAATACATTTTAAAATTCTTAGTTTACTATGTAGACATTAAGCAATCAATTTTGGAATTACAATTCTAGCTTTGAACATTGTCTTAGACATTTTTCCATAAGCTTTTGTAGATTTCTAATTCCAAAAAATTGGTAGTGGGTGTTGAAGATTCTTAATTGTAGACCAGTTTAAAGACAATATCGATCGTAACTAGTTGATGGAAACACTAATTATCTTTTTCTTGCTTTTTACTATAACTAGGTAAGACCCCAATTCTTGGGGTGTGATTATGTGATTAAAGGTTGATATAACATCCGCGTATTGCTAATTATTAGTTTACTTATTGTTTAAAAGTGATTCCGTTCCATAGTTGTGGTTGAGTTTAATGGGGTTTTAGTTGCAAATATATTCTTAGTGTTTTGGGCTTGCTCGAGAGAGAGGTTTTGAAACCAAAACTACTAAATCGATGGTTTACGGGTAGTTCTCTGTCATGGGTTCAACTCAAGAGAGTAAATCCTAAATCCTCTTCGGCAAATTCACCTTGAAAGAGTAATGTACTAAGGCAAAAGCTATGCTTAGTTTCCACTTATTGGTGTTTGAGAGAAACTAATTTGATTCGGGGCAAATTGCTCGAGAGAAAGTTTAGCCCATTAAAGTCTAGATTACTCACTAATATGCACTTTTTTTTAATAGAAATTGCAATTACATGGTTGCTATCTTATCCCATAATTCTGTCACATCCCAAGAATCTCATTTCCATACTTGTAGTTACATTTTTTTTTGCTGATAATTGAGTGGAAAACCTCCTTTTTGTTAAATGATACTTTTGTCACCCTTATTATTTGTGATGTTTTCATTCGTAAATATCTTTTAGCTATAACTTATTTGAACTGATTCACACTTGACTATAAATTCTCAGAACTCACTTAGTTGGGTTATATTACTGACAAACGATTATGGACGATTAGTATTGGATGATGTGTCCTGAAAGTTTATTAGATATGCACTCATTTAAGGTTCATTGAGCTCAATAATGAGAGTCTTCAATTCATGATTTTCTCGTAATAAGATAGGATATTGATGACTTGGAACTATGAACACAATTGGACAAGGCAAGGACTGATGCTTAAAAGAATGACCAAACATACAAAACAAGTGTAACCTATACATTGTAGATCGCCTAACAAAAAGGGCGAGCTCATGTCATAACCCGAACCTATACCCTAGGAGTGAGGTCATTCTTAGGTTGAGACACGATGTACTTGACCTCTTGTAGGTCTCGTACACGCCCTTTGACATCATTCATTGCATACATGTATGAAAAGTAGTGCGGAATTAAATTTTCACAGCATTGGAATAGTCTTTCAAAAACTCTTTAATATAAAAACAATAGGAAATACTAATTCTCATGTCATCAAATATTAGACTCAAAATATACTTGGGACACGACGCATCAATAGAAATATAGTACTACTAAGTCTATTATAGTACTTCAATGAAAGAAATCAAGACATCTATGCCCTCGAGTCAAATGAGGACATACTTCAACTTGCTTGAAAGATCCTATAATGCAAACTTCTCTCCCAAAAGAACCTTTACCTATGAATAACTTTAGAGATAGATAAAATCATGGAATTAGTACAAACACATGTACTAAGAATAACAATGCATAAAAATCATGAAAATGGACATTTAATGAAAATGTGCTCTTTTGATTAAAGAATCATAGTATAATCATAAGAACAAAATTTAACACATTAGGAACACATGATATAACACATAAGCATTTTATCACAATTTAAGGAAAGGTTAGAGTGAAATATGTCACTGTTATAGTGAATTCCTTCATTGTTACAGTGAAGTTCTTTAACTTCACATTGAAAACTTTCTAGCATGCAATTCTCTCACAAAAAGCTACCCCAAGACTCAATTATGTAAGAAAAAGAGAGACCTCCAATACACCCTCTCTAGGCACACCTATAATGAGATACACACACTTACAATACACCAAACACATAAACATGAGATCTTCCTACCAAAGGTGATGCCAAGGTTCACCTGAGTGAGTTGTGAAGCGACCGCCCATACAATCCCTTCACACACATTTAAGAGATTTTTTAGATTACCTAGTATAAGATCACTCTCACTTAATACAATAACATACATATAATGTCATATTATCCTTTCCAAAGGTTATGAAAAAGACTTACTCAAGTAAATCAAGAAGAGAATGTCCATACTTAACCTGTTTAAGATTACCTAAATAATCCTTAAAACTACCTAAGTTTTGATCATGTATACATAACCAACCAACTTTCCTAACTAGAGTCATTCTTAAGACTTATTTAGGTAATATATGAAGTGACCATTACTATGTCCCCTTCACACCTTAACTAGACAACCCTTAACTACTCTAGATAAGTACTTGTTCATTTAACATGCTTTCTAACATGTCATTACATTCATTAGTTCATTTAAGAGACATTCATCACATAAGAACATTCAAGTAATGGTCTTGGAGAAGACTTAGGGACTCTCACTAACATCTTTAAAGCCTACTCTAATGTCTAGATAGCGTCCCATACCACAACCTAAACATCATAGAACTTCTCCAATACTAGTAGGTATCCATATAATTAGAATAAGAACTAACCGACATAGACCATGGTATCAAAACATGGAATTCGAAGTTGTAACCTACTTTGATGGAGGGTATTCTACTTGCCAACGGTAGAACTTGGACATATCCCATCTATACACATGGTTAAGGATATGAAGGGTTTTTTTGCACTCTAGCCTCATTCTTAAGTAGAGCTACTTCCCTTACCATACTCTCTCGTTAAGAACCTTTGTTCTCCTAGAGTAATTCACATTAAGGATCACATGAAGAGGTTCCACATCTAGATCATAACCCAATCACATTGACCCTACAAAATAGGTCCTCTAGGGCTACTTTTAAATGGATAAGAAGATAGCTGAATGAATTTCCTAAGGATGATTGCATGCTGTTCCAGCGAACAAACCTTATGTACAACGTTCATACAAGAAGGATACCATTACGACTTTTGACTTCAAGGATCATAACCTTACAACTGTGTTGAAAGTTCCACATAAAGGACATTCTTAGCAACATTCAAGGTTTCATGTCATTCAAACATACAAGACTAAAAGGCTTTAGCATCCTAAGTCAAGAAATCTCATATTTTCACATTTGAAGAGCACCCCCAGAAGTAACATGGCGTACTTGACCTCTCGAAGGTCTTATACAATCCCATAGTTATTATTCATCGCATTGTCATGGTAAATTTAGCGGAAAATTAAAAACATTCTTAGCACATCATATGCTAGAACATTATTTCATATATATTTATAAAATATCATATTTTATACTTATACTCTAAGTCTTTTTACTATCTTAGACTCAACAACATTAGAATACATTTATGGCCCTTAAAACATAAGACAAATGTATACAATATCTAAACATTTTACAGTAAGACATGAGTAGGGTTTCCTTAGAAGTTAAGGACCCCTTTCTTTGAGCTTAAGAATCACATATAACTCTCCTCAATCTTATAGACATCCTTTAAGCATCCATAACCTATACTTTGTGTAAAAAGTAGAGAAGAATGGGATTAATACAAGAATGCGGTAAGTATGGCAACCATAAAAAAACATGCATTTAAAAAGGGACATTTTGTTGAAATCATACTTCATGCATTTTTTATTAAATCTTTATGAAACCTTTAGACACTTGCATATGTATCATTCACATACTTCATATCGACATATGCCAAGGCCAAAAATCATATAAAATCACTTATATAATTTATGACATTTTCAAGTCACATTACAGTGAATTAATTTCTCCTTAACAGTAAGCCTTCTTTTCTTTTATTCATTAACTTACCAAGTAACCCTCTAGTGATATTTGGCGCAATGCATCACCTTAAAGTCAGCAAGAAACATACATACAACCTACATAAGTCAACACATATCATCATATATAAATAATATTTCATAGACACATTTAATTCAAGACTCCATTGGCTTTACAGTAAGTTACATCCATTCGCACATATTTTTACTTCTTTTCATATTCTTGATTACAAGACCTTGTTAATGACCCCAATCTTAGTTTACTAGTGCAATGTACATGTGAAGCCCCATAACCTCACACATACTTAGTAAACCCATCATGAGACCACCAACCTTAACATTCAATTAATACATTGACATATTAAGTAAAGATAACTTTATTCACGTCAATACAATACCTTCATCATATAGTCATTAAGACCAACATAGTGCATATAAGGATAAAATCACATCTCATAGATTTATACCATGCAAACCTTCATAACAAGAAGATAGATACTACAATTTCATGCATAAGGACATAAACCTAATCATATACATTAGGTCACCACCCAAGGACTTCCGAAGGAGCTACTTGTGAAATGTCTAGATGGGTTCAATACTTTCACCTATAAGAACTAACCTCCCTTAAGTCCTCGTCGTTAGGATACTTTTCATTTACTTTGATTTTCCATTTTACTTTTGGGAAATTATAGCCTTAACCGACACTAAGACCATGGGTGCTAAACATAGAATTTGGTGTTGTAGAGCCTTACACAATTGGAAGGTGCTCTCACTTAGCCAATGTAGAACATTAACATACATCGTAGCATCCTAAGTGAATTCACTTTCTAAATCCTATGTGGAAAGCATAGTTTATGGAACTACGAGATATGTATAATCCCTCTACATGCCATTTTGAAATTGGGGCCTCCTCTTATGAGAAAAAATGGGTGAAAACCTTCCTCAAAGAGAAGTCACCACCTCATGTGGATCCATCAGTTAGTATTCCTCTAAGGGAAGTAAACACTCTATAAGGAACAAATGGTGAATCTTCTTCCAAGGGAAAGTCAACACCTCTCATTGTCAAGTTCTTTTGGTGCTATGCTAAGTTCCCTTTATTGAAAAGCCTTTATTACCTTTTTCATAAAACATAGGCTTAGGATATTCTTTCCTCATATGCTTATTGCATATTCAAGCACCTATCTAGTTTTAGAGTATTCTTGGGCACACCTCTCAAGGCCCCTCTATTTACTAGATCATCATCCATGTTCGTTTGTGTACTTATATGTGAGCAAACCTTTCACGTAAGATATAAATGTCACACATTTTCATATATTAATGCATAAGATAATAGGTGTAACTATATGAGCAATTCATTCATATCAACACTCCAAGACACTATGCACTATCATGTTTCATCATATCATACTTCACATACATATACTTTACGTGCATAGTAGTAGACACTAGTGAATATGAGTACTACCTTTCATTAGACACTATGATCCTATACTACTTATAAGCATGAATGAGATGTGAGTGTGTGTGTACATTGGTCAACATGATCACATTAAGGCTATCAACAACATATTAAGGCACCCATCCTCTTAGACCATAATACACTTTAAGCATAGACCACACAACACACAATAGCATAGGAGAAAAGCAAACTTCATATGACACATAATACTCCTCACTTTTACTATACATGCATTCACATAGGGGTTCATAAGTAAAGGATTATTATCAATTTTAACACATCAATGTCAGAACATATAATTTACCTTAAATAGATATACACATGCCTATACAATAGCCATACAATCTAAATCACAACTACAATAGGAAAGTAGGTAGAAGCTTCACATAGTATGATCATCATAACCAAATATTCATATATTCATCACTTTTAATTCAAGGACATAAACAACACATATATAATGAAAATAATGTAAACACCACCATAAGTGGACCATACCACACAATGCCATACAAGGCTTCATCAACTGCAATGCTATAACGAAAGTAAATGAGATAAGCATTCTTACCAATTTCTCACTCTTTGATCATTATTGATCAAATACACCTTGTTTATCAACAATTCATATATATGGCAGTAGTTATATGAACTTTAGTCATAAAATAAACCATGTAAAAGTCGCTACAAAATCATACTATAACATAATAAAAGGCATCTCATCTGTACTAGAAAGTGGAGAGTCTTAGATCACTTACTATATGCTTTACTTTGATTACCACGGCTAACATTCATAATTTACCAATAATACAAACCTATGGCAGTAACTAATGTTATATAAATAACGTTTAATTCATGATTTATCAAACCTAGAGTTTAGATTTCATCATGTACATAACTTTGTAAATCCATAGACTAGAAGGACCTAGATAATTCATGTAAGTCTTATTTAATTTGATCATCAAGGATTTATACACACAATTCATCCATAATATTAAATTAAGGCAGTATCTACAATGATGCTTTGCATAGTTGAAATCTTACACAATTGTTATAATCGAAATCAATGTAACACATAGAAAAATAGGCTATTCGTACTCAAATCTTCAAAGATTGATCCTCACGGATACTTCATCATCAATTCATAATAAATTCACATAAATAACAGTAGGTATAAGCAAATCAATGTAAGAGAATCATAATTTAACCATTAACAAGTCGTGATCACAAAGCCCGTGCAAGGACTAAATCGATATGGGGAAGGAACATGGATTCGTCATGCAATTGTATCAAAATCACGTTCAAACAAATACATTAACATCAATTAATCATGATTTTAACCATTTAAAACATTTTTAGAAAGAACCCATCGCTAGATTGAAGAAGGAGAGATTGGATCATGAAACTTTCTTTGAATACATTGAGATTAACTCTCAAAGTGAAAGGTTACTTCGAGATGAAGTATAACAATACCTTCATCTACATGAAAACCTCTAAAAATTGGTGAAGAACCCACCAGAATCCAATCTAAGTTGTTCTTGATCTTCAACAACAATGGAGGTTTCTAGAGAGAATTGGTTTTCGAGTAAAGGTTTATTTCGAGTGAATGGGATTTGGAATGGGTTGGTCACGTTTTAGATCACTTATATATACACCCAAAAATAGGTAAATTAATATATTAGAGTTATTTTAGGACGTGGGATGAATTTCCCATTCACCCCTTAAAGAAAAAGTGCGCATGGCAGCAGTTGCGGGCCACCATCAACGGATCACCATCGACGGACAATAGGTCCACCGATATGCCGTCTGTAGCTTCCGTGGATTGGACCTTGGCCTGTTCTTTGGTTGATCCTTTCCCACGCTAAGTGTCTATCGATGAGACCCCACCTACGGGCTGTTGGTAAGCCAACCGGGCGTCGTTTGACTCGTCGTTTGACATTGCCAAGGCAGTCTCTAGACATCCTTGGGTCCTTCTTGTGGGCCCTTTAGAAGTCGTACCTATATGTTTTAAATTTTAAAAAAAATTAAAAGGTTTTAGTACTCTCATATCACTACCCAGATTCTGGAATTCAGATTGTAACCGGCGTCATTGACCTTTCAGAGGTCGCAGGCAAGCCTCATGTTGCATTCATCACATTTATATGGTTATTTTTAGCGGAAAATTTAAAACTTTTAAACATATGAATTATACATAGACTTCATATAGTTATTTCATGAATTCATCATGTACTAATCTCAACATAAATATAACAACCATTTATCATAAGAATCAATTTGAAATAGAATAAGAATATAACATAAATACGTTCGCCAAATACAGCCTTCTTACAAAAGCTTCGAAATGAATGTATGAAAGAAATTCTAGGTACAACATCCACTAGATATTTCTAAAACAAAGGCTAGACTAAAACTGTTGCATCCTCGAAATCAAGAGTACCTACCAAATGGTCATGAGAAACACTGATGTTCAAACCGTTGCAAAAGTCATAAATCTATCCCTTTACCTATATCAATAAAATAGTAAATATTAGTGGTTAGTAGACCACTTCTACAAAGTATGGGTGTATGCACACATACACATAAGGCTATGCATGATCAAAGAAAGATCTTCCTAAATAACATGCTAATTCTGGAAAGCCTAGTCACTAGACTTCCCAAAATCGTTAGTTGTGAATTGTGGTATGAATATGATGTATTTTGATGCATAAAAGAACAAAACTCATTTTCTGTATGATTGCAAAACAATAGTATCATCAGCACAATTTTTGAACAACTCGGGTGAAGATTTGAGATATTTTGATTCTCTTATGTCGAGAGCTTCTCTTTGTACACTTAGATTATTTTTCAGTCTCTTTCTTCATCTTGTTGTGTAGTTCAATAATTCTTTTGGTCCTATGTTATACTTCAAAGTTGAATGATTCATTGTAGTCCATACCCACAATGAATCGATGTAAGTAATCCAAGGACTAAGGAATGATTTCACTACCATATAGTGAGTCATTCTTTACACTATTTTTTCATTACCTTTCATAAGCAATTCTCTTTTGATCATGCCATTGATTTCATTAGTTTCATGTTTTATATATTATAATTTCATATACAAAAGACTTTGGAATCGTTGATGTAGCATTAAGACATCCCAAGTGAGGGCCAAACATATGGTACCTCAACCTTAGGACCTTCTTTAGCAAACACAGTGTCTGCTTCATTCGTTCATTTGTACTTATCGTTATTCATTTTATTCATTCATAGGCTGATGTAAACACCAGCTATACCTCGGATGAAGTTAAAGACTCTCATAGGGATCATGAAGTGCAATGACCAATAATTACCTAATGTCATTATTTGAATCTAATTTCACCTATTGATTGTCTTGCTTTAACACCTTTAGTATCGTTCATTTCATTATCTTTCATACTTTGAGACTGGCCTCATTCTTTCATTGGGAACTTTAACCTTAACCAACATAGATCATGTGAGCATCATGAAATCCAGTGTCTACCTCACACTGAAAAGAGGCTAAATCCCCAGGCAAAGTGACCCAAACATGCTAGTGTATATAGGGAGTTGAACCCTACTAGATCCCTATATTGGCAGTATAGGTTCAAATACTAGGAGATATAAGGAGACCCATACCCGTCATGCTGGACAGTCTCATCTCATGAGAGTTACGTGAACCTCCGCCCTTCCCGAAGGAAGGCATCACCGCTCATAGCTAGCCTATCGGTGATCAGTATTAAGTTCTATTACATTCAACTTATATATCATGGAAGCTGGCTTCTAGCATGAGGGCATCATTACTCATTAGATGATTTCTAATCTCATCATTGGTATTAAGTGTGAATTGTCCTTACACTTACATATAGGGTATGATTGAGACTTGTTTCTTGATATTTAACACTCTCTTAGGTTAGTTCTTTTAGTGACCTTTACTTAGGGTTGGTTGAGACTTGTCTCACCATTCATCTTAGCGTCTTATCATGTTTCCACTATTTTAATTAGCATCATATATTAACATAATTATTCACCTCATTAAAGTGAATGATCGTTTCTTCTTTATCTTCGAGTGTTGACTCATACATTATGGAGGCTTGCTTCTAGATTGAGATTTACTTACTCTATTGATGACTGGTCATCCTTACTTTACATTGATGAAATGTGAATTTCCTTACACATCATCCTTTGGTGTTAATGAGATTGTCTCACACATTCTAACACCCTCATACGTGAGTATTCTTTTAACATAGTAGCTTAGGTGTAAGTGAGACTTGTCTCAGTTCCTTTAACACCCCTTTCTGGTCACCTTCTTACTTTATACCCCTTTAATTATTTTATAACTAATGTGAGTTACTTACTTTAGTGTAGTAGATTCATATCATCGTTTATGGACGATGCACACTTTATTCAATGAGTTTCATGAGTTCATATGTCATTCTGTTAGAGCATGTTGGGAGTTGTCCCAATGAATGGCATGCCCTTAGTTATGTATTACTTAAATTACTTTAGATGTGCTTATTCTTTTGGCATTCCAAAATTTTAGTCATATAAGATAGTATAGGGTATGTTGGGACTTTCCCCATTGATTTACATACCCTTAGTATGGACTCATTTTGTTCTGTTGGTCATGCTTAATTTGACATTGCATTATATTTGGCACATAATATTGGTGTAAATTTAGTATTGGCCTAGAAAATTTGGAAATGACTTTATAGCCAATTTATTGGCACAAGCCAAACATTCATTCAAATATAGTTTCATGAGATTCTCATTAGCCAATTTTTCCATCATTATTTAAAAGCAGTAATATAAGCCAATTCAATTCAACTATTAGGAAAGACATTGTTAGCAATTTTAGTGGCATAACTCAAACATTCATTCAACTTATGATTTCACGGGGATCTGTTTAGCCAACATTATAACATAGCTTTAGGTATATTACTTTTAATCATCTTGGACAAAATCATATTAGAATTTGATGAATATATAATCTTTATAACTTCATATTAACTTAAAGTATGCACAACAGACCGTAACATCTTCATACATAACATTTTCAGACGTATATTTAACATATTATCATTCTTTCAATTCACATAATAACACTTAGCATCAAATGAGTCCAATTAACAGGTTCATTCTATCATTATTTTATCAAAACCATACACATTAAGATCATCCATCACCACATACAAAAAACATGATTTCTATCCTATTCAACATTGAAATCGTAACAACGATACTAGTTAAAGAAGTTTGACAAGAACGACGGGAAACAACCCTAGTTTTCAAGATCTTTGAATAATTCGAAAGAAAGTTTTATTGGAGAAAGAAGTTGAGGAGAGAAACCCATACCTTATGTAGAACTTAATCTACGAAGAACACCTTGAACGAAACTTTGAAGTAACCTTGAAATCGCTCTAGAGAAATCGATAAATTTCTAACTTTTTATTGCGTTCGTTGCTTTCTTTTTTTTTTTGCGTCGCCTTTTCTTTGAGTTTGAATGTGATTTTTAGGTTTAATAACTGATATTTAATTATAACGCTTAGGTTTAATAAGTTAATTTGATAGACTAATTAACCAATTACCAAAATGCCCCTCCTAAGTTAACTAAAGATAGGAGACCATAACGCTTAGGCAAATCAGGAAATTGGTGTGACTATGGTTTTTGTCAACATTTTGAATTTACATTAATTAATTAAATCCTTACTATAATTAATTTATGGACCTAGGTTAAGTACTAAAGTACCCCTAAGTCATTGGAACTATAATCAATCGTTTAGGACCATCCTAGGTTAAGTACTAGAATGTTTCTTGAATTATACGAGGTTAGTGTAAGGATTTCGTTTTGATCATTTAAACTAATTAATTAAATTTCTAATTTAATTAATTATGTTACCTATATAATTACAAAAGTACCCTTAAGTAGTTGGGACCATAACCAATCATATTAACCATCCTAGGTTAGGTACTAGGTTGTCTTTTCTTGTTTTAACCGAAATTTGGAAACTGTTTTGTGTTTAAGATTTTTCCCCTTTAAATTAATTAATTATGAGTATAAATTAATTAAATAAGTATCCTATGGTAATTAATAAAGTATTACTAGGTTGTTAGGACCGAAACTAACTCTTTCGACCATCCTAAGTTAGCTACTAGGCTGTCTGTTTAACTAGTACTAGGTTAGTGTCAACCCGGTTGTGGTCCTAGGTTGTCGGGTGCAATAATGGGTCCATTTCATTTAGACCTAGGTTATTTAGCTAGTTGGAACAGTAATTTATTACCTAGAGTTTGTTAGGAAGTTAGGCCCCACATGGAGTGGTCCCTTGTGCAGTTTTTTCCTCCTAACTACGTTAACTGAATTCGGTTAGGGTGGTCCCCTTCTTTTGCAACTTCTTCACATGTCTTTCACATGTGCTTGCACATGTGTTGGTTGTACATCCCTAACTAACTCTGATTTATGGTTCATTTGGGAATGCTTACTTATAGTATCAAGAGCCCTTACTATGTCCTTGGCCATTGTTTAATTTACATGATCATGTGCTATGGTACTAGGCTTGACACTTGGATGCCTAGTACTTTGTGTAATGGTATGGTTGAATATTGATTTTGAGCTTAGGGTCTTCCATGCAGGTATATTTATTGAGCATAAATCTTGGGTTGGGGTATAACAACCCAAAAAGTATATTTCTTATTCGTATATAGAACATTGGTAATATCCCTTAGCGAATTTTTCTATACTATGACCAATATCTCTCAATATTGGGCATTGGGGTGACTATGTACCCCTAATAGTCTATCCTAAGGGCATACTTGCTCTTCATTAGACACATGATCTGGAATGTTACATTATCCCCCCCCTTAGGAACATTCGTTCCTAAATGACACTTATATATCATTTAAACAAAGAATGTTATTTTCCGAAAGTTACTCTATCATGCTTAAACGTTTCTCTTTTGTGAATTTCTAATTCACTCTTATTTGGATGATGCATAACCTTCAAGCTTATATGAAGCGTCATATTTGAGATTGAGGAATTTCCTTCTCAATCACACTTAAGTTAATGCACATCACAAATCATGCGACTCTGAAAACATTCCTATGCTACACATAAACAATAACATAAAATTCAACATAACTTCATTTTAACTCACATAGTGCTATTATAAGACATACAATTTGGGACTTACCACACCAAATACATTAAAGAAGTTAAACATTGAGTTCCTTAAACATAAACCAGACTTAGAAATAGTATATCTAACCTCTTAGATAACATCTTGTTGGACTTAAGATTTGAACCTAATGAAGCCCAACTTAATTTAAAAGGGACTTTCCACTATGCCATTTACTTCTCTACATACCCCTTCAACCTTACCATTGTCGCCTATGGGAGTACTAACTAGAAACGGTTCATGTAAGATCGCAAGAAGTAAGTCAAATTTCTTATCCACCGAAGGGGTAACCATAGACAAGGTATATCCTTGATCTAATAATGCATAAAGAAGAAAGGAGTAGACAATCAAGTTACCATTATCCACATCCGCGGACTTATCTTGTTCCTCTCTTCCTTTCAACGCATAGATACAGTTTCTCTTGGTGGGTTTGGCTAAAGCATAAGGATTTGGTCTAGGCTGAGCATTTGCCTTGGACTTTAGGATTCGAACCACACCCTTCTCATTTTAACCCAACTCATTCTGAAACTGAAGCTTTACTACCCTGTTTCTATAGTCTATTATAGCATAACACTTATGAAGCAAATCCATATCTAAGACATATTCTTGAGCTGGTATGTAGCCAACTTATCCTTCTCGTCCTCATAAATACTCATACAAAACATTTAGACATTACCGTGCATCTACCTCCATGTGAACAGCCACACTCACAACACGTCTTTCGTACATATTGGGCATTTCCATTATAGACCCTTCTTGGGAAGGCCAGATCTTGAGCCTGGCGCTTTAGACCACTTGGCCATCCTAGTTCTTGTGTGTATTCTTTTACGCGTTCACACAAGAAGGAAGTTAGATACTTATAATCACAGAAAGTATTAAAGCTCTAGATAGTACGATAAAGAGTAGAAGGGAGAATTCCCTATCATCGCGTAGTCTTTATGTCGAGATTGTGGATCTCTTCACAACCATAAGTTAAAAACTATGTAATGTAGTTGTGTTGAGCTTTAGATCCTAGGTAATTTAACTTCATGATCTGATACCAAGTTTGACACGACCTGGATTTTGGAATCCAGATCGCAACCGACTTCATTGACCTCTCAAAGGCCGCACACAAGCCTCATCTTGCATTCATCACATTCATATGGTTATTTTTAGGGGAAAATTTAAAACTTTTAAATGTATGAAGTAGAAATAGACTTCATATAGTTATTTCATTAATTCATCATATACTAACAACCATCTATTATAAGAATCAATTTGAATTAGAATAAGAATATATCATAAATTCATTTGCGAAAAATGGTCTTATTACAAAACCTTCGAAATGAAAGTACAAAAGAAACGCTAGGGACAACATATACTAGCTTTTTCTAAAACTAATGCTAGACTAAAACTGTAGCATCCTCGAAATACAGAGGACCTACCAAATAGTCTTGAGAAACGCTGATGTCCAAATCATTGCCAGAGTCGTCAATCTGTCCCTTAACCTGCATCTACAAAATAGTAAATAGTAGGGGTCAGTACACTACTTGTACTAAGTATGGGTGTATGCACGCATAAACATAAGGCTATGCATGATCAAAGAAAGCTCCTCGTGAACAACATGCTATTTCTGGAAAGCCTAGTCACTAGATTTTCCAAAATCGTTAGTTGTGAATTGTGGTATGAATATGATGTATTTTAATGCATTCAAAGCACATAACTCATTTTCTATATGATTCCAAAACATTAATATCATCAACATAATTTTAGAATAACTCGGGCGAAGATTTGAGATTTTTGATCCTCTTAGGCTGAGAGCTCCTCATTGTACACTCAGATTATTTTTCAATCTTTTTATTCTTCTTGTTGTGTAGTTCAATAATTCTTTTGGTCCTATGTTTTACTTACAAGTACAATGATTTATTGTAGTCCCATACTGATACGCTCAAACTTACTTCTAAAATAAGAAGTAAAGCGCTCGTGTCAAGTAAATAACCCAACTAGTGAGGTTGGGATCGTTCCCACGAGGAAAATAGTCTAGACTTAACTTCAATCTAGTACAACTTTTTTTTAGTCAATGAGTTCCTTGGAAAGTAAAAACAGTAAAAGGGGGGTTTCTATTTCTAAATGAATGAAAATAACTAACGAAATCGAAAGAGACACTTAACAGCTTTAAATGTTGGAGTTTAATCAATTAATCGAAGTAACTAGGGTTTACGTGTTCCCCACAGGTTTATAACTTGATAATTCTAACTATAACAATTCTTTCCTAGTATCTTGCATGCAAAGTCAAAAGTTATGTATTTCTAAATCCTTGGTCCGGCATCTAGAAAATCTCACTCCGCACCTTGGTCTGGCTACGTGTGTTGCTATCCTAACCCTTATCTTTACCTCATATTAAGCATCGTATTCGATATTTGACTAAGTTATTACCTCGTACCAATCAAAACTATCCTTTTAGATAGTATACACTAAATCTATGTTGATAATTCTTTTCCTATTATCTACCTCCTTGGTCCGTCAAGTAGCATTACGGCGAGTTCTAACGTTGGCCATCCGTTAAAAAGACTTCTAAGCGAAAGAATTATTATTCATGCAAGACACCATTCTAGAATTATTATTTTAGTTAGGTTTTATCTCATTATTTGCCTATGGTTCCCACAACCCTAGTTATGGAGTTTAGTTACTCATAGTCATAAATACAATATTCAAATATATTAGATAAGAATTCATGTACTTACTTCAATGAGAAAGAGTAAAATCCAAAAGTTTGCTTGATTAATCACCAATAATCACCAATAATCACCAATAATCACTTGCAAGAATCTCAAAGTAATCAATAATCTTACAAAAAGTCTAATGATAATCAAAAGGTGTCTAACAATACGGAGTCTAATAATGATCCAGAGTCTAATTAAACAAGGACTCTATTTGCTGGAAATCTGCCAAAATGTGGCTGGGTCGATGGACCTCGCGATGGATCATCATGGTCACGACGGACCTTCATGGACTCCGTCGACCCATACTTATGCAATTTCTTCTACTGCTGTCTTCATTACCCTCGATGGCAAGTATGACGGACCGTCACAGACACGACGGTTCGTCGAGGGTCTCGTTCCAAAATACTTCAACTCTTGGAATATGGGTACTGGGATTACTTCTCTGAACTTCAAGACGAACCTGCAGAACGGACCGTCATAGACACGAAGGACCGTCATGGACTCCGTAACCCTACACTTGGTCAGACTTCCCCATCTTCCTTTAGCAGCTGCACTATGCTGCCACCTAAGGACCGTCACAAGCATGACGGACCGTCATAAGCTCCGTATGTGGTCTCTTCTGCATTTCTTCGCTCAAAATCTCCGCATTCATCTTTGGAAAAATTTCCTGCAAATAAAGAGAAACTTATATAAAAATTAGCACAAAAAAGGCTTTTGGACACACTAAATTTAACGAAAAAGTATTAATAATACCGTGAAACCACGGTATATCAACACCCTCAACTTAAATTCGTTGTTTGTCTTCAATCGACGCACTATGACTCAATACAAAATCTTTACTTTTCTTTCAACTAATTCTTGAGTCACTTTACTTTTGTTCTTTCTCTCTCTTTGTTCTTTCAACCCCACTTTTAAGAGCATTCCTCATAATAGCCACCCTCAACTCATGGCTTTGCCATGAGTCACGGTACACAATACCCAAAGTTGGGTCAGGGCCACAACGAAGGTTGTTTACTGCATTAGCCACCCTCAACTTATGCTTTTGGCATAAGCTGAGGTGCACATGTCCAAGGAGGGACCAGGGCCAACACATTATTCCCAGAAAAGATCAGTTGGGGTGAAAAAGAAAGGTCTAATTTAAGCTTAGATCATTTGGATCAAAGAAGGATAAATTTCAATTGGTTTTCTTTTATTTAGGCTAAAAATGGGCTATATTGAATAAGGGCCTATGACCTTTCCTAATTGTCTATTACAGCTTACTTTTAGCAGGACTAACCAGGCAAGTTCTAGCTCAGTACAAATAATGGACTATTCAAATCTTCCTCACACTCACTTCACATCTTATCACTCTACCTGATTATCAGACACCTAGTTTGAATTTTAGACTTAGGGTAATGCAATGGTGTACCTCTATGTCATGCTTAGAGCCACACATTTATCAGTTACTATGCCTAGTCATGCATCATTTTCCAATTTATTAGGATATCATTTTAGCCATCATGATCCATAATTAACTATGTACAAAAGATATAAACATGTCGGTTCAACAAAAAAGTAATCAGTCTTTTGGGGGAAAAGAACACATGCAAGAAAACCCCAAAAGAGGATAGTGAATTGTGCTACTCAAACTTCACCCTAACACTCACTTTCCATTTACCTTACCCCCAACAAAAAAACATGCAATTGTCCCCAATGCATAAAAAAAATTCAATACTAGAGTGGTAGGTGAATCAAACCTGTGGCGCAAAGCGCCGTCGATCAGCAAGCTGGTGGGTCCGGTTAACCGGAACCCACGTCCTTCTCTAATCTGGACACCTCGGTGGTGTCTCAAAGAACAACCGCACTATCAGCAGTGCCTCCCTCTATCTCCACAGTTTGGGAGCTAGACGCCCCAGCCGCTAACTCTTCTGCTCTCATCTGGTGCGCCGCCTCCTCAGCAAGTGAGGCTCTCCTTGCAGTCTCCATCTCACGACGCTCCTTCTTCCGTGCTCGCGCCTCGTCCTCTGATCAACCCCCACGCCTCTTGGCATGCTCTTGAGGGGGAGGTGGTGGAATCTTTGAGGTAGCGATTAGGGCCGCCAACACTGTGTCCTCAGCAGGCTCGACAGAAGGGGCCTCAGACTCCGGCACCCTAACCTCTAAGATCATGTCGATATCTGCACGAAGACTGTCGACCGCAGCCTGAAGAGTCGACACACCACCGGAGGGGCTGTCCGGGCTAGCACCCTCAACTCAAAAGCATCCAAGCGCTGGTGAACCTCAGCGATCTTCCGCTCTATATACTGGAGAATTTTCAGCTCCAGGCACTCTTCTGTCTGGGTAATGGACCTCTGCATCCATGGCTGGATATGATGCAGAAGTGTAGCCATTTGAGCCTCTTATTTTTTGACCCTAGCAAGCGGGACCAACGCGGGTAGAGGGGCTGTGCGAGAGGAGCTCGGGGCAGTGCAACTACCCGGGATAGACTCGTCCGGAGTAGTGTTAGTGGACGCCGTCTGCGTAGCCATGCGGGCCTGGGCTACTGTCTCAGTAAGATCATCAGCAAGTGGGGGAAGCTCTGGACCGGGCCCTCTACGTGGAGACAACTCAGTGGCCTCATTTCTGATGAGGCCGACATCAACAGTGCCCTGCGGGGTCTTGAACTGATCTACATGCCATATAGGCACACCTGCGGACCTGCAGAGAGAAATGATCATGCACGGGAAAGGGTAAGTAGTTGTGACCTTGAAATCCCTCTCGTGCATGACTGCCTGTAGAAGCCAAGCGAAATCCACCTCGAACCCAGCTATCATCGCCACCATAAACACTGCTCGATCCCCTGTAACGATATTATCAGCGGATGTGGGGGAAAGGCAGTGGCGGACAATCAGCCACAAGAACTTCGCCGTGAAAGTTTGGTTGGCCTTCATTATGGACCCCTTTGGCTCGGTTACCAAGACGGTACCCTCTCCATCAACTGACAGGTGCAGGGCCATCCACCTCTTTTTGGTCTCTCTCAATGATGGATCGCGCAGGAACTGGCCATCTTTAACAAGCTGCCATCGGTAGTCAAACTCGGCAGTGAGAAGGGTCCGAGTAGCATCAACACCCTCGCCGAATAGAAAGCGGCGGATGGCAGGCAGGGAAATGTCGACCTGAACGCCCCGTAGTCAGATTTTCTCCAGTGGGGCCTGTTTGGCGGGGGCAGCCCGCCTATCAATTTATAATCGGAGAGTCGTTACGTAGGATGCGTAGAACTCTCGGACCATTTCTTCACTGTAACATCCCAACGGACGTGCTGTCCACTCCAGGCGATGCTTGGTGAAGAGATTGTGGATCTCAGGCATCGTCGGGAGATTCCCTGTAAGGACCCGCCGCTCCAAGGTGAGTGTTCGAGTCATAAATCCTTTGTCAGTCAGGAACTTGGCGTCAAAGTAGACTTGAAATTGCCCGTCGACACACCACCGATTGGGCTGGTCAGTGGCTGGGGTGAGGGCTTGAGCTGGAGAACCTGATGTGGATTCTGAACTGTCAGCCTCATCAGATGAGGCCGACGATGCAGCGATGGCGGGTGTCGAACCTCAGTAGAGACAGAGGCTTCCTCCGACCACGATACTCCTAAGGAGCCAAACGCTCCTTCTTCATTTGTGGCTGACCCAGAGGGTGTACCGGTCAGTGTACGCTCCTCATCAGTCTGGGAGGCAGTGACTACGCCGAACTCTACCCTTTTAGGTGTGGCTATGGGAGCACGTGCAGCACGGGAAGGGGTGGAAGTGCCTGGGGGCACGTACTCGGGGTCACGCTCATCATCAGAGCCAATGACCATGCGGGCAGATGGGGCGACAGACTTCGATCGCCCGCGTGCATAGATTCGATCTTTCTTGGGTGCCATAGTAGATAGTACCTGTAAATGATCAATATTAGTACAAGTAGTGGTAAACAAGACAAGCAAAACCACACAAAAAAAATTAAAATAGTATGTCATTTCTATAGTAATAGTTACACACGAAGGGCCTGGTAACGGCACGTCGTTACTATAAAGGACCCTCATGGGGTCCTTCGTGTCTTACTTAGACTATGTATATATGGAGAACCCTGAAGGAGAGTCTCTGACTAATATGACGGTAAGTGCAGGACAGACCGTCACAGGTACGACGCTCCGTTGTAGGTGTCCGTCAAAGGACACTTGAAAAATATGGAGACTCTTAGGAGAGGGGTCTCTGACCGTCATAACGGTCATCCAGGATGAACCTTCGTGGGTATGAAGGTCCGTCGTACTCGTCCGTTTGAGGATACTTAGAAAAATTGAGAGAGACCTTTAGAAACAGGGTCTCTGACAACCAGAATGGTTGTGCAGTATGGACCGTCCTGAAGACGACGGTCCGTCGCATGTGTCCGTTGGAGGACACTTTAAAAACAAATGAGATACCCTCAGGAACAGGGTCTCTGACAACCAGAACGGTCGTGCAGGACGGACCGTCGTGAAGACGACGGTCCGTCACATGTGTCTGTTGGAGAACACTTAAAAAAATGAGAGACCCTCAGGAACAAGATCTCTGAAAACCAAAACGATTATGCAGGATGGACCGTCGTGAAGATGACGGTCCGTCACATGTGTCTGTTGGAGGACACTTAGAAAAAAATGAGAGACCCTCAGGAACAGGGTCTCTAAAAACCAGAACGCTTGTGCAGGATGGACCGTCGTGAAGACGACGGTCCGTCACATATGTCCGTTGGAGGACACTTAGAAAAAATGGGCAGTGGGGTGTTTAGGGCTTTTGGAACGGATCGTACGACGGTCCGTCGTGGGTACAACGGTCCGTCATCGGGGTCTTGTTCTTTAGATCAGTGACAGAACTGGTGTACCCCATTCATCCCCGATGAACCCAAATCGAACTTGTAGTGTTTTGGACCTACATTTTTCTAACCCAACTACCTAGGAAACTAGCAATGCAAAAGCACCTATGTCTAGAGTTGTAAACATGGCAATTTCGAACATTTTTAACCTAGGATAGAAAGAATCATTTATAAAAGAAACGAACATATCACGAAGAACTAAGCTAATACTAATTAATAAACAAAAATGCAAGATCAATGAGTACAAATTAGAGACACATACCTTAGAATTTGAGAAAAACAAGATGGACCAGTACTCAATGACCAGGAAGACACCCACAACAGCAACTCCGACTAGTAGATGATAACTTTTAGGGCTTTGGAGAACTTTTGGGGACAATGATTGGTTGATAGAGGGAGAGATTGTGGAAGTTGAAAAGAGAGGGCATTGGGAGGAATAATGAAGGAATGGGGGTTAAATGAGGGGTTGGGGAGTTTAAATGGTGACATTTTATATAAAAACTCCAACCGGGTCAGGTTGGGTATGCCTCGTTAATGACGCGACGATTCCCCTATGACGGTCCGTCGCTGTTGTGATGACCCGTTGTTTGTTCCATCGTGTGTGCCCTAGTTTGAAAATAATAGAAAGACGTACCTGGTACGACGAAGGCATACGACGGTCCGTCGTAGGAGCAACGGTCTATCGATGTACCCGTTAGTGACTGCTGCAGAGTAATTTTCTGTAGAATTTCCAGGTGATGTGCCTGCAAATTTAAAAACCCATTAGTACAAAAATGGTATCATTACTAAAAAGACTATAAGTATTGGGTTGCCTCCCAACAAGCGCCTTCATCGAGATGGTATGCCTTGATCACTTCATTCGCCGATTCAGCATGCCCGAAATAGATTTTTATGCGTTGTCCATTCACCTTGAACTGCACACCCTCCTTAGTTTCCGACTCAACCGCTCCATGACGGAATAGTTGGGTAACAAGGTAAGGACCAGTCCATTTGGACTTGAGCTTGCCCGGAAACAAGCGCAACCTGGAATTGAATAAAAGCACCAAATCCCCGACCATATACTCTCGTTTTTCAATTTTGTTGTCATCGTACTTCTTCATATTTTCTTTGTATAGGGCTGAGCTTTCTTAGGCTTTCATGCAAAATTCATCGAGTTCATTCAACCCATTTGACCGTTGTTCTGCAGCTTCATAGCCCACATGGATTTATGCTCTAACTCAATCGGAAAATGACAAGCTTTCCCATATTCAAGTTGGTATGGAGACATAACTATGGGAGTCTTATATGCTGTCTGGTAGGCCGAAAGAGCATTATCAAGCCTCCTTGACCAATCCGTTCTACTAGCGTTCACTGTTTTAGAAAATATCTGTTTGATCTCCTGATTCGACACTTCAACTTGCCCACTACTTTGAGGGTGGTAAGGAGTGGCCACATTATGGCGAACTCCATATTTCTCCAATAACCCTTTGAACAATCTGTTGCAGAAGTGGGAGCCCCCATCACTAATAATTGCCCTTGGGGTGCCAAAACGAGAGAATATATTCTTTTTCAAGAATGTAGTGACACTCTTCCCTTCATTGTTTGCGAAGGCGATGGCTTCGACCCATTTAGATACATAATCAATTGCTACTAGAATGTACTTCATTCCATGAGAACTCACAAAAGGGCCCATAAAGTCAATACCCCAAACATCAAATAACTCAATCACAAGAATGGGGTTTAGAGGGAGCTCTTATTTTCTTCAAATGCCGCTATCTCGTTGGCATCTGTCACATGCTTTAGCAAACTCATGAGCATCTTGATGAAGAGTTGGCCAATAGTAACCACATTGTAATATCTTATGAGCGGTTGGATACCGCTTTGATTTCCACCAACGGGTGATGAATGGCATGCCTCCAACACAGTCAACATCTCACATTCTGGCACACAACGCCGAATAAGCCCATCGGCACAACTCCTATATAAGTATGGTTCATCCCGAAAGAACTTCTTCACATTGTACATGAACTTTTTTCTTTGATGAAAGGACAAGTTCGATGTAACAATATCACTATCCAGATAGTTCACAAAATCTGCGAACCATGGGATCAAGTCTTGTAAAGCAGCCAATACATGCTCATCTGGGAAAGTATCATCAATATTAGTCTTATCCCCTAACTCTCTCATAGCTTCATCCTCTAGACGAGACAAGTGATCAGCAACTTGATTTTCAATTCCTTTTCTATCAATCACTTCAAAGTCCAATTCTTGTAGCAGTAATTCCCAACGAATCAACCTAGGTTTCGCATCCTTCTTTGCCATCAAATATCTCAATGCTGAGTGGTCAGTATGCACTATAACTCTAGTACCTAGAAAATAGGAGTGAAATTTCTCAAAAGCAAAGACTACTGCAAGGAGTTCTTGCTCGGTTACTGTGTAGTTCTTCAAAGCTTCATTTAGGGCGTTACTAGCATAGTAAATGGGTGAAGGATTTTGTTTTTTCTCTGTCCCAATATTACACCAAGAGCCACCCCACTAGCATCGCACATCACCTCAAATGGACTGTTCAAATCTGGAGAAATATTGATAGGCACAGACACCAATTTTTCTTTTACCTCACTGAATACTTTAAGACATGATTCATCAAAACAAAATTTACAATCTTTCTCCAACAGTTTGCACAATGGATGTGCAATATTTGAAAATTCTTTGATGAATCTCCGGTAAAAACCTGCATGCCCAAGAAAGCTTCTCACACCTTTCACAGCGATCGGTGGGGGAAGTCTCTCTATTACCTCGACTTTAGCTAGATCAACCTCTATGCCCTTTTCTGAAATGCGATGACCCAAAACAATACCCTCTTTCACCATGAAATGACATTTTCCCCAATTTACTACTAAATTGCAGTCTTCACATCTCTTAAGGACCTCAGATAAATTGGTCAAACACCGCTCGAATGAATCACCAACCACAGAAAAATCATCCATAAAAACTTCTATAGTATCCTCCACCATGTCAGAAAATATCGACATCATACATCTCTGAAATGTGGCGGGTGCATTGCACAACCCAAACGACATTCTTCTGAACGCAAAGGTCCCATATGGACAAGTAAAAGTGGTTTTCTACCAATAACCGGTCTCATTGGAACAAGTTCATTTTTTTCGATGGGTACCACATTCATTCCCCCTTTATTAGTACACACTGAACCGGGCACACCCAACTACTATCGGCTATTGGATAGATTACTCCGGCGTCCAACCACTTAATGATTTCCTTCTTCACGACCTCTTGCATAGGAGGATTTAAGCGTCTCTGGTGCTCAATACTTGGCTTATGATCAGGTATGAGTTGGATTTTATGAGAGCAAATATAAGGAGGGATCCCAATAATGTCCGCAATAGTCCACCCAATAGCTCTTTTGAACCTTTTTAGCGCCTTTACCAAACTCTCAACTTGTTGTTCATTCAGGTATGATGCAATGATTACCGGCAAAGTGTCAAAATTTCCTAAGAATTCATACCTGACATGAGGTGGGTGAGCTTTTACTTATAATTTTGGAGCCTCCTCTATAAATGGTTTCGCGGGTGGGGACTCACGATTCTTCATATCTATCTCATATTTCTTCGGTTTAAACTGAACATCACCTCGGTCAAGAGCCGCGACTAATGACTCATACTCTTCAATGCAATCGCTATCAAAATTCATTATCACTGCCGCTAATGCTTCTACAGCTAGACGTTCTTCTATTTGTGTCTATGATGTTTCACCCATGTTGTAGGATATAGAATATACCGATTGGAGCTCACCACTCTGCCTCATGGACCTACAAATGTTAAAGGTCACTTCCTCATTGTTCAACCGAAATTTCATCTGCCCCTTTTCCATGTCTACTAAGGCTCTTCCTATAGCAAGGAATGGCCTCCCAAGAATAATGGGCGCTTCAAAATCGACTTCACAATTAAGAATAACAAATTCTGCTAGAAATATGAACGACTCCACTTTTACTCACACATCATGGAGTATCCCTATAGGCCTTTTTACTATTTGATTAGCCATCAGTAGCCGCATCGCAGTGGGCTTTGGATCACCCAAACCCAACTTCTTGTAAATGGAGAGGGGCATGAGATTTATGCTTGCGCCCAGATCACAGAATGCTTTCGCAAAATGTAATAGCCCGATTATACAAGGAATAGTGAACGCACCCGGATCTTCTTTCTTTTGTACCAGCGATCTTGTAGCAATAGCACTACAATGCCGCATCCTATCATCATCCTCAAAAGTGACCGATCTTTTCTTTGTGACTTGATTTTTCATAAACTTGGTGTAATCGAGCATTTGTTCTAAAGATTCTACCAAAGGGACATTGATGGAAAGTTGCTTCAACATTGTTATAAAACGCCAATATTTACCATCCTCGGTCTTTTTCAATAATCTTTGAGGAAATGGGGGTGGTGGCCTAGGCATGGGAATTACCTTTTCAGGCACTTCAGCATCTTTTACAGTGTTATCCTCTAATTCACCAACAACATCTACCACTTTATTAGTATCTTTTGTCACCTTTTTTCATTAGACGGCATAGGTGGGTCAATGGTTTGCTTGACACTGCGAGTAGTAATTTCCATACAATGTCCATCATTTTTTGGATTTTGGACAGGCTAGGAAGAGTGCCCGGTTGCCGTGTGTTCACAGTCGCATATAATTGGGCCAATTGTAACTCAAGTTACTTAATCGATATTGCATGTGTATCAACTTTTTTGCCCAATACCCACTAAATCATTCCTCAACTCTTTATTGTGCTCATAACTAGCATCGAACCTCCTCATCGTTTTGTGCAACATATCATCAACTCGCGACATACTACCTCCACCATCCCAAGGAGTAACTTTACGATTTTGAGGAGGAACATAAGGTCCATTCCTGTCGTTTCTATTACCATAGTTACCCCTGTTGAAGTTGTTGTCGCGGTTATAGTTTCCATCTCAGACATAATGACCCTCACGATTGTAGTTACCATAGTTCCGACCTTGGTTCCCTTGACCTTGGCGCCAATTCTCCTGATTAGAGCCTTGGGCACTTGGTCGGAAACCCCCCGTCTGTTCATTTACTGCATAGGAATCCTCCTCATAATAGCACTCATCATTTTGTGGCTGTGGTTTCGACAAGTAGTTGACAACATCTATCTTTTCTGCACCCCCAGTGACATGTTTTAGTACAAACCCAAGCTCAGTTCTCATCTGAGCCATTTCTTCGCGAATCTCATCTGTGGCTGGGTTGTGAGTGGACTGTACTGCGAAGGTGTTTCTCCCTGTATCAAACTTCCTAGTACTCCAAGCTTTATTATTCCGGGAAATTTTCTCTAATTTTTCAGCAATCTCAGCATAAGGACACTCCCCATAAGATCCACCTGCTATAGTGTCCAACACTGCTTTACTATTATCATCCCGTCCCCGATAGAAGTATTCCTTCAGTGACTCATCATCTATACGGTTATTTGGGACACTTCTCAAGAACGAGGTAAATCTATCCCAAGAACTACTAACTGACTCTCCTAGTAGTGCCACAAAGTTGTTCACTCTGTCTTTGTGGTTTAGCTTATTGGAGACCGGATAGTAGCGTGATAAGAAGACATCCCTTAGCTGGTTCCAAGTGAAAATCGAGTTATAAGGGAGCTCAGTGAACCATATAGCAGCCTCTCCCGTCAGTGAGAGAGGAAACACTCTGAGCCCTATTACATCTAAGTCCAAGTAAGGCCTCCCTACACAGCTTTTACACAGTTCCCTTACCTTAGCTATATGGGCATGTGGATCCTCAAAAGGTAGCCTTGAAAACAAACCTCTGGCAGTGAGCATTTGCATCAGGATACTAGTTACCACAAAAGTATGGCCTGTGGGTAGAGGAGGCAGAACAAGTGGCCCATCGGAGTCTGCTATGTAATCATAGCCTCTGTAGTATGCTTGGGGCCGTGGAGCAGGATTTTGTCCCCTCTGTTGGTGTTCACTCGGAGCATCAGGTAACATCTGACCATGAACATCAACCAGAGCTGGGATGTTCTGAATTGGATCATCATCATCGATTCCCAAGTTTCGGTTCATGTTGCATAGTGTACACTCTAATTCGTGATCGTAGGGAAACAATGGTTCTCTTCCTCTCCGTGTATTTGGCATACAAGGAGGTTAGTTCTGAAAAAAAATCAAAACCAATAATACAAAGTAAAATCAAGAAAATATCAACTAAACTATAGTAATAAGTTCAAGTTAATCTAAAAGCTATATCCCCGGTAGCGGCCCCAAAATTTGATACGCTCAGACTTACTTCTCAAATAAGAAATAAAGCGGTCGTGTCAAGTAAATAACCCAACTAGTGAGGATGGGATCGTTCCCACGAGGAAAATAGTCTAGACTTAACTTCAATCTATTATTACTTTTGTTTAGTCAATGACTTCCTTGGAAAGTAAAAACAATAAAAGAGGGGTTTCTATTTCTAAATGAATGAAAATAACTAACGAAATTGAAAGAGACACTTAACAGCTTTGAATGTTGGAGTTTAATCAATTAATCGAAGTAACTAGGGTTTACGTGTTCCCCACAGTTTCATAACTTGATAATTCTAACTATAACAATTCTTTCCTAGTATCTTGCATGCAAAGTGATAAGTTATGTGTTTCTAAATCCTTGGTCCGTCATCTAGAAAATCTCATTCCGCACCTTTTTCCGGCTACATGTGTTGCTATCCTAACCCTTATCTTTACCTCATATTAAGCATTGTATTCGATATTTGACTAAGTTATTACCTCGTACCAATCAATACTAGCCTATTAGATAGTATACACTATATATATGTTGATAATTCTTTTCCTATTATCTACCTCTTTGGTCCGGCAAGTAGCATTAAAGCGAATTCTAACGTTGTCCATCTGTTAAAAAGACTTCTAAGTGAAAGAATTATTAATACATGCAAGACACTATTCTAGAATTGTTATTTTAGTTAGGTTTTATCTCATTATTTGTCTATGGTTCCCACAACCCTAGTTATGGAGTTTAGTTACTCATAGTCATAAACACAATATTCAAATATATTAGATAAGAATTCATGTACTTACTTCAATGAGAAAGAGTAAAATCCGAAAGTTTGCTTGATTAATCACCAATAATCACTTGCAAGAATCTCAAAGTAATCAATAATCTCACAAAAAGTCTAATGATAATCAAAAGGTGTCTAACAATACGGAGTCTAATAATTATCCAGAGTCTAACCTCAAAAACGATGTTTTTTGAACTAATTATAGAAAATAAAAACCTAATTAAATAAGGACTTTATTTGCTGGAAATCTGCCAAAAAGCGGCTGGGTCGACGGACCTCGCGATGGATCGTCGTTGTCACGACGGACCGTCATGGACTCCGTCGTCCAATACTTATGCAATCTCATCTGCTGCTCTCTTCATTACCCTCGACGACAAGTATGATTGACCGTCATAGACACAACGGTTTGTCGAGGGTCTCGTTCCAAAACACTTCAATTCTTGGAATATGGGTACTGAGATTACTTCTCTGAACTTCATGACGAACCGGCAGGACGGACCGTCATAGACACGACGGACCGTCATGGACTCCGTAACCCCACACTTGGTCAGACTTCCCCATCTTCCTTCAGCAGCTGCACTATGCTGCAACCTATGGACCGTCACAAGCACGACGGACCGTCATAAGCTCCGTAGGTTCTCTTTTCTACATTTATTCGCTCAAAATCTCTACATTCATCTTTGGACAGATTTCCTGCAAAATAAAGAGAAACTTATATAAAAATTAGCACAAAAAAGGCTTTTGGACAGAGTAAACTTAAGGAAAAAGTATTAATAATACAGTGAAACCACAATATATCACATACCCACTGAATTAATGTAAGTAATTCAAGGACTAAGGAATGATTTCCCTACCTTATAGTGAGTCATTCTTTACACTATATATTCATCACCTTTTATAAGCAATTCTCTATTGATTATACCATTTATTTCGTTACTTTCATGTTTTATATATTATACATTTCATATACAGGATACTTTGGAATCGTTGATGTCGCATTAAGACATCTCAAGTGAAGGCCCAAAATATGGGAACTCAACCTGAGGGCCTTCTTTTAGAAACACAGAGTCTGCTTCATTCGTCCATTCGTGCTTCACATTATTCATTTCATTCATTCGTAGGCTGATTTAAACACCAACCATACCTAGGATGAAGTTTTAAGACACTCATCGGGATCATGAAGTGCAATGACCAAGAATGACCTAATGTCATTACCTGAATCTGATTTCACCTCCTGATTTTCTTGCACAAACACTTTCGGTGTTGTTCATTCATTATATTTCATAATTTGAGGATGGCCTCATTCTTTATTTGGGAAATTTAACCTTAACTAACATAGATCATGTGAGCATCATGAAATCCAGTGTTTTCCACACATTGAAAAGAGGTGGAATCACGGGCCAAACTGACACGAACATGCTACTATATATAGGGAGTAGAACCCTGTTAGATCCGTAAATTGGCAGTATAGGTTCAAAGGCTAGGAGATATAAGGACCAATACCCGCCATGACGTACAGTATAATATCATAATAGTTACGTGAACCTCCACCCTTCCCGAAGGAAGGCATCTCCGCATATAGATAGCCTATCGGTGCTACGTATAAAGTTCCATTACATTAAACTCATACATCATGGAAGATGACTTCTAGCATGAGGGCATCATTGCTCATTATATGATTTCTCATCTCATCATTAGTACTAAGTGGTAATTGTCCTTAGAGTTACATATAGATTATGATTGAGACTTGTCTCTTGATATTCAACACTCACTCTCTTAGGTGAGTACCATTAGTGACCTTTACTTAAGCTTGGTTGAGACTTGTCTCACCATTAATGTTAGCCTCTTATCATGTTGTCACCATTTTCATTAGCATCACCGATTAGCATAATTACTCACCTCATTATAGTGAATGTTCATTTCTTCTTTATCTTCTAGTGTTGACTCAAGTATTATGGAGGCTTGCTTTTATGTTGAGATTTATTTACTCCGTTGATGAGTGGTCATCCTTACTTTACATTGATGAAATGTGAATTTTTCTTAAATATCCTCCTTTGGTGTTAATGAGACTGGCTCACACATTCTAACACCTTCATACATGAGTATTCTTTTAACATAGTAGCTTAGGTGTAAGTGAGACGTTTCTAACTTCTTTTAACACCCCATTCTTGTCATCTACTAACTTTAGGCCCCTTTAATTATGTTATATCATTGTTTATGGATGATAAACATTTCATTCAATGAGTTTCATGAGTTTATATGTCATTCTTTTGGGGCATGTTGGGAGTTATCCTAATGAATGGCATGCCCTTAGTAATGGATTCATTGAATTACTTTAGGTGTGCTTACTCATTTGGCATGCCAACATTTTCGTCATATAATATAGTATAGGGTATGTTGGAACTTGCCCCACTGATTTACATACCATTACTATGGATTCATTTTGTTCTGTTGGTCATGCTTAATTTGACATTGCATTATATTGGGCACATAAGATTTGTGTAAATGTAGTATTGGCCTAGAAAATTTGGAAATGACTTCATAGCCAATTTATTGGCACAAGCCAAACATTTATTCAAATATTGTTTCATGATATTCTCATTAGGCAATTTTTACATCATTATTTTAAAGAAATAATGTAAGACAATTCCATTAAACTTTTGGGCAAGACATTGTTTGCCATTTTACGTACATAACTCAAACATTCATTCAACTTATGATTTCATGGAGATCTGTTTAGCCAATATTATAACATTACTTTAGGAATAACGCTTTTAATCATCTTGGACAAAATCATATTAGCATTTGATGAATATATAATCTCTATGACGTCATATTAACAGAAAGTATGCACAACAGACCGTAACATCTTCATACATAACATTTTTGGACATATATTTAACATCGTATCATTCTTTTAATTCACATAATATCAATTATCATCAAACAAGTGCAATTAATATGTTCATTAAATCATTATTTAATAATAAACCATACATATTAAGATCAGCCAGAACCACATACAAACAACATGATTTCTAACCTATTCAACATTGAAATCATAACAAGGATACTAGGGAAAGGAGTTCGACAAAAATGATGGGAAACAACCCTAGTTTTCAAGATCTTTGAATCATTCAAAAGAAAGTTCTATTTGAGAAATAAGTCTAGGATAGAAAACCATACCTTATGCAGAACTTAATCTACGAAGAACACCTTGAACGAAACTTTGAAGGAACCTTGATATGTCCATAGAGAAATCGATAAATTTTCTAACTTTTTTTTGCGTTCGTTGCTTACTGTTTTGTGTTGCCTTTTATTTAAGTTTGAATGTTATTTTTAGGTTTAATAAATTATGTTGAACCTAAAAATGACCCTCCTAAGTTAACTAAAGATAGGAGAACATAACACATAGTCAAATCTGGAAATTGGTGTTGACTATGGTTTTGGTCAACATATTGACTTTAAATTAATTAATTAAATCCGTAATCTAGTTAATTTAGGGACCTAGGGTAAGTAATAAAGTACCCCTAAGTCATTAGAACTATAATCAACCCTTTAGGACCATCCTAGGTTAAGTACTAGGATGTTTCTTGAATTATACTAGGTTAGTTTACGGATTTTGTTTTGATCATTTAAACCAATAATTACATTTCTAATTTTATTAATTAGGTGACCTAAGGTAATTTCAAAAGTACCATTGAGTCGTTAGGACCATAACCAATCCTTTGAACCATCCTAGGTTATGTACTAGGTTGTCTTTTTTTGGATTTGATCGAAATCTGGAAATTGTTTAATGATTTCGGTTTCGCCCCTTTAAATTTATTAATTAAGTTTCTAAATCAATTAATTAAGTATCCTAGGGTAGTAATTAAAGTATCCCTAGGTTTTTAGGACGTCAACTAACTCTTTTGACCATCCTAGCTTTTCTACTAGGTTGTCTCTTTAACTAGTACTAGGTTAGTGTCAACCTGATTTTGGTCCTAGGTTTTCGGGTGCACTAATGGGTTAATTAGATAGTTGGGACAGTTATTTAGGACCTAGAGTTTTTTAGGAAGTTAGGCCCAAATGGAGTGGTCCCTTGTGCAGCTTTTTCCTCCTAACTACCCTAACCGAATTCGGTTAAGGTGGTCCCCTCCTTTGGCTGCTTCTTCACATGTCTTGCAGTTGTGCTTGCACATGGGTTGGTTGTACTTCCCTAACTAACTCATATTTATGGTTCATTTGAGAATGTTTACTTATTGTCCCACGGACCCTCACAATTTCCTTGGACATTGCTTAATTTACATGATCATTTAAAATATTCATGTGCTATGGTACTAGGCTTGACACTTGGATGCCTAGTACTTTGTGTGGTGGTATGGTTGAATATTGAATTTTATCTTAGGGTATTCCTTGCAGGTACATTTATTGAACATAAATGTTTGATTGGGGTATGACAACCCAAAAGTATATTTCTTATTCGTATATAGAAAATTGGCTAATATCCGTTAGCCAATTTTACTATACTATGACCAATATTTCTTAATATTGGCCATTAGGGTGCCTATGTACCCCTAATAGGCTATCCTAAGGGCATACTGGCTCTTCATTAGGCATATGATTTTCCTGATTGTTACATCCCACATCATTTTCATCCAAAACAAATATACGTAACAAGTCCAAACAGGCGCGGCCCCATCAAGATACAATTGGACGTCTCAAGGGCTAGCTGTCGAACGTCTTGGATGTTCTTTGATGTTTGACCTCCAAACTTCATGAAATTCTATATATTTTATTTAAAAATCATTATAAATCATTTTAAGACTTCAAATCTCACGATATAAAATATATAACCACGCATAGATACATGAGACATAAAGGTGACTAGTCGTTGAGGGGTCTTACAATATCCCCCACATGGAAACATTCGTCCTCGAATGACACTTAGAATTCTTTAATCACAGCAAGGAATTCAATGCATCATAGCAGTTTGTCACATTTATAACATCATCAAATCATTTTAGCCCTAATTCAAGGAAGCAAGTAAAACTTTCATTCACTCACTCTTTAATGCGTCAAACACAAAGTCTCTTATGATGTTCATAGGAGGAACATCCCTCTCCTAGTTATAACATGGTCATTACACTTTAATTCATTAAGAGATCATCTTGCAATTGTTCTTTAAGTCAAACCTAGGTAGATCATCTTGCAATTGTTCATACTTCAATGCACATAGAGTTGAGTTAATTGAGTCTACAAAGATCTTTATTAGTTAGACCTAGTGACATGAACATCATACTCAACTATACCATGCTTAATGGTGTCCATGGAGAAATTTTCTTTCTCCTCAAAACACTAACATGTATTATGAGTTCACACCTAAGAAAAGTAAAAGGTCAATTTCCTCTTAAAATGAGAAATTCTCAACTTTTAAACCTACGCATGTTCATGTTTACTTCCTAGTGAAGTTTAAATGGTAAGTCACACCAAGCACGTTATAACAAATAGGAAGTCATATCCCAAAATTTCAATTTCTAACGTAGTACTAACCTTCACAGTTTACATAATTTGAAAAAAAAACAATACAAATCATAGGCACACACAAGAATACTTAGCTACACATGCTTTCATCTCTTAAGAGTGAGGCTACAATCATGTTTTCCAAACCATTCAAGTTCGTAAAAATTTCAAGAGACTCAAAATATTTCATTTTAAAGAGATTGGACTTTTCATTATAAGGCTAAATATTACACCTCACAAGTGACTACTACCATGTTTCTTATCTTACCTCATGAAGTCAAATGCACAACTAGCATATCAAGATTCAAATCGACATGAGAAAACATGGATTTTATCAAAAATTATCTTTATGCACTTTGGAATCTTAAAATATCCTTAAGTTAATGTCAATCAATACTTACCAAAGATATAAAGGTCATGTATTCATACTTTATGAAAAACTCTACTCATGAACAAGCTTACTAAGAATTTATTAGCTTTAAGCTCAATTAAAAATCGAAGGCAAGGTAGAAAGTACCTACAACCTTACTACTCTATCACCATCCTTTACTTAGGGTAAACCCAAATTTAAGAGGATCTTAACTTAACAACCTTCATTTTCATCACTTAAAAGTGATTATTACTTTAGATTGATTTACAGTAAGTCAATCAAGGTATTCTAAACCTTATTGCCTAGGCAATTTATCCCCAATTATCAAGTTTAGTTCATATCGTTCAACCACATAAGTTTTTTACACAATACAATAGACACCAAGGTCATGCAACATTAGGATAAACAATAAGGAGACTTAGTCACAAGGACTCTTTCTTTTCTTTCAACATTAAAGTTAGGTAACTTCTAGGTCAATCAAACTCACATCATCACCCTTCAAAGATAACAATACTATCCTCAATTCTAGGGGAAACATCAATTCCACAACATCAAGGGACTCACAACACACTAAGAAGGTAGAAACAATTCTATAAATCATCATTCCGAAAGACTCTCATTCTTAATTCCAAATAGCAAATCTGTTTTTTCCATTCATTATCATGTTCATATGCGTCAATTCTATATAGATTTCAACAACTTCTAATCAAAGGATTATTTAGTCGATTTCATAAAAATCTTACAATAAGCTGCCTAGAATTACAATAAACATGCTTCCAATTTCCAAAAATGCAACATTTAAGAAATTGATTGGAAAATCGTGACAATATGAGATACAGAACTTTAAAAACTCATCCTTCATAACATGCATACTACCTTCACACCTAGGATCATGTCTATACCAAGAAGTACAATCTATATAAAGCAATCATGAAGGTTCCAATTACAACAAAGGCAACATTGAACCCCTTAAACAGATATTCTTATAGTAGCATGCTTCCATATGTAATCACTAAGCATTTCAAGTTCATATCATAATATTAGTCTACGATCATTCAAAAACATATAGTAACACATTATTCCAAAAAAAAAACTCATTTTAACCATAGTAACTTGTAACATGCTTTCACTAGATCATGTCATACATTTTTCAACATAACATACTATTTCACATAAATCTCATACTTAGCCACAAATGATAACACATCATGAAAATATGCCAAATTCAACTACACACATACTCATCAAACCATAAAACCAAGACAAACATTTAAACTCACCTTTTCTCCCTCAAACATAGAGAAAAATCTTATCCAAGCAACCACATCTAAAAGAACACCGGAGAAGAAAACATAAGAGAGAGATCTGAGAGAGTTAAGCTCTATGGCACGATATGAGAATGATGAAGAAGGGAAACTCATTGTCCATTAGCCTTTCGTACCATTAGATGTGTTGCGACTCACCACCAATGCTACAACACTCTACTTGACGTGTCAGTATGGGACCTGTTGGACCCTAAACTACTTTTAAAATCTCATGCTCTGATACCACATTTGTCACATCCTGGGAGAACCCTACAAGTAACATGGCGTACTTGACCTTTTTGAGGTCTTATACAAGCCCATACTTATCATTCATCGCATTGTTAGAGTAAATTTGGCAGAAAATTTAAAACTTACTTAGCACATCATATGCTAGAACATTACTTCATATATATAAATATATATATATATATATGTATATATATATATATATATATATATATATATATATATATATATATATATATATATATATATATATATATATATATATATATATATATATATATATATATATATATATATATATATATATATATATATATATATATGTATATATATAGAAAATATCATATTACATACTTAGACTCTAAGTCTCTTTGACATCTTAGACTCAACAACACTAGAATACATTACGTACACGACCATTAAAACATAAGACATAAGTATATAACATTTAAGCATTTTACAGTAAGACATGAGTAGGGAATCCTTGGAAGTTAAGGACCCCTTTCCTTGAGCTTGGGAATCACATATAAAGCTCCTCAATTTTATAGACATCCTTTAAGTATCCATAACCTACGCTTTGTGTAAAAAAAATAGAGAAGAATGGGATTAGTACAAGAATGCACAAAGTATTACAAACATGCCAAAACATGCATTTAATATGGGACATTTTCTTAAAATCATACTTCATGCCTTCTTGAGTAAATCTTTATAAAACCTTAATAGTGAGCATTCTTTTCTTTTCTTCATTAACTTCTCAAGTAACTTTCAAGTGATACATGGTGCAATGAATCACCGTAAGGTCACCAAGAAACATACATAGAACCTACTTAAGCCAACACATATCATTATATAAGCATAATATTTAATAGACACATTTAAGTCAATACTTCATTGCTTTACAGTAAGTTACATCCATCGCACATATTTTTACTTCTTTTCATATTCTTTATTATAAGACCTTGTTAATGACCCAATCTTAGTCTACTAGTGCAATGTACATGTGAAGCCCCATAACCTCAAACATACTTAGTAAACCCATCATGAGACGACCAACCTTAACATTAAATTCATTCATTAACATATTAAGTGAAGACAACTTCGTTCACGTCTATACAAGACCTTCATCATATAGTAATTCAGACCAACATAGTGCATATAAGTATAGGATCACATCATGTAGACTCATACCATGAACATCTTCATAACAAGTAGACAAATACTACCATGCCATCCACAAATACATACCCATAATCATACACATTATGTCACCTTCCTACGACTTCCTACAGAGCTATTGTCCAATGTCTTCATGGTTTCATTAATTCCACCTATCCTAAGTAACCTAACTTAAGCCCTACTAGATAGGATCCTATTAATTTACTTCCATTTTCCATTTTACTTTAGGGAAACTATGGTCTTAACCGACACTAAGACCATGGGTGCTAAACATATAATTTGGTGTTGTAGAGCCTTATACCAATGGAAGGTGATCTCACTTAACCAAAGTAGAACATTAACATACATCCTAGAATCCTAGGTGAATTCAGTTGCTAGATCCTATGTGGCAAGCATAGTTTATGTAGCAAAGAGATAGGTATAATCCCTCTACATACCATTTGGCAATTGGGGCCTCCTCTAATGAGAAAAAATGGGTGAACCTTTCTCAAAGGGAAGTCACCACCTCATGTGGATCCATAGGTGGGTATTACTCTAAGGTAAGTCAACGCTCTATGAGGAACAAATGGTGAATCTTCTTCCAACGGAAAGTCAACACCTCTCATTGTCAAGTTACTCAGTGCTAAGCTAAGTTCCATTTATTAAAAAGACTTTATTCATTCCTCATATGCTTATAGCATATTCAATAACCTATCTAGTTTTAGAGTATTCTTGGGCACACCTCTGGAGGCCCCTCTATTTACTAGATCACCATCCATGTGTGTGTGTACTAATATGTGAGAAAACCTTTCACATAACACATAAATGTCACACATGTTCATATATTAATGTATAAGTATATAGGCGTAACTATATGAACAATTCATTCATATCAACCCTCCAAGACACTATGCATAATCATATTTCATCATATCATACTTGACATACATATACTTTACATGCATGAGATGTGAGTGTGTGTGTACATTGGTCAACATGTTCACATAAAGTCTATCAATAACATATTAAGGCAGCCACAATCTTAGACCATAATACACCTTCAAGCATAGACCACACAACACAAAATAGCATAGGAGACAAGTCAACTTCATATGACACTTAAAACTCCTCACTTTTACCATTCATGCATTCACATAGGGGTACATAAGTAAGGGATTATCAACCATATTAACTCATCAATGAAAGCACACATATATATTCATGTATTCATATTTTTTTCTTCAAGGCCATAATCAACACATATATAATGACAGTAAAGTATACACCGACACCATAAGTGGACCATACCACACAATTCCATACAAGGCTTCATCAACTACAAATCTATAAGGAAAGTAGAGGAGATAAGCATTCGTACCAATTTCTCACCCTTTGATCATCATTGATAAATACACATTTTTTTTATAAACAATTCATATATATGGAAGTATTTATATTTACTTTAATCATAAAATAAACCTTGTACAAGTCACTATAAGATCATACTATAACATAATACAAGGCATCTCATATGTACTAGAAAGTAGAGAGTCTTATATCACTTACTATATGATTTACCTTGATTACCATAGATAACATTCATAATATACCAATAATACCAACCTAGGGCAGTATCTAAAGTCATAAATCACGTTTAAGTCATGCTTCATCAAACCTGAACTTAGATTTCATCATGTACATAACATTGTGATCCATAGACTAGAAGGACCTAGATCAATTCATATAAGTCCTATAAAATTTGATCATCAAGGATTTATGCTCACAATTAATCCATAACATATAAGTCAATAGTTATAATGATGCTTTGCATAGTTGAAATCTTACACAATTGTTATAATTGAAATCACAATAACACATAAAAACATAGGTTATTCATAATCACATCTCCATACATTGATCCTCATGGACTATTCATCATAAATTCATTCATAATCAATTCACATAAATAACATTAGGTACAAGCAATTCAATGTAAGAGAATCAAAATTTAACCATTAACAAGCCATGATCACAAAGCCCATGCAAGGAATAAATCGATTTAGGGAAAGAACATTGGTTCATCATTCAAGTGTATTATAATCAAGTTCAAACCAATAAATTAACATCAATTAATCATTATTTAACCATTTAAAACGTTTTAGAAAGAACCCACGGCTATATTGAAATAGGAGAAATTTGATCATGCAACCTTCTTTGAAAACATTGATATTAACTCTCCAAGAGAAATGTTACTTGGAGATGAAGGATTAATACAACTTTATATACTTTAAAGTGCTAAAAAACTTGGTGAAGAACACAAAATAATCCTATCTACAAGCTTTTATTGAGCTTCAACAACAATGGAGTTTTCTAGAGATAATTGGTTTTGAAGGGCAGGTTTATTTTGAGTGGATGGGATTTTGAATGGGTTGGTCACGTTTTAGATCACTTATATACACCCAAAAATATGTAAATTAATCAATTATACTGAGGTTAGGACGTGGGGTGAATTTCCCATTCACCCCTTAATG
This sequence comes from Solanum arcanum, assembly GCA_027789145.1. Lineage (NCBI taxonomy): Eukaryota > Viridiplantae > Streptophyta > Magnoliopsida > Solanales > Solanaceae > Solanum > Solanum arcanum. The sequence continues at coordinate 52,557,548 of CM050933.1, forward strand.
AAACAATGTGCAAAGCAGCAATTGCAGACCACCATCAACGGATCACCATTGAAGCCCAGTAGGTCCATCGACGAGTTGTCTGTGGCTTCCATAGATTGGACCTTGTCATGTTATTTGGTTTATCCTTGCCCAGTCTAAGTTTAAATAGAGGATACCCCACCTAAGAGCCGTTAATCAAACAACTTGGCATCGTATGGCTCGTCGATCGACATTGCCAAGGCAGTGTCTCGATAGCCTTGGGTCTTTCTTGTTGGCCCTTTTGCGGGGACATTAAGAAGCCGTATGCAAAAGTTTCTAACGTAAATACAAATATTAACAATTTATAGACATCCCACATCAGTTTTATCCAACACAAACACACGTAGCACGTCCAAAAAGGCTAGGCCCCATCAAGACACACCTGGACGTCTCAAGGGCTAACTTTTGAATGCCTTGGACGTTTTACCTCCAAACTTTACGAAACTATATATACTGTATAGAAACATCATTATAATTCATTTGGATACATTATAATTTCATGAAATAAAATATATAAGCACACATAAACACATGAGAAACAAAGGTGACTAATCGTCGAACGTCTTGGTCGTCCCTTGACTTTTGACATCCAAATCACCTCAAACTTTACACACTGCCGTTGAACCATATTATAAGTCAATTTGGGTCCATAGACCCTGATGACGAACATATTAGGATATAGACACTCTAACTCATTTTTGGGTCTTACATATATTTATATTCATGCATGTGTCAAGTAAGGGACAAAAGTATACCACACAAGACACACCAAGACTTCACTTTATCACATATAACATATCATTCTAGAATCACATAGGAATACCCATTATATTATATAATTCACCCTATACACTAATATAACATCATCAATATAACAATCATAGACTAATATAGTCATGTAGGAATAATCATGCATCAACTCTAAGACTACTCATATAAGGACATAGTCATAGTGTAACATGATCACCTAATAACAATAGAAGAACACTTACTTCCACATTACTGAAATGTAGATAGATCTGATCATACTTCACATAATTCACTACACAAAGCATCAAAGTTATCAAGTAATTTTCCGAAAAGGCTATGATCATCATAATACATAAAGTAACGCCGACAAGGACACATAATTCATAATTAAGGCACATAGCGCGGCCACCATAAGTGGACCATGCCAATAACAACAAAATTCAAGAGCTACATTGCATAAAATAAAGAGAACTAGGGAAACGTACCACCAATCAATTCCCACCACTTCATTCCATAGATAAATCATAAAATAAATAGAACTAGGGCAGCGTTCCACCAATCCATTCCCACCACTTCAATCTATAGCTAAATCATCAATTACAATACCAAAAAGCCCTCATTCATGGCCATGATCATCCATTGAAAACAAAAATCATAATTCTCAATGAATATAGGTCAATTTAATATACATTTATCAATGTAAGACAACCTATACATCCATTCTATATAATTCTTACACCATTCAATAGCCCATAGAAAACTACAGTAGAATTCATAAGCATTAAGACAAGATCATCACATCCAAAATAAAGTCAATTTGAAAAGATTATGCCTTTTCATGGGTTTATGAATATTTTAGGTTAATATCATCAAATTAACATCAATTCAATCCATAAAAAATGATTTACAATGTTTATTGCAATAACCCATGGCTAGATTACACAATTGGACAATTCATTTTTTTGATCATCTCTGAAAATCATTTGAATTGATTCCTTGAAGAAAGTTATTTCAAGGATGAAAAACCATAACTTAATTGTGATGAAAATCCTACAAAATTGATGGAGAAAACTTGAGAAAATCAGTCTTCTTCCTTAAATCTTAAAAGCTTCAACAATGGGGTTTTGGAGAGAAGAATGAAAAGGTTTTTGTTTTGAGTTGAGGGTTTAGATTTGATTGATGAGTTTAGGGGCATAACAAGACTAAATAGTCGTGAATAAGTCATCCCCAATTTACCCAAGAGACCCTTGCACTTATTAGACATTTTGACCAACTAAAATTTACTTAAAAACGACGCGACCAAATCAAGGAGTTTACTGCGTTTCGAGGAGGCATTTACAATTTTGTTTCTGGTAAATTTTGAGACAAAATGGTATATAACAGCCATGCATCGCAGGAAAAGAATTTTTTCCTTTCGATTGCCCGGCTGCGCAGCAACGCCACTCCGGCTGGCGGCGACTTGGCGATCCCATGTTTGGGTCCTCTTTAGGGACCCTTTGGCTAGTCCGCGGGGCATAATTCTCAAACGTTTCGAGCCATTGCATGTAAGAGTATGCGTAGGAACTATCCTTACTCAATTTATCCCTCAAACCACCCCCAAAACATCATTACTAAACACTTTGACACACTAGTTCAACTCCGACTAGTTTTCAAACATCGTGGACGTTCTTGGACGTTTGACCTCCGAACTTTTTGAAACTCAAAATACTTCCTATAAACAATATAATAACTCATATAAGGACCTCATAAAATAATCACATACACACATAATCACATAATAACACAAGAGGCATATAAGTAACTAGTCATCAAACGTCTTGGTCGTTCCTTGATGTTTGATTTCCAATTCACCTAATACTTTAGACACTGTCTCATTACAATATTATAAAACATTTTAGTACCTTAGACTCTCATGACGAACATGTTATGCTCACGTTTCAACATAGTCATTTTGGAGGTATTTTAGATCACTACAAGAAATATTACTTATAACAAACATTTCTTTACGAAGGATGTGAATCTGAATGTTATAAGTTACTTATAGAGACACCCTGTTTTTGTATTTACTAAAATTTAATTTTTCTTTTTATATTAACGAGGGTATGTTATCCGATCATTAAAGGCAATGATATTTCATCAATAAAACTAGAGAGTTTTTAAAAAATATGTTAAGTGAGTTTCCTCTTACATTTCCCCAATACACCTCGCACCCCCTTATAATACTTTGCAAAAATAAAAGGAAAGCCCTATAAATAATTTGTTTCATAATGTAAGTTTCTTTGACATACATAAAGAGGAGAAAGTGCAAAGAATCATAACTATTTTGATTACTTTCATGACACTGTATAGCCCCTAGGAGTAACATGACGTATAAGACTCCAGAGGCTCCATACAAAAAACATAATTTTCATTATACAAGAAATTGAATAAAGAGATATATAAAACAATTTCAATATATTAATGTTTTATATAGCATGAAAGAAATCTAAACATCGTCTCAAACTATCTAGAACATAAGAATGAATCTGCACGAAACCCGTACATCATATTCCAAAACTGAAAGTAAGGAAAAATTGAAAAAAAATAAATTTATTGTCATCGAAGCATGAGGAGTCACCAACGCTTGAAATCTCCTCTACGAACTCTGGCCATGAAACTCGGAGCCCCTACTGCCGGACTCTACATTTGGAGAAATGTATACAAAAGTATTTGTTAGTACAAACATGTAACAAGTATGATAGCCATGCATTATATAGAACATTCTAAAAAGGACATTTTCATGAGCATGCTACAATCAAGCTAAAAACATGGTTAGAAAGCATCAATTGTAAAACATGATTAATAAAAGTGAATATCATCTTTAGCATATGTAAGATACGTCTTGAAGTAACCTTAGTTAATCTTATCTTGATTACGGAAAGTAGCCTTAACCGACATATAAGATCATCAAAGTTATTATTATGGAATCCGATGTCTCCCTCACCGAAAAGGGTTTTTCTACTTTCCAAGGTAAGGACCATGAACTTCTAGCTTATGTGGATTCACTAGCTAATGTCTATCTTGACAATACTATCTTGGCACATAGTTAAAGGTACATGCGTAATCAACACATTTTTACTTGGTACTAAGCTTAACTTACACAAAATATTTCTAATTTATATACATCTTAGATCTTACAGAATGGGTAATTTGCTCTTGTACATACATCATATGACATAGGTAATCACCTCATGTCATTTAAAATAGAGAGCATGGGTAATCACCTCTTGCCTGTACATTAGAATATCTCCTTAAAATTGATTCATTTTAGGTGAGAAGGCCTTTCAACTCTAAGAACCCTTATTATGTTAGATATAAGCTTTCATAGGCATGATTCATGTGTTTATGAGAACTCCTTTCAACAACACAAAAACAACAACATCATTGATACTTCATCCTCAAAGCATCCTTAAAAGATTTATATAAATTTGATGAGAACATGCTGGATTCCATAGTCTCCTCTATCATAATTAAAAACCAAGATTACATTATCATAAATTTCAAAACATAGGAATTATATGGGTTCATAGGTTATCATCATAAAATATAAGGTTAACTCAATTAATGCATAAAGGATCATAAATAAATCAATTATCAAGAGAACTCACAAAATAGAAAAAAACCTAACTCAATTGGGAATTTTTAACTTTAAAAAGTGGAGAATTTGGGGACTCCATCAATGAAACTATCATACCTTTATGCCAATTTATTATTTTCAATGGAGGAATTGGTTACTTGACTTTGAACGCTAGGTTAAAATCTTCTCCCTCGAGCTTTCTTGAGAGAGAAATTCTTTTGAGAGAAAGACTTGCTTTTTTTTTTGGTAGTTTCAGAAAAATGACTTAAATAGGTTAAATTTGGGTTTTAAAAAACTTATGTATGGGTTTTACATATGGGTAAAACAACATAGTATCAAGATAAATAAATTAGGAAAAGACCAAACAGTCCCTAACTTACAACTGTCACGAACCGCAAGATGCAGGGCTTCACGAGCCATCTCAGAGTGCACAAGCCGTTTGGGTAGTCATTGCCCTTTTACTAGTGGCTTGGAAAGACCCCTAGAATCTTTGACAACCTTAAGACTAGATTCACGGGTAATTTCCACCTTCACGACTAGTCTACAAGTCCGTGAGAAAGGGATGACCTTGGGGTGAATTCTTCCCCCCTTCATAGGAATCACCATGAGGCATGAGGAATACCACAAGTCGTATAAGGGTTCATGGAGGGGATCCCATATTGGAAATTCTCTAAAAGACTTCATGAACATGACCATGAGACGTGGTAACCCTTCATGGCGCATCAAGGGCTTCATGGGCGGTGCCCTGGCTTTGTTTTGGGCTGGTGATCTCTTAATTAAAACTTTTCTTAGCCCTCTTGATTCATAGGTGTTTCAATATATCCCACCTGGGAACATTCCTCCTAGAATGGGGTTCTAGACATCACATGAAGGAAAAGAACTCAAATCTAACAACCCAACATGCATGCAATCACATAAATTCTTCGATATTGTCTAGGTATAAAGATATGCAAAAAGTGCACACATTGTCTATGTGACATCATTTTTCCTAATTGTATATGCACATTCATTTTTGTTAAACTAAGAGCAGTATTCAAGTCATTGATATTGATCATAACCGATACTTAAATTTGCATAAGAACAACCACATTTAAACACAACAAGAGTGGCAAAAATTTACAGATTGGTCAAAACCCATTTTCAGTGATAATAAGAAGCCTTAAGCTCAAATATCCACAATATAGAAACCAAAAACACAATATAAAACCCAATTTATATATGCAAAATATAGTCACAAGAGGTAGGTAGGGGATTACCTCACCATGCTACAAATAAAAACGCAGTTGTCCTTAACTGCAACAAAATAATCAAAAGATAATATAAATGACAAAGTGAGAGACAAAGAAAGGTACTTTCTACACAGTTGCTTCATATGTCGGGGCATCAATTCCCGTTGCAACGTTAGCACTCGTTCCACTAGTCTACCATCAGCTTCTCTGTCAGCATTGTCTGAATGACTGATTATTCAAATGTCTCTTCTAAATACAGTAGGTTTCCATAGATGGTCACCTCCCGAGCATCCATATGCTCCTAATCCATCTCTACCTTTGACTCATCATCTGCCACATCATCCATAGGACATATACGGTGGTGGACGGAGGCATCTCAGAACTAGCCGGAGCATCTCATACTAAGATGAATCTAAGTGACCAGTGAAGTCTGTAGACTTCAAATAGTACACATTCTTTCATAAATTGGAAACTTCGACTTTCAAAGTCGTTATCTATGAAGTAACCTCCTATCTCCTCTCACAGACCTTAGAGTGATATCATCAATTGACTTCTCAAGGTGTGTCAATGCAGCTAATATTGATCTGTCAATCATTCAAGGAACCTCGGCCACGAGTCTTGTCTAGGTTCCTTGTCTTGAGGAGCATGGCCTGAGTGATCCTGGTGGGTTAGGAAGTAGAAAAATCTAAGGTCTGAGGAGTGAACCTGGGTGTACCTGAAGGTCTGAAGTCTAGAGTAGGCAAAGATGCCTCTACAGGTATCGACTCAACATTAACCTTTTGAGAAGCATTCATCGGAGCTGCTCTCCTCATATCTGCTTCATCCCATATTTACTGAACCTGTATGCGCCAGATGTTCATGGAGGACGTAGGTGTAATATTAATGTCCCTCAACTCATCATGAGGACCTCAAACTCTTCAACATAATTCTGTGGTTAGCATTGGTAAAGGAAGGGAAGTATGTTGATGTTTGGACCTCATGTACACTCCTCAATAATTAGGCCCAAATTTCACATCCTCCGGGGTATGAGTGACCCGAGACAGGTCACCTTTAGGTGGTGTAGTGTGGACTCATTCTGCAAAGGCATAATTGTGATACTAATCAAGAAAAAATACCTGGCTGCTATATTCAAGTTCTTCTTCTCAACAAGATCTCTAACCTTGATCCTCCTCGGGGTGGTATAAAAAATAAGGTTGGATAGCCATAATTTTTTGTCATCAAAAGTTGACACAGTGGTTTCACAACTCAGGTAATCAGCTTCCAGCCCTCTATTAAAGAGAACATTGATATGATCAGTGATGAAACTCACTTCTTTCCCCTAAACCATGAGGAACTTCACCAATCTGAAGGCACTGGACTTCTTCTTCCCTTAGGGTACTAGGTCAGCGTATTTTTTTTGTAGAACTCCCAAGCCCATAATAAATATTGGGACCATGGATACTGGTTAATTTCTCAAACATGTGGATTCGGAGAGTTACCGATATATTAGGATACCTTTCCACTACACCGTCAGTGGAAAACCTCTTTTCGTTATGGATCGTCCTCTATCCCTTGGTCTTTGTCCTGTTCAGAAGTGGGGAGAAGGACCCTGAACTGGTAGAACTGGAACAACCGCCTATTTTAAGGTTGGCACTGTATCAGCAAAAGATGGGGTAGACAACGGGGTCTTAAAAGAACATTGACAATATCTAGAGCAAATATCAACTCACCGGGACTCAAATATTGCAGCCCGAGAATCAAAGGGCTGCCTATCAGTGCCGGAGTTGTGTTTTAGTATCTTAGTTGCAGGCGCTTTGCCTTTTCTCTTCTCTTTGGAGGTGCTTGTTTTCCATTTTTAGAAGGAGAAGCTGATCCTTCATCAAGCATGATGCCTCGTGCTCATTTGCGAGGCGGAATACTACTTCTATCCAAATTGTTCCTAGCCATACTCTAAAACACAAATAAGAGTTAGAAATGAGTCCAATAAAAATCAAAAAACCATGTTCTAGAAAGACTCACCGAACCAATTTTGGAGTCGCTGAATCATTTTGATGAACAAGATCAGGCTAGACGAATGGATTTGCCTAATAATTTTCTAGAAAAATGGCATGGAGGCGATGTCGTAGGACCTTTAGAAAATTTCCGACACCATTTAACATGCTTAGACTAGACCACCAAAAGGTATAGTTTATTTTAGGGGTTAGGGGCGCAGAAAAGGGGATCAAGGGAGACCTTCGACAAATCCCAAGTGAACTTGGTGGACAAAAGATTCTCGCTGAAAGTTATAGAATGAATGACACTCAACCAAAACACAAAATTAAAGTCGATTCGGGGCGAACTGTCGAGTGCTTTGTTGAGATCGATCTAGCTCGCCAAACTGTCCAACAAGCCAATTTTTTACCCCGTTCCCAACATCATACCCGCAACCCCCTAAAACAAAATGTAACAATATACTCAATCAATTAATCCCATACCCAATGACCCATGCAAGCGGGGTACTTCAACTTCCCCTTAATTAGCCAAAATTGGTCATTTGACAATTTTAGCCCTTGAGAGTAACATCAAAAGCACCATCATTGGGAAAAGTATATCATTTACACAATTGGGGTTACTCCGACTACACCCAACTATACCCAACAATAAATTCCCACAACCCAACCAAATTTTAATCAATTTTAAGGCATAAAACTTGGGAAAATAACCATTTAAACATGATGGAACAATTACAAGAATAATAAAGGGAATCTAGCACACAATTTACGATTTCAAAGAGGCTCAACACATATCAATTATATTTACATAATTTCATTTGAATTGAACCATTATTGAAGATTTCATGGATCGATAAACTAATTTTAAGAAGACATATGAATTTGTAAAGCTAAACGGCAAAGAAATCCATTTCTGAGGAGGAGATCAATAATCAAAAAGCGACAAAAAATGCAAGAATATTGATTATAAAGGGGGCATGTATGATTGTATGAGGCTAAAAGTGAAGGAATATGAAAGAATTTGAAATTTAAAGTCTATGGCTTTAAAATCATCCAGTTCGCACCCTTTTAGCAATGTTGTTCGTCCTCGGTGAACCATTCTACAAAACGCCGAGTGGTTACTTACCTTGCTGATTTTTATGGGACCTCTAGTTAATTTGGGTATCAAAACGACAGCCCTAGTTGGGCTTGTGAACTTGTTCGACGAGTCACCAACTTGTCCATGTGCCTGCCGAGTTTTATATACTCCAACTTGATATTTTACTGAGTCATATGGAGTCCTAGTCGGGCTCGCCGAGCTCTTCGACGAGTCATGGACTAGACTCTTGGCTCGCCAACCTGCAGATTTCAACACATTCCACACTTCAACCTTTACAATCAACACCCATTAATTCCTAATAAAACTCAAACAAATAAAAACATGGGTTGCCTCCCTAGAGTCTTAGTTAATGTAGTGGCACAACACAAATACCCACTAAAGCTTCATTCCTAGGGTTTTCCATACTATCACTAAGCATCCCCTTTGTTGTTTAGGTTAAAATGCGAAAAACTCTGACCCATTTGGGTCTCCAACTGTTTGATAGAGACGGAATGAGAGGTCACCGTCTGCTTGAGAGTCAATATATCTTCCTTCATTTTCTTCAAATTTTTTTTGGACCTTTCAACCTTGTTGAGAATACGTAAGAGCATATTCGTAGCCCGACCACTCTTAGAATCTTTGGGCATTTGAACTCATCGGGAGGAACATACCTATCCTTCTCCTTTTCTCTTTCCTTGTAGCTGGCGTTATGATCACAACACTCCCTATAAAAGTCTCTCCATCCCTCATCTTTGTTCCAACATTGATTACCAACCGACCTTGGGCAGTTTGCATGATAACCTCCTCCTTGGTTTTCTGGATAATTCACTTCCTAATTGTACAACGCATCAAATTTGGCCTTTTTGGGGTTCACACCACCAGCATCGACAACATTAATACTCTTAGTACTTGCACCCATGACGTTCATGGCAAAAATGTCCAGTTGGGTCATCATCTTTTCAATGTTTTGGTTACTCTCTTGGTATTTTTCAATCTAGTCTTTTGTTAATTTGTAAGTGAGATAAGAAACCCGATCTTTATGGGCGTACCATGGCAGGTTAATCTTGGTCATGCCATCAAGAAGTTGAGCTGCTATTACATAAGGTTGTTTCATTAAAACTTCCAAAGCAAGTTTATTAGCCACTCCCTTGTTCATCGAATCAAGGATTCTTAACAGTATTGCAGCAGAACGTTGTCAATCAACCCATGAGTAGGGCATTGTAACACCATCTTCTTAAACCTTAGACAAGTCTTATGGACTCGCTCACTCTCCAAAGTCTTGAAACATTGGATGTTGTCCCTAAGAGTCATAATCTTCGAACGGGAAACAATTGCACTTGTATTGTCGTAATAAATTCTTCCCATGGAGTGATATAATCTCTTGGCAACTCAGCCAACCACTAACATGCTTCTCCCATCAGAGAAAATGAGAAAACCCCCAGCAAGACCGATTCTTGAGAGACATTTTTTAAGGAGAATTGTCCATTAACATCAAATTATTTTAGATATGCTCATGAGGGTCTTCAGAAGCAAGCCCACTAAACAAATCAACTTCAGTTGGAGGCTGATGAATGGCCCCAAAACCACCCATTTGTGGTAGGCCATTAATATTTGAGTCACTGACATCATTGAGATTGGTGACATCATCTTGGTGGATGACTTGGGTACACTTACTACAATTAACACTCATTTCCTCTATTTTAACAAGCAAATCCAAACCAAAAATAAAAATAAGTAAATTTAACTATAACTAATAAGAACACAATTCAACTTCACCAAAACAATTCAAACAATACCACTCCTAGGTAGCAGCGCCATTTTGATTTAACGTATCAAGCACACTTCATCCAATTGTAGTTGTTCAACAATTGTAAATAAGTAGGAACCCAACTAAATGAGTTGGGGACGATCCCACATAGAGTATGATTCTTTTGAATTTGAATATAAAGTTATGATGGTGACCTTTCTAGCATAACAAATAAAATGCTTAGGAATCTATGGACCAGCTCAAAGACATCCACACTAATCCAAGCAAACAGTTGTCAGACTACTAAACCACTTCAATAATCAATAAGAGAACCAAATAAATAGGTAACACTTGGGGTATTGGCTAAACAATTGCTAAATTCAACTCAACATGTGAAAATGACTAACCAACCATGTTAATTTGTTATGGGTAGAAAGAACTTTCGATAAGGCACTTTTCACTAAAACAAATACCTTGTTTCTATTGAGTTCCTTTGTACATCAATGAATACCATTAGAGGACCAGCTCGCAAACTCATCGAATCTACTCTCTCGAGCTACATACAAAAGGAGGACCTTGGGTTTCACTTTCTCAAGCTGAAACCGTCAAGACCCACTAGCTAAGGATGCCAAGTTACTGCATTAACTTTACACCTCTTTCTCAAGTAAGTGTAAAACCCTAAAGTAAATTGTGATAAACATCCAATATAGGAGTTAAACCAGAGTAATAACTCAGGCCCGCTTCAAATTAACAACGAAAATAAATAATATATAGCACCCATTAAATCAAACAAAAAAATTTGTTACATTTTCAAACCACCGATATTAGGGTTTTAGAGAATCATCCTAAAAATATGAAACTCAATATGTGCTAAAAAATCCATAGTTGGATATTTGGAAAGCAACAACTTTCTATAACGAAACTCTTAGGTATTACAATACTCAATTGAAACTATTGCAAGAATTATTTAAAATCAAGAATAGTGTTTTTGCTCTCTTTCCTTCATCCCTCACAATTAATGAATGCTTTGTCTCTCTTTCAAAAATCAATTTATATGGAGCTGAGGTGTGGCTTTTGGGTATAATTGGTGAGAAAAGTCAGGCTTCGCTAATCATTCGGCGACTTGTCGATTGTATTTTAATGTTGCCTTCTCTCTTCATACTTTATTAATCTAAACGCTTTCATTTTAGGTGATTCGGATCAGGATCGTTGTTTCTTTCTAATTTAGTCTAAGTGTTCTTTAACTTTAGACGATCCTGGAATGACTTACCAATCAATTATTGGAGCCAGTTAAGCATTTTAGGGCACTAAATATATAGAAACAAAGCTATAAATGAGTCTAAATCTCGGACTCATGAACACCCCAACATAAACTTTTGCTTGTCATCAAGTAAATCTCAAGTGTAACAACTCAAAAAGGATGTCACAAAAAGTTCTACAAAAGACTCAATCATGAATGAACATAAAAAGACACAACTTACCCATGCAAGGATTAATTGTGCACTCAAATATTCAATTTTTGACTCTTAATTATCAAAGATGCTCAAGTTAACAATACTTGCTTCAAATGCAAGTTCAAGATCAACAAAGGTACTCAAATGTCCTCACAACAAATATGATTCTATATTCACTCACTATTCTCCAACCATTTAAAGTTATGAAATCACATACAACTGTCACACTCACAAATATGAACACATACATGACTTCACCCATAGGTTTGTCCTTAATTCTAACCAACATTTTTTTAAGCTCACTCAAGATCAAAAAGGTCTTTCATGGCTTATAAGGGCGCTGACTATAAAGTATGTTCAGTTAGGCTCAATGGCCTCTTCCGTCATGAAATGTGGTCTAAATATTACTTTTCTTCCTTTTCTTGAACATTTTTACTCATGATCAGAGTTAACCCCATTAATCAACTTCAAATTATTCCCGGACACCAAGTTTCTTTTGCAACTTTTCAAACTTTATTTCTCATATTTTTCATTCATATTCTTTTTCTTTCTCTTATTTTTTTATATGGAGGGGTTCCATCTTTTTCAAGACCATTGGCATAAAGGGGGATTTATCACACTTCTTGATTTACCATTTCTTTTCACCACACATCTGACTTAGGCTTTTGGCCTAAGTTAGCTATTCAAACAAATAAATGTTCATGAGGATTATGGGAGAATGGACAAAAAGGAATCACAATTTTTCAAGTTTCTTCCGAGAAAAAAATTAATCTCAAGGGGTTTAAACAAGGTTCGCACATCACACAAGGTTGTCCACAAAAAGAAGATATTGTCAAATTGTTTCACTTTCCAAAATTGTTTCCTATGATCATTTCAAGATCTTGCATAACTTAGTCAATTGAACAAACGGAGAAAATTTAAGGCGTTTTAACACAAGATTCAAAGTAATTCATCACATAAGGCATTGACACCAATATCAAATAAAACTCCACAGTTTTGCGAGTATGCAATGTTAATCACAAGAGACTCATTAGAAAATCAGTTAATCACAATAAGATGCAAAAATTTCACATGTTGTCTATAAAACTTCATTTGACCTCATCGTAGTTGCGCTGCCCCAACTCGAGAACACCCCCTATTTGTAGCACGATGTTCTTGACCTTGAAGGATCTCATACAAGCCCTTAGCATATTTATAGTCACATAAAAAATAAATAATGCAAAAAATTAAAACCTTTCTTTACACTTGAAATCTCTTATAAAAATGAAAAAGTATTTATGACACTATGTCTCAGACTATCTCATTACTTAGAATAAAACTCTTGAATACAAAAGATAGGTACATGGCCCTAAAAAGTATAAAAGCAAATACATAAGGAACATAAGGTGGGTTCTTCCTTGAAACTATGAGACCTGCACATGTCTTCATGTCCAATCTCCCCAGAAACCCATCATCCAAGTATAAAACATCACCTCTTCAAACTCTACACTTTGTATAAAGTGTAGAAAAAAAGGGATTAGCGCTAAAACATACTAAGTATGGAAGCCATCATAAAAGCACATAAAAGATGCTTTAAAAGGAACACCTCATTTGAAATCATGCCATATGCTATTTTGAATATCATCTAAGGAATAGTTGGAGAAATAAACAAAGAATTCAACTCACATACATATCATTATAACATGAGATATCATTACAATAACAACCATAGTATCCAACATCAAGATAACACAAATCCCAATCTCAACAATACATAGCCTCCAATAAAAAAGTAATACAAGACAAATACCAAGATTATGTCAATATTACATCGGCATTACATCAACAACCTGTAAGATACACTTTCATTGTATGGTAATTGTCATGCATTTAGAATGTACAATATAAACATGTATCAAATTCATAATCGTTTAATGATAAATCTATTACCTTAGTAACCCCAAGAAACTTTGTAAATGTGTGGTTGGAATCCCATAATACCAACCATACTAAGCACTCCTATAAGGCTACCTTAGTCCTTCACTTCACCTTTAGACCTCAATATAGTCAATAGTCACTAACAAGGACATACTCATGTACGTTACTTTAATTATAATGGATGTTAATTACAGCAATAACTAAAAGGGAGCATACAAAAATCCATAAATAAAAATAATGGAATGGAACTATGAGTTCAATTAACATTGTATCATAAAGACACCACCCATGACCCCTTTCAAGTTCACTTTTGCAATGTACATATGAAGCCACAGACCTTCATATATACTAAGTAAATCCATCAAGAAGACTCTCCCAAGAACTCCTTAAAGAATCCACTTGTGCAATGTATAGGTAAAGTCCCATACCCTTACCTACAAAAAGTAGTACCCCTCAAAAAATCCCTAGTTATAGTTCATATTAATATTCATGAGTGATATTCGTATACAAGTTCATATTTGTAAAACATAGGGTGATTATCCATGACTAACATAGACCATGTGAGCTACATGGAATCCATTCCACCCCCACACTGAAAGGAGGTGTTTCACTTACATAAGGAGAAACATACATACCTAGATATAATGTAGATCCTCTGGCTAAGACCCATGCGGCACATAGTTAAGGAACAAGGAGATTGCTACTAGAAATTTGGAATTACTAAATGTAGAAGGTTTCCATCTCATAATACAACATACTTTACTAGGAACCCGGACTTGCTATACGTAGAAGGAACCCATATGGGAAGCCAGACTTGCTAAACATAAAAGCCTCCATGTCATATTCTTGTTCACTCCGTGCTAAGAACACTTTAAAGTAACATTAAGTATTTATTTATGCATTAATTCATAAAGAATTCTTTTAGGACTCAACTACTCATATGATGTATAACTCAAAGAATTAAAATATGAGAAAAACTCTCAATCAAAGAACTAATTATATGTGATAATGTTCTTTAATATCATATTCATATAGTGTTTAGGAGAATTGCCTTTTATTCATGTTCATATCATAACATTCGTATTCATATCATAACATAACATTCATATTCATATCGTACAATAATTGTAACGACGCAAGAGTACCCCCTAGGTGTCACACGACTTACTTGACCTATCAAAGATTTGTACAAGCCTCTTAGAATTCCCTCATTACATAGATATGAAAAATAGTATGGAATTAAAATTTTTCATAATAATAGTGAAGCTCTTTTATAAAACGTAACAAATAAACTTAGTCTAGTCATAAGTCATGTTAGACACAAGTCAATATCATAGGGTCATATCCCTTTCATCAAGTTTAAAAGAAACTTAGTATATTAAAAAGTCTTTAGAAAAGGAAACTAGAACTAAGATCCGTGCCCTCGATAATATAAGGACATTATAATCATGAGAGAAATCTACTTCCCAAGCTTCAACTTCTAGAAAATCCTCACTTGCCACCTATACTGGTAGAAAAAATATACATATGGAATTAGCATATTTAATGCACTAATTACGGTCAACATGCAAGAAAACCATGTAAAAAGGGACATTTACTTTATGATATGCTTTCATGTTATTTTGATAAAAAAAACTTCATGATAAGATTTTAACAAAGATAATTCAAGTCAACAATCACATATAAAATATATTCCACATTTAAAAAGTAAGCCTTTTCATCAATTTAGACCATCTACCTAAGGTTACTTTAAGACTCACTTATGTAAGACATGAAGAGAACACCCATGCACCCTCTTCAAGCACACTTAAGTGATCCTCAAAGCTACCCTAGATAAGAACCTTTTTATTCACATACTTTAACTAAGTCAACTTTATTTAATTTAGCATTTAAGAGACAACTAAAAATTAGGGGACTTCACACAATAGTCTTGGAAGACCTAGAGAACCCATTCTAGCATCTAAAAAGCCTACTCGTACCATGTGTAGATATCATCCCATTCAACTACCTACACGTTGTATCACCTATAAAATACTAGAGTGCACATCTCACTTGATGAGAATAAGATTAAACCAACATAGACCACAGTAGATAGGTATGGAATCATGTATCAACCAAAAGACGACTCTTCTAAGTAAGACCAAAGCATACCTAGAATGCGTAGGTTAGACCGGCTTCACAAGGCTTGATGCGCGTGGAACCAGACCCATAGACCTATGTACTACCCAAGACACCAAACATGGTGAATTGGCTGAGTTAGGCAGGTTTGGTTAAAGCCATGTTTGGTACTCGAACACTAGGATTCACCCGGGTGAGTCTTAACCGTACTTAGAGGGTTAGTCCTACGATTTAATGCTTCTAGGAAAAAAAATGTAATTTCTGGGATAGGGGTAGTATAGTAATTACCCTAGGTTGATATTTAATTAATTAAATAAGTCTTTTCATTAGTCTAAATGTGTCAAAGCTCATTGTTTAAACCCGAGTTTGACCGGATCTCCATACTCGGGTTCCAGCCGAGTTGGAGGCACTAAGTTGGCAAATTAAGTGATTAAATTTGACAAATATAGGGAGAGGTATTATAGTAACTTAACATGTGGAATATAATCTGATTTTATCATTTAAATTGAGTTGAATAAGTCAACAAAAAACCCCTAAGGAAAGAGGCGCATGACTCCAACTAGGAGTGTACTTAATGTGCACTCTTAATTCATTATCTCTTCATAAAACATTTTCCAGTTGTAATTTGTAATTCAAAAACAGAAAAATAGATTTAGTGTTCTACAGAGTTTTCGAATTCATCAATCAAAAAAAAAGAAAAATTATATGCCTAAGTGCTTTTAGAAATCACGTAAAGAACTTCACTTGTGAGCAAGAATCAAGGCTCGAAGGACAGGTTTGTGTGTGGGTTAGGACGTGTGGTTGTGTATGTTTGTCAAAGTTAAAAAAGTTATGGGTTTTATTCTGTCTTGGTTCCTTTTCCAAGATTTCCTAAGGTTCAGTACGTATTCCAATTGAATAACTAAGGTAGCTTCCGTTGCATGCCCCTGTCATTAGATTATCCAAAAATTTGATGTATGCGGTGGTATGTTTGCTGGTAGACAGTCTTAGGAACGTTTGTGATTGTGTGCAATGTGATATTTTTGTACAGCGTATGATCATTTTATGTGTGTCTAATTGTATGTATGTTTAATTTACACGCTAATGATAATACCATGAGATGCATATTTCAGATTGTTTTCAAGAACGTGGTGAATTATGTTCTATCTAATTGTCGTGTTATTAACATATGATGATGAAACCGTGATGTTCATGAAAAGTAAGTGAACGTGCTGATCTAAAATGAAATACTAATTGCCGAATCAAAATGAGTCTAAGACTCTCGGCCATGTACATCAATTGACAAAGAAATAGTACGGATATATGGACATAAGTTCATGCTAAAGTATTGGTTAAAGTAGATATAAAAATCTAAACCAAATTGTCTAGACTAAAAATTTAAGAAAATGAACTTGAAGACCTAATTCTAATTAGATAAGACTCGGAAAAATTCAAATAAAGAAAATGCTACACCTATGAATCGAACCCGAGAACTCAAGGTTCTAACACAAGATGAAGAGGTCTTGCGGAAATCAAAATGAAATAATTGGTGTGTAGGATGGGAATCGAACCAGCCCTCAAGGCCAAATGTGTGAGATGCATAAGTATCATATATAATAAGAAATATATGCTGCCCAAGGGATTCGAACAAGAATCCCCTTGGCAGAAATTGTGAGGCACATAAGTCTTACATATAATAAAATAAAATGCAACCACTAGGGATCGACCTCGGGTTCCTTAGATGACAGTACAAGATGTATAAGTCTTGCAAAATATGCACTTAGATGATCATGAAACACTTTGCCAAATATCAGTAAAGCCTCTTGGCTAGTGCGTGTGGCTAGTGCGTGTGGAAGCATACGTTCACCGTACGTTTGTAAGGTGAGTGAACCTAAGCCACAAGTAAGAGGGGCACGTGTCAGAGGTGATTAAAATTCCTTGTTTTGGCTCAAAATAAAAGCTAAATACCACTTAAATCACGAAAGTAAGCCCTATATATGATGTAACCTGAAAGGGGTACTACCATGAGTGTCAAGTACACTAAAGACTATGTGCATGGCATATGATGTAAGTTAATGGCATGATGAAGAAATAAACATTCACGTAATGTGGTGAGTAATTATGTTAAACCATGATGTTAATGAAAATTGTTGACAACATGATAAGAGGCTAAGATGAATGGTTAGACAAGTGTCAAGCAAGCCTAAGTAAAGGTCACCAAAAAGTACTCACCTAAGAGAGTGTTGAACATTAAGAGACAAGTCTCAATCACATTCTATATGTAAGTGTAAGGACAATTTACACTTAATACGTAAACAAGATATGTGAAATCATCTAATGAGCCATGACTACCTCATGCTAGAAGCAAGCTTCAATGATGTATGAGTTAAATGTATATAGGAACTTTAAACTAAGCACTGATAGGCTATCTATGTGTGGTTATTCCTTATTTTTGGAAGGGCAAAGGTTCACATAAAACTCATGAGATGAGACAGTCTAACAAGGTGAGAATGGGTCTCCCTAAATCTAATAGTCTTTGACCTATGTTTCCAACATAGGGAACTATCTTGATTCGAACCCCTAATGTTAGCATGTTTTTGGTTTCACTTTGGTCAGTAACTCAACCTATTTTCGGTGAGGGAGATACAACAGATTTCATGATGCTCACATGATCTATGTCGGTTAAGGTATAAGTTCCTCAAAGTATGAAAGATAATGAAATGAACGATACCGAAGGTGTTTGTGCAAGAAAACCAGGAGGTGAAACAGGACTCAAGTAACGACATTACGTTATTCTTGGTCATTGCAATTCATGATCCCGATGACTGAAATGAAGCAGACTTTGTGCTTGCTAAAAGAGGCCCTCGAGTTGAGGTCCCATATGTTGGGCCGTCACTTGAGATGTCTTAATGTTACTTCCATGATTCTATGGTCTCGTGGATATGAAATGTATTTTATGTGAACCTATGAATGATGTGTGACATATTCATTTTATGACCTTCCTATTACGAATTAGGAAAGTCATGAGACTTGATCTTCTAAGAAAGCATGTTGATTAGGAAAAGCCATTCTTGTTCATGCATTACCAATTATGTGTTTATTCATATACCCATACATAGTACAATTGTGTACTAATTCCATACAATATTACGATTTTATTGGTGCAGGTCAGAGGACAGATTGAAGAATCTTGCAGCGATTTGGATATCAGCATTCTCCAAACCATTGTGTAGGTCCTCTTGCTTTCGAGGATACTACAGTTTTAGTCTAAACTTTGGTTGAGACATAGCTAGTGGATGTTGTTCCTAGCATTTCTTTCATATTTTAATTTTGAATCTTTGTAATAAGGTCGTAGTTGGTGAACTATTTATGATATATTTATCTTCTATTACAAATTAATTCTTATGATAAATGGTTGTTTCACTTACGTTGAGCTTAATATATGATGTAATTAAGGATTAACTACATGAAGTCTATACAGAATTCATACTTACAAAAAAATTTTAATTTTTTCAGCTAAAATTAAAAATATAAATGTGATGAATACACGAAGAGGCTTTTTTGCGAGCTCTAAGAGGTCAACGATGCCGATTGCTATTCGAATTCCAAAATCTGAGTTGTGACATACTTGGTATCAGAGCATGAGGTTAAATTACCTAGGAACTAAATCTCAACACAACCACAATACGTAGTTTCTGACTTATGGTTGTGAAGAGCCCCATAATCATGACCTAGAGACTACGCAATGATAGGAAATCTTCCCTTCGTGTACTCTTTATCATGCTATCTAGAGCTTTGTCAGTTTGGGTCATTCTAAGTATCTAATTTCCTATTTTTGTGAACGCATAGAAGAATACACACAAGAATTAGGATGGCCAAGTGATCTAAGGCTCCAGACTCAAAATCTAGCCTTCCCAAGAAGGGCAATGATGGAAATGCCCAGCGTGACCGAAAGACATGTGGTGAGTGTGGTTGTTTTCATGGAGGTGAATGCATGGTAAGTTCTAAAATCCTGTTGTGAGTATTAATGAAGAGGAGAAGGATAAGTTGGCTTCATACTAACTCAAGTATATGTTTAAGGTATGAATTTGCTTCATAAGTGTTATGCTACAATAGACTATTAAACAGCGATAAGGCTTCAGTTGCTAAATGAGTTAGAAATGAGATGGAAAGGGCGTGGTTCAAATCCAACATGCCAAATACTTCAAATCTAAAAACCAATAAGATGTTATCTAAGAGGTAGACTGTGTGTCAATAGTGAATGAGTTCCTTGATGTCTTTCCAGAAGATTTACCAGGAATCCCTCCTGATCGTGAGATTGACTTTGGTGTTGATTTAGATCCCAACACCAAGTCAATTTCTATTCCCCCGTATGGAGCCAGCTGAACTCAAAGAGTTGAAGTTGCAGATAAAAGATCTACTTGATAAGGGATTCATCAAGCTGAGCATATCCTCATGGGGTGATCATGTGTTGATCGTAAAGAAAAAGAATGGAACCCTTAGGATGTGCATCTATTATCAAAAAATCAACAAAGTCACTATAAATAATAAGTACCCTCTTCGCAGAATTGACAATCTATTTGACCAAATCCAAGGTTAAAGTTTCTTTTTCAAGATAGTCCTTTGTCAGACTATCATCATCTTAAAGTGAGGCGAGAAGAAATCCCTAAGACGGCTTTTTGTACTAGCTATAATCATTATCAATTTCTAGTCATGTCATTCGATCTCACTAATGTACCAGCCGTGTTTACGGACCTTATGAATAGATTCTTCCTTGAGTACCTTGATTCCTTCGTCATACTATTCATAAATGACCTCCTCGTATACTCTTAGTCTCGAGAAGAGCATGAAGTATACATAAGAAAGACATTGCCAGTACGTAGAGAACTTTAGTTGTACACAAAGTTCAGAAAATATGAATTTTGCTTGAGATCAGTGACCTTCCTTAGACATGTTGTGACCTACAAGGGTGTAGAAGTTGATCCTAAAAAGGTTGAGGCAGTGAAGAAGTGGTTGAGACCCCTTAATCCTACCGATATTTTGAAGTTTTCTAGGTTCGGCCAATTACTATCACATGCTTGTGGAAGTATTTTCCACTATTGCTGCTCCATTAACAGCCTTGACGAAGAAGAAGGTGTTGTTTGAGTGGTCTGAAAAATGTGAGAAGAGCTTCGTAGAGCTCAAAGTGCGACTCTTTTCATACCCAATTCTCATGTTGCCGAGCAGTGGTGCAGGATATGTGGTGTACTATGATGCTTCCCGGGTAGGTTTGGGATGTGTTCTCATGCAACATTGAAAGGTTATTTTGTATGCATCAAGACAGTTGAAAATCCACGAGAACAACAATCCTACTAATGATCTTGAGTTACCTGCATGGTGTTTGCATTCAAACTTTGGAGACATTATTTATATTGTTTATATGTTAATGTATATACTCACATTAAAATCTTCAGTATGTTTTTACACAAAGGGAGTTCAACCTTCGTCAGCGGACATGGGTAGGACTGCCCAAAGATTATGATATGAGTGTTTATTATCACCTGGGTAAGGCCAATATAGTGGCTGATGTGCTTAGTCGATTGAGCACGGATAACATATCTCATGTTGAAGAAGAGAAGAAGTAGTTGGTTAAAGAGGTACACCAATTAGCTAGATTGGGGTGTATGGCTGGCAGATGCACCTAGTGGGGGTGTTTTGGTTCACTCATGTTCCAAGTCCTCATTTGTTGTAGATGTTAAATCCAATCAACATCTCCGCACAATACTCGTGGAGTTGAAAGACTCAGTATTGAGTAAGTTGAATGAATTGTTTTCTCTAGGAGGGGATGGTGTACTCAGATACCAAAACAATTTATTTGTGCCCAATGGTTATGGTTTGAGGTCTAATATTTTTGCAGAAGCTCGCGCTTCGAGGTATTCCATTAATTAAGGTGCCACCAAGATGTACCATGACCTTATAGAGGTCTATTGGTGGGAAGGCATGAAGGGAGATATCTTAGAATTCGTGAAGGAGTATCCGAATTTTCAACAGGTTAAGGCCGACCACCTTAAGCCTGGAGGTCTCACTCAAACAATTGAGATTCTAACTTTGAAGTGGGAGATATCAATATGCATTTTAGTGTTGATATGCCAAAGACTAGGAAACTACTTGATACAATTTGGGTTATTATTGACAGAATGACCAAGTCTGCTCACTTCATACATGTGAAGTCTATTCACATGGCTGAAGATTATTCCAAGCTTTATATTGATGAGATAACGAGATGGCATGAGATTCCTCTGTCTATCATCTCGGATAGGGGATCCCAATTTACTTCTCATTTTTAGAGAACTTTTCAAAAGGTTTCGTTTACACAGGTGAATCTTTGTACTTCTTTTAATCCGCAGATGGATGGAAAAGCAGATCCTACCATCGAGACCCTTGAAGACATGTTGAGAGCATGTGTTATCGACTTAAAGGGGAGTTGGGATGATCACATGACATTGATAGAGTTCTCCGACAATAATAGTTACCATTTCAGTATTGGGATTGAACCTTATGAAGCACTATATGGACAAAGATATAGGTCTCCAGTTGGATAGTTTGAGGTAGGAAAATCTACCATCCTTGGCCCTGAGAACATACCTGAGGCTATGGAGAAGGTAAGAATGATCATAGATAGATGGGCTACTGCTTACAGTCGTCAAAAATCCTATGTAGACAACAGATAGAGATCATTAGATTTTGATGTGGGTGATCAAGTCTACTTGATGATTTCACCCATGAATGGGTGATGAGTTTGGTACGAAAGGTATGTTGAGTTTGAGGTATATAGGTCCTTATGAGGTCTTGCAGTTAGTAGGAAATGTTGGCTATGAATTGAAGTTACCTCAAGATTAAGCTTTTGTTCATCCAGTATTTCACGTTTCAATGCTTGAGAAGTGTCTAGGCGAATCATCATCCATCTTTCCTGTTGAGGGGTTAGGAGTTTATGAGAACCTTTCTTATGAAGAGGTTCCAACTGAAATTTTAGATCGTCAAGTGAAGAGACTGAGGAACAAAGTTGTATCCACCGTGAAAGTCCTATGGAGGAACCACCTTGTTGAGGGAGCAACATGGGAGGCCGAGGCTGATATGAGATCCCTCTAACATCATTTGTTCAGTTCTTGAGGTAAGATATTCTTCTCCTAAAGTCTGATTTTTGTTTAAGAATTTCTGAATTCTAAGTACGTAGTCAACTTGGTGTGATAATTCACTAATTGTATGTTTTATAATAGCACTATATGAGTTGAAATGAAGTTATGTTAGCAATATTTGTTGCTGTTTTTGTGTAGCATAGACATGTTTTCCGTGTTGAATAATTTGTGATGTTCATTAAGTTATGTGTGATTGAGAAGGAAATTCCTCAATCTAAAGTATGAAGCCTTACATAAGCTTGAATGGTATGCACCACTCAAATATGTGTGAATCAAATGCTCACAAAAGAGAAACATTTCAGTAGGATGAAGTATGTTTTGAGAATAGCCTTCCTTGATTAAATGATATATAGTGTCATTCACGGACGAATGTTCCTAAGGGAGGGATAATGTAACAACCCGAAAACGACTACGCTAAGTATGACTTAAACATGATTAGAATCCATAGGTTAGACCGTGTCCACACAGCTTGCTACGCGTGGAACCAGCTCCTGAACCTATGCAACAACCAAGCCAACCAACTTGGTGAGTTGGTTGAACTAGGCAGGGTTAGTTCCATCCACGTGAGGTCCCCAAACAATAGGATTCAGCTGGGTGAGTCTTAACACGACTTAGAGGGTTAGTCCTAGGTTTTAAGGAATCTAGGGGTAAAAAGGTAATTTCAGGGCTAGGGGTAGTATGGTAATTACCCTAGGTTGATATTTAATTAATTAAATAAGATTTTTAATTAGATAAAATGGGTCAAAAATCGATGATCAAACCAGAGTTTGACCGGATCTCCATACTCGGGTTCCAGCCGAGTTGGAGGCACTAAGTTTGCTTTTTAAGAGATTAAATTAGACAAAAGAAGAAGGGGAATTATAGTAACTTAACATGTGGATTATAATTTGATTTTATCATTAAAATTTAGTTGAATAAGTTAACAACAAACCCTCAAGGAAAGAGGCACACGACTCCCACTAAGAGTGTACTCAATCTGCACTCTTAATTCATTATCTATTCATAAAACATTTTGCAGCTTTACTTTGTAATTCAAAAATAGAAAAATAAACCTCTTATTCTAAAGAGGTCTCAACATCATCCTTTAAAAACGAAAAAGAAAAATTTTACTCTTAAGTGCTTTAAGAAATCACGTAAAGAACTTCACTTGTGAACAAGAATCAAGGCTCGGAAGAGAGTTTTGTGCGTGGAGTACGACGTGTGGTTGTGGCTGGTTGTCAAAGTTGAAACATGTATGGGTCTTCTTTTCTATTGGTCCCTTTATCAAGAGTTCCCTAAGGTTCAGTATGTATTCCAATCGAAAAACTAAGGTTTTCCCCGTTGCATGCCCCTATCATTAGGTCATTCTTAGTCATTGCACTTAATGATCCCGATGAGAATCCTAAACTTCTTCCTAGGTATAGCTGGTGTTTACATCAGCATATGAATGCATGAAATTAATCATTTAAAGTGCGAATAAACGAATGAAGCAGACTCTGTGTTTGCCAAAGGAGGCCCTCGGGTTGAGATCCCATATGTTGGGCCCTCACTTGAGATGTCTTAATGCTACGTCCATGATTCCAAGATCTCGTGGATATGAAATGTATGATATATGAAACATGAAATGTATGTTATGTGAACCTATATATGATGTGTGACGTATTCATGGTATGACCTCACTATTACGAATTAGGCAAGTCATGAGACTTGATATTCTAAAAAAGAATGTAGATTAGGAAGAGCCATTCTTGTTCAGGCATTACCGTTATGTGTTTTTGCATATACCCATACTTAGTACAAGAGTGTAATAATTCCATACAATATTACTATTTTATACGAGTAGGTCAGAGGATAGATTGAAGACTCTTGCAACGATAAAGACATCAGTGTTCTCCAAACAATTTGGTAGGTCCTATTGATTTAGAGGATGCTATAGTTATAGTCTAGGCTTAGTTTTAGACATAGCTAGTGGATGTTATCCCTAGTGTTTCTTTTGTATTTTCATTTCGAAGCTTTGTAATAAGGTCGTGTTTGTGAAACTATTTATTATATATGCATCTTCTATTTCTAATTAATGCTTATGACAGATAGTTGTTTCATTTACGTTGAGCTCAGTATATGATGCAATTAAGTATTAACTAATGAAGTCTATGTAAACTTCATACTCATAAGAAGTTCCAAATTTTCTGCTAAAATTAACCATATGAATGTGATGAATGCAAGAAGAGGCTTGTCTGCGACCTCTGAGAGGTCAACGACGCGGTTGTGATTCAGAGTCCAGAATCCGAGTCGTGAAAAACATGGTATCAGAGGATGAGGTTAAATTAGCCAGAAACTAAAGATCAACATAAACCACGCTACGTAGTTTCTGGCATATGGTTTTGAAGCGTGCCATAATTATGACTGAGAGACTATGCAATGATGGGAAATATTCCCTTCTTCTACTCTTTATTTGTGCTGTCTAGAGCTTTGACAGTTTCTGTCATTATAAGTAACTAACTTCCTTCTTGTGTGAACGCATAGAAGAATACACACAAGAATTAGAATGGCCAAGTGGTCTAAGGCGTCAAACTCAAGATATGGACTTACCAAGAAGGGGCAATGATGGAAATGCCAAGCGTGACCGCAAGACGTGTAATGAGTGTGGTTATTCGCATGGAGGTGAATGCATTTTGTGTTCTAAAAGCCTCTTACGAGTACTAATGAAGAGGATAACGCTAAGTTGGTAGCGTACCAACTCAAGGATATGGCTAAGGTATGAATTTGCTTCTTAAGTGTTATGCTACAATAGACTATAGAAATAAGGTAGTAAGGCTTCAATTGATAAATGAGTTAGAATTGAGATGGAAAGGGCATGGTTCAAATCCAACAATCCCAATATATCCAATGTTAAAACCAATAAGATGTTATCTAAGGGGTATTCGTACCACTTAGTTAGAGTCAATGACATAGATCAAGAAGTTCCTTCCATAGACTTTGTGTCAATACTGAATGAGTTCCCAGATGTCTTTCTGATGATTTACCAATATTCCATCCTGAGCGTGATATTGACTTTGGTGTTGATTTAGATCCTAACACCAAGACAATTTCTATTCCCCCGTATGGGATGGCACCAGGTGAACTCAAAGAGTTGAAGTTTCAAGTAAAAGATCAACTTGATAAGGGTTTCATCGAGCCTAGAATATCCCCATAGGGTGCTCTAGTGTTGTTCGTAAAGAAAAAGGATGGAACCCTTTGGATGTGCATCGATAATCGGCAACTCAACAAAGTCACTATAAAGAATAAGTATCCTTTACCTAGAATCGACGCTCTATTTGACCAACTCCAAGGTTCACATTTCTTTTCCAAGATAGAACTTTGGTTAGGCGATCATCAGCTTAGAGTGAGGCGGGAAGGCATTCCTAAGATGGCTTTTCATACTAGATATGGGCATTATGATATTATGGTCATGTCATTCGGTCTGACTAATGCACCAGCCGCTTTAATGGACCTTATGAATAGAGTCTTCCATAAGTAATATTCCTTCGTTATTCTATTCATAGATGACATATTAATATACTCTAAGTATAGAAAAGAGAATGAAGTACACTTAAAAAAGACATTTCAAGTACTTACAGAACATCATATGTATGCAAATTTCATCAAATGTGAATTCTTATTGAGATCAATGACCTTCCTTGGTCATGTTGTGACAGACCAGGGTGTAGAAGTTGATTCTAAAAAGGTTGAGGCAGTGATGAAGTGGCCGAGACCCCTTACTCCTACCGATATTCAATGTTTTCTGGTTTGGCCAATTACTATCGAAGGCCTGTGGAATTCTTTTCCACTATTGCTGCTCCATTTACAGCTTTAAAGAAGAAGAAGGTGAAGTTTGAGTTGTCTGAAAAATGTGAGAAGTGCTTCCAAGAGATCAAAGACCGACTTACTTCAGCCCAGTTCTCACGTTGCCGAGGAGTGGTGCAGGATATATGGTGTACAGTGATGATTCTCGGGTAGGTTTGGGATGCGTTCTCATGAAAAATCGAAAGGTGATTGCATATGCATCAAGACAGTTGAAAATCCACGAGAAGAACTATCCTACTCATGATCTTGAGTTAGCTGTTTTGGTGTTTGCATTAAAACGTTGGAGAAATTATTTATATGATGTACGTGTTTACGTATATATTGACCATAAAATTCTGCAGTAGGTTTTTACATAGAGGGAGTTCAACCTTTGGTAGAGGAGATGCCTAGAATTGCTCGAAGATTATGATATGAGTGTTTAGATCACCCGGGTAAGGCCAATGTAGTGGCTGATGCGTTGAGTCGATTGAGCATGGGAAACATGTCTCATTTTGATGAAGAGAAGAATGAGTTGGTTAAAGAGGTACACCAATTGGATAGATTTGGGTGAACGACTGGTAAATGCACTAAGTGGGGTGTTTCGGTTAACTCAAGTTCCGAATCCTCATTTATTGTAAATGTTAAATCCAATCAACATCTCAACGCAATACTCGTGGAGTTTAAAGACTCACTATTGAGTAAGTTGAATGAATCATTTTATCTAGAAGGGGATGGTGGACTTAGGTACAAAAATTGATTATGTGTGCCCAATGTTGATTGTTCGAGGTCTAATATTTTGGAAGAATCTCATGGTTCCAGGTATTCCATTCATCAAGGTGCCACAAAGATGTAACATGAACTTCAAAAGTTCTATTGGTGGGAAGGAATGAAGAGAGATATTTCTAAATTGGTGGAGGAGTGTCCAAATTTCAAACAGGTTAAGGTCGATCACCTTAAGAATGGGGTTCTCACTCACACGATTGAGATTCCAACATGGAAGTGGGAGGCTATCAATATGTATGTTGTGGTCAGTCTGCCAAAGACTACGAAACTACATGATTCTATTTGGGTTATTGTTTCAAGAATGACCAAGTCCGCTCACTTTACACCTGTGAAGTCTATTCACAAGTCTGAAGATTATGCAAAGCTTTATATTGTTAAGACAGTGAGATGGCACAAGATTCCTCTGTCTATCATCTCGTATAGGGGAGCCCAATTTACTTCTCATTTTGGAGATCTTTTCAAAAGGGCTTTGGGTACACAGGTCAAACTTAGTACTGCGTTTCATCCGCAGATGAACTGACAAGCATAACGTACCATCCAGACCCTTGAAGACATGTTCAGACCATGTGTTATTGACTTCAAGGGGAGTTGGGATGATCACTTGCCGCTGATAGAGTTCTCTTACAATAATAGATACCATTCAAGTATAGCGATGACACCTTTTGAAGCACTATATGGATGAAGATGTAGGTCTCTGATTTGGTGGTTTGAGGTAGGATAATCTGTCATTCTTTGTCCTTAGATCGTACCTGAGGCTATGGAGAAGGTGAAAATGATCAGAGATAGATTGGCTACTAGTTACAGTCGTCAAAATCCTATGCAGACAACAGAAATAGAGCTCTAGAATTTGAGGTGGGTGATTAAGTCTACTTGAAGATATCACCCATGAAAGGGGTGATGAGGTTTTGTAAGAAAGGTAAGTTGAGTCCGAGGTATATACATCCTTATGAGGTCTTGTAGCGAGTAGAAAATGTTGCCTATGAATTGAAGTTAGCTCAACATTTGGCTTCGTTCATCCAGTGTTTCATGTTTCAGTGCTTGAGAAGTGTCTAGGTGATCCAGCATCCATCCTTCCTGTTGAGGGGTTAGGAGTAGATGAGAACCTTTCTTATGAAGAGGTTCCAAGTGTAATTTTATATTGTAAAATCAAGCGACTGAGGAACAAGGAGGTTGCCACCGTGAAAGTCCTATGGTGGAACGACCTTGTTGAGGGAGCAACATGGGAGGCAGAGGCTGATATGAGATCCCGATATCCTCATTTGTTCAGCTCTTGAGGTTAGATATTCTTCTCCTAAAGTTTGTTTATATTTAAGAACCTCTGAATTTTAAGTACTGTAGTCAACTTTGTGTGATAAGTCACTAATCTAATGTTTTACAATAACACTATATGAGTTGAAATGAAGTTTTGTTTGCAATTTATGTTGCTGTTTTTGTGTAGCATAGGCATGTTTTCTTTGTTGCATTATTGGTGATGTGAATTAAGTTAAGTGTGATTGAGAAGTAAATTCCTCAATCTCAAGTATGAATGCTTAGATAAGCTTCAATGTATGCACCACCCAAATAAGTGTGAATCAAATGTTCACAAAAGAGAAACGTTTAAGTATGATGAAGTAACTTTTGAAAAACACCCTCCTTGATTAAATGATGTGTAGTTTCATTCGGCGACGAATGTTCCCTTGTGGGGGGGGTCGAATGTAACAACCCCAAAATGACTATGCTAAGTAAGATCTAAGGGTACCTAGAATGCATAGGTTGGTCGGGGTTCACACGGCTTGATGCGCATGGAACCAGACTCCTGGACCTATGCACCAGCTATGAGAACCAACTTGGTGAGTTCTTTGAGCTAGGCAGGGTTGTTTCCATTCATGTTGGGTCCCCGAACTCTAGGATTCACCCGGGTGAGTCTTAACTTGACTTAGAGAGTTAGTCCTAGGTATTAGGGATTCAAGGGGTAAAAAGGTTATTTCTGGGCTTGGGTTTGTATAGTAATTACCCTAGGTTTATATTTCAATAATTAAATTATATTTTTAATAATTCAAAATGGTTCAAAGCTCAATGGTCAAACCCGAGTTGGAGCGGATCTCCATACTCGGGTTCAAGCCGCGTTGGAGGCACTAAGGTTGCGAATTAAGTGATTTAAATAGAGAAAAATAAGGAGGGTCAATATGGTAACTTAACATGTGGATGATAATCTAATTTTATCATTTAAATTGAGTTAAATAACTCAACAACAAATCCCCAACGAAAGAGGCGCACGACTCCCACTAGGAGTGTACTCAATGTGCACTCTTAATTCATTATCTCTTCACCAAACATTTTTC
This sequence comes from Solanum arcanum, assembly GCA_027789145.1. Taxonomy (NCBI): domain Eukaryota; kingdom Viridiplantae; phylum Streptophyta; class Magnoliopsida; order Solanales; family Solanaceae; genus Solanum; species Solanum arcanum. The sequence goes on from CM050933.1 coordinate 52,587,504, forward strand.
GGTTTTACTTTGTAAATCAAAAACAGAAAAATAAACCTACTGTTCTACAGAGTTCTCGTCTTCATCCATCAAAAACGAAAAGAAAAATTGTATGCCTAAGTGCTTTAAGAAATCATTTAAAGAACTTCACTTGTGAACACGAATCAGGGCTCATAAAAGAGGTTTGTGCATGGTTTAGGAAGTGTGGTTGTGGCGGTTGTTAAAGTTGAAAAAGGTATGCCTTTTGTTCTCTCTTGGTACCTTTCCTAAGAGTTCCCTAAGGTTCAGTATGTATTCCAATCGAATAACTAAGGTTGCCCCCGTTGCATGCCCCTGTCATTAGATCATCCAAAAAGCTGATGTATGTGTTGGTATGTTTGCTGGTAGACAATCTTAGGAACATTTGTGATTGTGTGCAATGTGATGTTTTCGGAAATTGTATGATCATTTCATGTGTGTCTGATTGTATGTATGTTTTATGTATACGATAATGCTAATACCATGAGATGCATATTACAGATTGTTTTCAAGAACTTGGTGAATTATTTTCTATGTAATTGTCGTGTTATTAACATATGATGATGAAACTGTGATGTTAATGAAAATTAAGTGAAAGTAATGATCTAAAATTAAATAATAATTGTCGAATTAAAATGAGTCTAAGACTCTCGACCATGTACATCATTACACAAAGAAATGGTACAAATATATAAACATAAGTTTAGGCTAAAGTATTTGTTAAAGTTGATCTAAAAATCTAAACCTAATTGTCTAGACTAAAATGTAAGAAAATGAACATAGGGACCTAATTTTAATTAGATAATACTCGGCTAAATTCAAATCAAGAAAATTCTACACCTAGGAATCTTACCCGAGACATCAACGTTCTAACACAAGATGAAGAGGTCTTGAGTAAATTAAAAGAAAATAATCTTGTGTGTAGGATAGGAATCGAACCCGGCCTCAAGCCCAACCGTGTGAGATGCATATGTCTCATATATGATTAGAAATATATGTTGCCTAAGGGATTCGAACACAGATCCCTTTGACCGAAATTGTGAGGCAAGAAAGTCTTACATATAATAAAATAAAACACTGCCACTAGGGATCGAACTCGGGTTCCTTTGCTGAAAGTACAAGATGTATCAGTCTTCAAAAATATGCACTTAGATGATCATGAAACACTTATCCAAATATGAGTAAATCCTCTTGGCTTGTGCCTGCGGAAGCATACGTCCACCTTACGTTTGTAAGGTGAATTAACCTAAGCCACAAGTAAGAGGGGCACTAGTAAGAAGTGATTAAAATGCCTAGTTGCGGATCAAAGGAAAATCTAAAGACCACTTAAATCACGAAAGTAAGCCCTATATATGATATAAAATAAAAGGGGTACTACCAAGAGTGTAAAGTACACTACAGGTCATGTGCATGGCATATGATGTAAGTTATTGGCACGATGAAGAAATGAACATTCACGTAATGCGGTGAGTAATTATGTTAAACTATGATGTTAATAAAAATGGTGACAACATGATAAGAGGCTAAGATGAGTGGTGAGACAACTCTCAACCAAGCTTAAGTAAAGGTCACCCAAAATTACTCACCTAAGATAGTGTTGAACATTAAGAGTCAAGTATCAATCACATTCTATATGTAAGTGTAAGGACTATTCACACTTAATACGTAAAGAAGAGATGAGAAATCATCTAATGAGCCATGACTACCTCATGCTAGAAGCAAGCTTTGATGATGTATAGTTGAATGTAAATAGGAACTTTAACCTAAGCATCGATAGGCTAGCTATGAGTGGTGATGCTTTCTTTCGGGAAAGGCGGAGGTTCACATAAATCTCATGATATGAGACTTCACCAAGGTGGGTATGAGTCTACCTAAATCTACTAGTCTTTGAACTATGTTTCCAACATAGGGAACTAGCTTGGTTCGAACCCCTAAAGGAAGTATGTTTTTGGTTTCACTTTGGCTAGTGACTCCACCTCTTTTCGATTTGGGGGAGACAGCGGATTTCATGATGCGCACATGATCTATATATGTTAAGGTTGAAGTTTTTCAAAGTATGAAAGATAATGAAATGAGCGATACTGAAGGTGTTTGTGCAAGACAATCTTGAGGTAAAACCGGACTCAAGTAATGACATTAGGTTATTCTTGATCGTTTTAATTCATGATCTCGATGAGAGTCTTAAACTTTAGCTAAGGAAAAGATGGTGTTTACATCAGCCTATGAATGAACGAAATGAATTATATGAAGTACGAATGAATGAATGAAGCAGACTCTGTGTTTGCTAAAGGAGACCTTTAGGTTGAGCTCACATATGTTGGGCCCTCACTTGAGATACCTTTAGGTTGAGCTCACATATGTTAGGCCCTCACTTGAGATATCTTAATGCTACGTACATGATTCTAAGGTCTCGTGAATATGAAATGTATGCTATATATGAAACATGAAATGTACGTTATGTGAACCTATGTATGATGTGTGACATATTAATGGTATGACCTTCCTATTACGAATTAGGCAAGTTAAGAGACTTGATCTTCTAAGAAAACATGTTGATTTGGATGATCTGTTCTTGTTCATGCATTATCGTAATGTGTTGCTGCATATACCCATACTTAGTACAAGTGTGTACTAATTCCATACAATATTACTATTTGATAGGGGCAAGTTAGAGGAAAGATTGAAGACTATTGCAACGGTTTCGACTACAGTGTTCTCCAAACCATTTGGTAGGTCCTCTTTATTTCGAGGATGATACGGTTTTAGTCTAGCCTTTGTTTTAGACATAGCTAGTGGATGTTGTCTGTAGCGTTTCTTTCGTATTTTTATTTCGAAGCTTTGTAAGAAGGTCGTTGTCCCTAGCGTTTCTTTCGTATTTTTACTTCAAAGCTTTGTAATAAGGCCATGTTTGGAAACTATTTATGATATATTCATCTTCTATTTTGAATTGATTCTTATAATAGATGGTTGTTTCTTTTAAATTGAGATTAGTATATGAAGCTATTAAGTATTAACTATATGAATTCTATGTAAACTTCATACATATAAAAAGTTTTAAATTTTCCCCTAAAACTAAACATATGAATGTGATGAATTTACGAAGAGGCTTGTCTGCGTCCCCTGAGAGATCAACGACGGCGATTGCGATTCGGATTCTAGAATCCGGGTCATAAAAAATTCGGTGATATAACACCCCACATCGTGAAAGGTGTTCTACTATCCAAGGTTATAACTAGGACACATCCCATGTAGGCACATGACATAGGGGATATCAAAAGTCTTCTTAGTACTCTGGTCTCATACTCAAGTAGAGCTACAACCTTAAGCATATCCGGTCGGTTCTTCTTTTTGGTTCTCATAGAGCATGTTCATTCACATAAGAGTATTTTCGAAGGTGCCATCCCTAAGATTTACAATCTCATCATATCATAACCAAGAAGGGATCCACAAGAGTCTACCGATCAAGGTTAACTAAGAGTGATCATTTGATTCCTCTTGGAGGGTGCCATAGGTCTATCAATTCGAGACTCATTAATAAGCTTGTTTTCATATTCAAGGTTTCACATTAACATAAGGTTCTAGACTCATAAAGAAGGGGCACCATGATTAGGTCTACCGGTTCAAGACATACTCTAGAATACCTCATTAATTATTCAAGGAAGGGTACCAACTTTAGTTCTACCGATCCTAGACTTTGATATATACACTAATCCAATACAATTTATGTACCTAGTAAGGATAACAAATTCTACCAACAAAAGATACAAAATTATTCTATAAAGATTCTCTTTAGTCCTTTTTCACCATATATCAACACCTAGAGAGGTAGTACATTCAATCATATCATTATAGCACCCATAAAAGATCATATGTACATCATATGAGCACTTTGACCATATACATTCAGTCATACTATATAATGATAATATCACAATTCATATAATAATGCCAATGAGGCAATGTTCATAACATTTATAACAATTAAACACCACCACTATAAGTGGACCATACCAATTAATAACAATTCAATATCAATTCTACATTAAATTAAGGAATTAGGTCAATCACCACTTTCCAATAGCCACAATCACCTTTCCTTAGCCTTTCCAAAAAATTCACACAACAAGATATCTTACAAATGAAAATGTACATAAGAGTAGGCCAACAATTTATCAACACCAATAATCCCACAAAACCTAATATAGATATCAATACAATAAGGCAAACTATGAACAATTTCTACAATGATCAATATATAACAGAATATCCCATAACAATCTAAACATGAAGTAAACCTTAGAGCCATAATTAGGAATACATGGGTTCATGGAGCTTGTGGTCATAAAACCGTCAACTAACATTGATTATTTCATAAAATATCAATTTAAACCTTTTTATGTAAGATCCTATGCTTAGCATTCAACATAAATTTTCAAGGTTTTTGGTGATCTTTGAAAAGTATTTGGAATTGCATCCATAAATGAAAGAAGAGTAAATGACGTAATCACCATATCTTACTAGTGGAAATCCCACGAAGTTGATGGAGAAATCACTGAAATTCTTAAATCCTAGCTTCAACTTGACTTCAAGCTCCCATGGAATCTTGAGAGACCTTTATTTGGGAGAGGGGTTTTGATTTTGAAAAGTGAGGTCTAATTCTAGGTCTGGTCGTAAATCTGCAGAATTGCAGGTTCCATTCGACGTCCCTCGTTGACGGGGCATCAAGTGAATGACGGACCGTCCTTCTGGTCATCATTCGTGACTGAGGCTCGTCGTATGGTAGTCATTCGTGACTAACTCTCCTCATATGGCAGATTTTTTGCAAACTTTGGGTCCTTTTAAAGGACCCTTAGGGTGGTTTTCGGTGATTCGTTACCGGATATTTAGACTCTAAACATGACCATATAGATTCTAGGGTCACCTCCAATCATTTTAGACACCAAACAAAACAAAAAACATACAAAGGCACACTATTACACACAAGACTAGTTTTCTAATGTCTGGTCGTTCTTTAACGTTTAACTTCCAAAACTATTTAAAACGACTATTACAAGTTGTGACACACCTTATAAATAGGTTATTAACTTTTAAAACATGTGATAGGCTCTAGTTTATCTTAGTTCATTTTTAGGGTTGTGATATTCTCCCCCACATAGAACACATTCTTCCTCGTATGACACTAAAATACTTTAAACATTTTAAAGGTTTAGAGACTCAAGACTAGCAGCACACAAACATACTCCATCATAACAACAACACAATACATATATATAGGAGGAAGATCACTCAACATAATTAAGAGACTTAAAATACAACAATAGAGTAGGAACAACATATATAACTTATCATGCAATAATACTCAACATTTCTCTTTTAACGTTGGAGGAACTTCCTTCTCCACATATCATCATGTTCACTACATTATTTTGAAGAACATAATGCCAAATTCTCATAAAACTAGAATTATGCAACATTTTCAAAAGTTCACTAAACATGCTTATAAGTTCACAGATGTAAAATTTTGGCAATTTATTATAGATGCACATCAACATGAGAGATAAAATCATTTAAGCCCATTTTACCATATAAATATAAATTCATGGAAACATGCTAAAATTGTAAAGGAACCATGAAACTCATTTTTCACAAAAGAATCCCCCAATCATGCACATGCTACTAGAAAGTGATAACTCTCAAGCTTGAATTGAATAGAATAGAAGGGACAAGATCATCAAACCACTAATTCACCACACTCCCCCACTTAGGAGAAACACATCAACTCTATCATGAACAACACAAAGAGTAAATCTATTACTTACCGACGCCTTCATCCGTATTTGCTTCCTTGTGAGCTTGAAGAGCGTAAAAGCGGTTCTTCTTTTGTTCACACACACTAGGACCATTATAGGGGGTTTTCTTGGCCTCTCTTCCCTTAGAAGAATTAGCAGCGCAATCTCTCAACATGTGATGAGTGTGGAATTTCCACATCCATAGCACCCACTAGTACCGGATAGACACTTCCAAAAGTGTTTCCTTCCACAATTTGAATATGTCGGATTACAAAGTTGAAAACCACTGCCTCTCTCATAGTTATCCTTAGGATCACTAGGAGCATTTTGATTTGAATCCCTCTTCATAAACCTTGGTTGACCTTTCTCAATGGTTCATTCCCTCTTAGGATCTCTACCAATCCTACCAAGCTTAGACTCTTCAATAGATTGAGCATACTTTATGAGCCAAGATAGAGTCATGCCACCTTGGATCATTTCCATACGACACTGTTTCTTCACAAGGGTGGAAGCATCGGTTAAGAACCTACTCATCTCATATCTAGGATTAGACACCAAAGATGGAACATATTTAGAAAAGAAGGTTATCTTCAAAGAATACTCCTCCACACTCATATAACCTTTCCTAAGGTTTATAAACTCCTCAACCTTAACCTCTCTCTTCTCACGAGGAAACTATCTCTCTAAGAATTCTTTCTTAAAGTCTTCCCATTCTATATGACTAGATTCAACCGACCTACTGTCTTTCCATTGTGTGAATCTTACTTGAGCAACCTTTTTTCAATTGATATGAAGCCAACTCCGCCTTCTACAAGGAGTAACTCCCATAACATGGACTATCTTATAAACCTTATCCAAGAAAGCTAAGGGATCCTATCCCACCTTAGAGCCAAGAATGGTAGGAGGATTCATCCTCACAAAGTCTCTCAACCTAGAGATCATGGCACTCTCAAGAGCATTGTCATGGTCAGGTTTCAACCCCCAGAAGAAACATGGCATACTTTACCTCTCGCAGGTCTTATACAAGTCCATACTCATCATTCATTGCATTGTCATAGGTAAATTTAGCGGAAAATTTAAAACTTTTCATCGCACATCATATGCTAGAAACATCACCTTATAAATAAAATATCATAATACATCGTTAGACTCTAAATCTCTTTTCCCGTCTTACACTCAAAATTAATAGAGTAGAATATGGACACGACCCTTAACGTTATAAAATAATAACTAAACTATTACATATACTTTGAATAAGAACATTAACATAGTAAATACTTGAATCTTAAGAACCCCTTTCTTGAACTTGGGAAACATCTTTCGAGCTCTTAACTTTAAGAGACATCCTCTAGTCATCCATCAACTACACTTTCTGTAAAAAATATGAAGAAGAATGATCTTAGTACAAGAATGCACTAAGTATGACAACCATGGAAAACCATGCATTTAAAGATGATATTTTATACCGAAATCATACAACATGCTTTTTTAAAGAATCTTCATAAATATTGTCACAGTTACAGAGTAAAGTTCATCTACTTTATATAGTAATAAACACTATTAATGACAACACACCAAGTCACATACATTGTATTCACAAATACACATGTACTATCGTAACAACCTCATAAGTCTCATTAAGAATTTACAACATTATTCTTTCTTTTACCTGATGTTTTGTACCCCTAAGTAACCCTTTAGTAACACTTGGTGCAATGCATAAAAAGCCTCTAATTCAAATACCCATACTCAAGCATCACTTTAAGGTCACCAATGTGAAAATTCACATAACCTTCATTAACATCAAACAAATATAAATATACATAGAGGAATTGTATACCATGACAATACAATAACTCAACATAAATCATAAAACTCAAATTAGACTCATTCCAAGACAAGATACAAGTCAACATCCCATAACATCCTAATAGGCCATAAACAACAACAACATGCTTGGACTTCATTTCACTACAACATCATGAGACCTAACTCATAAATCCCAGTCTATGCCTTCTAGTGCAATAAATGTACATCCTCATAACCTTACACATACTAAGTAAACTCACAATGAGAGCACACGCATACCATTTAGTTCAAACATCAACATGACCATAATAGTCAACTACATACATAAGTAGGACCTTCATCAAATGACATGTAAGACCAATAGTATTCATTTAAAGTGAGGCAGCATTATATGGACACAATAGGACCCATACAATGTATATTAACATTAAAGTAGGTCAATGCCATAAAGTCATGCATAAGAGACACAAACATATACATATACATTTAGAACACCTTTCTAAAACTCCCCACATGTGCTACTTGTGCAATGCATAGGTAAAGTCTCATACCCTCTCACCTACACTAAGCAACTTCTCTTAGTTTATCCTAGTTAGGGTTCCTTACATTACTTCTATTGTTCATTTTACATTAGGGAAATCCTAGTTTTATGGAACCCCACAACGAAAGAAGGTGCTCTACTTGCCAAGGTGGAATTTATCATTTATCATTTATAACATTATTCTTTCTTTTACCTTATGTATTTACCCCTAAATAACCCTATAGTAACACTTGGTGCAATTCATAAATAGTGTCCCATTCCACTACTCACATCATGCATCACCTTAAGGTCACTAGCGTCAACATTCACATAACCTTCATTAACTTAAAACACACATATATATACATAGAGGCATAGCATATAATCAAAATATAACCTTCACATTTAAATAAACATAAAGCACGAACCTCATATAAGACTCGTTCCAAGACAACATACAAGTCAACACTACCAATAAAATCCTAATAGGCAATAGTCAACAACTACATGCTTGGACTTTATTTCACTACAACATCATAATACATTACTTATAAATACAAATCTAACCTACTATTGCAATAGTGTAAAGCCTCATAACCTCACACCATTACAACCCTAAAAATGGATATGCTAAGTAATGTTTAATGTGTCTAGAATGCCAATGATTAGACCGAGTTCACACGGATTGATGCTCATAGAACTAGATCTCATAACCCTTGATAAATCCAAGATAACTAACATTGTGAGTTAGTTGATCTATAAAAGGTTGGGTACAACCATGTAAGGCTCTCAAATACGAAGATTTACTCGAAAGAGTCTTCACCGGACATAAAAAGGGGAAATCTTAGGTTTGGAGGGTCTAGGGGTAACATGGTCTTTTTCTACGATAAGGTTAGTATCGTAATTACCCTAAGTATATAATTAATTATTTAATTAATAATGTGGAGGGGTATTGGGGAGAGAGGGCCGAAATTGGGCTGTTGAAGTTAAGTGTTGCTCCACCCGGGTTCGAACCTAGGTGGAAGCAATGAATTAAATTGTTTTTAATTTAAGCTGGTAAATTAATGTAATTAATTGATATTTATTAGTTATTAGATGATTTAAAATAAAATTAAATCAGATTTTTAATAATTGAATAAAACCTTATTTGACTAAATCCTAAACTAGACTCCTAAGCCTAAGAAAACTCTTCTCTCCCATGTTCATCTCTCATTCACGTCTCTATCACTCATTCACGTTTTTACTCTGCCAAAATAAAACCAAAAACAGTAGGTAAACCAAAGTTCTTCACACTTGAAGAACTCACACAAAAATATAAGAAAAACAAACGTTAATCAATCATGTAGGCAAAAAGAAGGTTTTCCGTCAAGTTTGGTGTTGAAATTTTGGTGTTGGACGTGTTTTTGGAGGAGTTCTTTGGGAAGAAAGTCGAGCTTTGAACGTCAAAAATATATGGGTTCTATTTTCTCTTGGTCACTTTCCCAAGATACCCCTTAAGATTCAGAATATTCATTCCGAAAACTAGGATTGTTCCCCGTTGCATGTCCCTGTCACTAGCTACCATTGAATCATAGGTTGGTCATGTTTGCTAGTATAAGACTAGGGATAAAACATGTTTTTGTGATGATTATGTGTTTATATGTATGCTTGGAATTATGTGACTTATGTTTATGTTTTTGAAAATGTAACTAAGTGTGTATGTGTGTGTCGCCGTGGCTATTGTTCATGGTTTAGGACTTAAAATGGCATGATAATTCTTTATACTTCATGTACACATGTTGATGTAAATGTGATGTTCAAATGAGTTGAAATGTGACTTATTTGAGGGATAATCTCTGTCTAAACGAATCCATGAAAACGCACCTAAAATGTTCTAAATGCACCACGAAATTCCCCTAAGAACTAAGGTCTAACTTGATTAAAGGAAGCTGAAAAATTAAAAGAAAATTTTCATCTTCTAGTGATGAATTTCGGTCAGCAAAGAGGGTTAAAAATGTTCAAAAAAATGAATTAAAACAAGTGAGGTCATGGAGGATTGAACCCGTGACCTCACCATGTTAAAAACCATGAAAATCAAAAAGTTAAAAGCAATATGGTGAAGGGGATTCGAACCATGGTATTTGCTGGAAAATGTCATTCAAAAGAAAAAAAAAATTGAGAGGAGTTGGATTCGAACCCACCACTTCTCAATCAAATTTAACGAGGATATTAAAACAATAATAAAGGGGAGGCGTGTGGGAATCGAACTCACCACATCTTAGGCAGATGAAGGTGGAGAATAAAAGAAAATTAAAGTGGGAGGCATGTGGGAATCGAACCCACGACCTCTTAGGCAGATTAAAGAGGTGGATAAAATAAAAATAAAGGAGAAGACATGTGGGAATCGAAACCACGACCTCTTAGGCAGATTTAAGGAGGAGAATAAAATAAAAATAAAGGGGGAGGCGTGTGGGAATCGAACCCACGACCTCTTAGGCAGATTTAAGGAGGAGAATAAAAGAAAATAAAGAGAGGCTGTGGGGGTTCGATCCCACAACCTCATACTCATATCAAAATAGACAAGGAGAAGTAGATTAAAAAAAATAAAAGGTGTTGTGGGGGTTTGATCCCACAACTCCTCGGTCAAGTAAGACGTAATTCAAAGTAGAAAAATAAAGAAAAAATGTTGATGTTGGGGCTCGATCTAGGGTCCCAATGTCATGTGTACCAAAATATAATAAATGAAAAAAAATGTAAGTGTTGTCTAAGGGTTTCGAAATTGGGTTCCCTTGCCCAAATTCCGTATAGATGCATAAGTCATACCTGAATTAAATCTTCAAGAATAATGCTACCTACTTATATAGAAATTGAGACCTCGGCATACATACTAGATGCATAAGTCTTGTACTACATAATCTTAGGAATATATGTATCACTTAAACGAACTATGAATGAAGCCTCATTGCTTGTATGTATAGACCGAAAAGTATAGCATACGTTTAAAAATAAGAGAACCTAAGATGCATGAAATGAAATGATGTAACCCTACAAGGGTTAAGTATGAGTGTAAAACACACAAAATGTCCAAGTGAATTGGCATACGATGAAATGATTATTATATAACCAGATGATGAAACCCTAGAAGGGTTAAGTAAGAGTGTGAAACACACAAATGGCCAAGTTCATTGGCATACGATGAAATGAACCTTCACGTAAAAAGGGGTGAGTAATTATGAAGACCAAATGTGCTAATGATGATGAATGTAGTAAAAACATGATATGAGGCTAATGTAAAATATTAGAGCAATCTCAAATGAGCCTAAGTAAATGTTACCAAAACGTACTCACCTATGAGAGTGTAAAGTTAATGAAGAGACGAGTCTTTATGAACACTCTACTAAAAGTATTGAGATTAACACACTTAATAATAATGAGGAGATGAGAAATCATCTATTAAGATATGATGTCCTTATACTAGAAGCCAATTTCCATGACGTATGAGTTGAATGTAATGGAACTTTATACCGAGCACCGATACACTAGCTATGAGCGGTGATGCCTTTTTCGGAAGTACGGAGGTTCACGTACCTCTTATGAGATAAGACTGTCTGGCATGCCGACAATAGGTCTCCTTATATCTTCTAGTCTTCGAACATATACTGCCAATATAGAGATCTGGCGGGGTTCAATTTCCATGTACGCTAGCATGTTTTGGGTCACTTTGGTAGGTGATTCCACCTCTTTTAAGTGTGGGGTTTCATGACACTGGATTTCATGATGCTCACATGATCTATGTCGGTTAAAATTAAACTTCCCAATGAATAATGAGGCCAGCATCAAATGATACACATAATGAAATGAATGATACCAAAGGTGATAGGATTGAATAATCAAGAGGTGAGTTACACTCAAGTAATGACATTAGATCATTCATGGTCATTTCACAACGAACCCGATGAAAGTCTTAAGCTACATCCTATGTATATCTTATGTTTACACTGCCCCGTGAATGAAATGAAATGAAGTACGTATGAATGAACGAAGCAGATTCTGTGTTTGCTAAAGCAGACTCTCTAGTTGGGGTCCCATATGTTGAGTCCTCATTTTTGGAAGACTAAATGTCAAGTCCATGATTCCAAGGTCTCATGGAATATGAATAAATGATATGAACAACGTTATGTATTATATGAATTATGATATGTGTTATCTGTCCACTGTTGTGCGCTGTGTGTAAAATGTTAAGTATGATGGTTCATGTTACTCTAATGGCATAATTTCCTAATCCAAATTTGGAAAGCTCATAAGCTTTCCTAATCCATATTTGGAAAGTTTACGCACTTTCCTAATCTCAATTTGGCAAGTCCACTGACTTGACCTGCTATAATCATGTTGCTAGAGAAAGAGATATACCTACTCATGCATGTCCTTGGTGTGGGCTTGCATATACCCATACTTAGTACAAGTGTGTACTTACCCTAAAAAAATCTAAACTTTTAGGTGCTGGCACAGGTGGACGCTAGAGCTACACGATCAACGCTACAGTTTTCCGAACGTTGAGCATTAATCTAGACTTGGTAGACCCTCATGCTTTCGAGGATGCTTGCACATTTTACATTCTATATTAGTTGTAGGATTGAGCTAGTGGAGTATGTTCCACTAGATTTTCTTTCCCGTTTTTGTTCAGACATTGTATTGGTGCAATTTTTGCAAGTACATCTTTATCATTACAATAAATGGCTTCTTTCATTTGATGATCTGAATGTTAGATGGTTGATGGTGAACATTTATATATGTAATAGAATGTTTAGTAAGCATGTTAGGAAACAAAAAGTTTCAAATTTTCCACTAAAATTAACCTAAATGAGGTAAGAATGACGTACATAGGCTTGTCTGCCACCTCTGAGAGATCAACGACGCTAGTCTAGTCTGGGGTATAGATTCCGGTCGTGATAGACAAATACTATTAAACTCACAAAGAGACCAAAAGCATACCATTTACTTCATCCATCAACATAACCACTATAGTCAACTACATACATATGTAGGACCTTCATCATATGACAAGTAAGACCAACATTATGCATTTAAAGTGAGCCCTCATTATATAGACACATTAGGACCCACATTATGAATATTAACATACAAGTAGGTCAATGCCACAGAGTCATGCATAAGAGACACATACATATACATATACATTTAAACACCTTCCTAGAAATCCCCTCAAGAGCTACTTGTGCAATGCATAGTTATAGTCCCATACCCTCACCTACACTAAGAAACTTCCCTTAGGTTATCCTCGTTAGGGTTCCATACATTACTTCCATTGTCTATCTTACATTAGAGAAATCCCTGTCTTAACCGAAAATAAGACCATGTGAGCTAAACATAGATTTTGGTGTAATGGAAACCCACACCGAAAAAAGGTGCTCTACATTCCAAGGTAGGACATTATCATAATACTAGAACCTAGGTGGATCCACTTGCTAGGTATTATGGGGGTAATATAGTTAAGGAACTAGGAGATGTATATTGAAACCCTCTTTATTCCAATTGGCATTGTAATTTCCATCTCAAGAGAAACATAAGGTGAATATCCATCCAAGGGAAGTCATTACCTCATATGGAACCATAGGTGAATCTCCCTCCAAGTGAAGTCAACACCTATCATTGTAAAGTTCACTTGGTGTTAAGCTGATTTCCTTTTTTATTAAAGCCTTCATTAATATTATTTTCATAAAATAGGCTTTATAATAATTAACTCATTTATGCTTAGCTCATGGGTTATATAGATGAGAATTGTACTTCCATCAACCTAAATCATGAGATAATACCCTTTCACATGGACATAGCATATTCATAGCCTAGTCCAGTTTGGAGTATAAGGTACCAAACCATTTGAATGACTCTACTTACTAGGTTATCATACATACTTATTTATGCATTCATTCATGTACGTGTATATGTTCATACATGAGAAAACCTTTCACACCCCAAATTTAAACACTAGTCATATGGATACTTCATAATATCATATATTTGACATCGTAGTATATACATTCATGATCATAGCTTAATAATGCACTCATATTCATGTACATAGAATAATCACCTTAGGAAGTATTCTATCAAGGTAGACATGTGCAATTTATAGGCAAAGTCCGATACCCTTACCTATACTACAAAACCTATATAGTCATCCTAGTTAAGATACATAGTAATACTTTCATGGACATATACTTTACATGCATAGTAGTAGGTAATAGTGCATATGAGAACTATCCTTTCATTGGACACTATAAATCTATCCTACCCATAGATATATGAATGAGATGTGAGAGTGTGTACATTGGTAAAAATGATCATATAATGGAACTTAACTTATCATAAAGGCAGCCACCCTCCAAGAATCACAATATAGATTGATGTATAGATCGCACACCACATTATAGCATAGGAGACATGACATATTCATAATTTTAATCTAAGACTCGTAATCATGATTAAGACAATACATTCATGTAGGGGTACATAGATAGGGGGTCATCCATCAAAATAAATTCATCAGTGATAGACACATAGACCATACTTAAACGTAACAACTTCATTCAAACGTAATAAAAATCATTAACACTTGGAACATGATACTACATTAGAAGGCTAATCATATAACTTCACAATGTGTAAACATCATGATCACACTCTTCACAATACCAAAATTTGCCTTAAAGGCCAGGATCATAACATATAGAGATTTACAAGAAAGTAAACACCGCCACAGTAACTGGGCCTTATCACACAATGTTGTTCAAGGCCAATATTCAACTACCAATTCTATACAAAGTAAAGGAAGTAGGACAACATTACCAATTCACAAAGCTTTGATCATCATTGATAAATTATCAATAATTCATCATTCATTTGAATATAAAACAGTAGGAATAGGCAATTCAACGTAGTGTAATCATAAATCAATCAACATAGGATAAAGATCACAATGCCCACATTATAGGTTAAATTGAGAAATTTGGAGGATCATGGGTTCTTCATAAAATTGAATTGAAAATCTCAATAAAAATAGTAGCTAATCAATAAATTTATCACAAACATGTTTTTGAAATCAATTTATCAATGAACCCATGGCTAGATTGAATGATGGCCAATTTTATCATGAAATCTGTTTGAAAACATTGCAAGGAACTCCTTAGATGAATGGATAAGTAAGGATCATTATTTACCATACCTAATTGCATAAAAGGTCCATGAAAAGTTGATTAATAATCCATGGAAATCCCACCCCTATGTTGTCCTTGATCTTCAACTCCAATGGAGGTTTCTAAAGAGAAATTGTTTTGAGAGGGAAGGGTGAAATTTGAAGAATGGAGGTTTTTATGTTATTAATTAATTGAATATACCTAAAATACCCCATAATAACCATCCATAAACTTTTAAAAATGTGGGATGAATTTTCAATTCACTCGTTAAGTAGACAGCTCGTTCGACTACATTGTAGGCACAAACGGGGAAGGTAAGTTGATGGACCATCGTCTGGTCGTCGGCGCCATGTTTTTGCTCCGTAGTTTTGGATTGAGACTCCATTTGAGGGCCTGAGATCACAATTCTATTTTTTGAGGAATTACCCCAATCTACGTGGCTTTGATTCACCTTCGAGGCATCGATTGGTGGGTGGTCGTTTGGCCACTGCCAAGGCAATGTCTAGGCAGCGTTTGGGTCCTCCTCAAGGAACCCTTGGGTTGTCCCTGGGGAGTCATGCCCGGATGTATCGAACCTAATCATGATCATAAAAATTTCAAGGTATAATACCCTATCGATTTGAGCCTCAAAAAACATGTAAAACATAACAAGGCACACTAGATCACATTAGCACGTCTAAGGACTAACTTTCAAACGTCTCGGACGTTCTTGGATGTTTGACCTCCAAATCACTTCAAATCAAGTATACACAATTGATACGCTCAAACTTACTTCTCAAATGAGAAGTAAAGCGGTCGTGTCAAGTAAATAACCCAACTAGTGAGGTTGGGATCGTTCCCACGAGGAAAATAGTCTAGACTTAACTTTAACCTAGTATTACTATCGTTTGGTCAATAACTTTCTTGGAAAGTAGAAATATAAAAAGGGGGTTTGTATAGCCTAACGAGTAAAAATAACTAATGTAATTGAAAGAGACAGTTGACAGCTTGTAATATTGGGTTTTAATCAATGAATTAAGGTAACTAGGGTTTACGTGTTCCCCACAGGTTCGTAACTCGACAATTCTAACTATAACAATTCTTTCCTAGTATCTTGCATGCAAAGTGACAAGTTATGTATTTCTAAATCCTTGGTCCGGCATCTAGAAAATCTCACTCCGCACCTTGGTCCGGCTACGTGTGTCGCTTTCCTAACCCTTATCTTTACCTCATATTAAGCATCATATTCGATATTTGACTAAGTTATACCTCGTACCAATCAATACTAGCCTATTAGATAGCATACACTAAATCGATGTTAATAATTCTTTTCCTATTATCTACCTCCTTGGTCCGGCAAGTAGCATTAAGGCGAGTTCTAACGTTGATCATCCGTTAAAAAGACTTCTAAGCGAAAGAATTATTAATACATGCAAGACATCGTTTCTAGAATTGTTATTTTAGTTAGGGTTTATCTCATTATTTGCCTATGGTTCCCACAACCCTAGTTATGGAATTTAGTTGCTCATAGCCATAAACACGATATTCAAATCATTAAATTAGAATTCATGTACTTACTTCAATGAGAAAGAATAAAGTCCTAAAAATACGCTTTGATTAATCACCAAAATTCACTTGTATCAATCTTCAATAATCAAAAACTCAAAAACACCAAGTATTATAATCACAAAGTCTAACTATATGGAATTTGAATATCAAAGAGTCTAACCCCAAAAACGAGGTTTTTCGAACTATTTATAAAAATAATAAACCTAATTAAAGAAGGATTCTAATATTCGAAATCGCCAAAACGCTGGCCGGGTCGACGGACCACGCCGACGGACCGTCAGAGTCATGACGGACCGTCGTGGGCTCCGCTGCACCACACTTGTCCAATTTCTTCACCGCTTCTCTTCATTCCTCGACGGCAAGTGTGACGGACCGTCATAGGCACGACGGTCCGTCGAGGGTCTTCGCTTTCAAAATACTTCAACTCCTGGAATCTGCATCTGGGATAACTTCTCCGATCTTCACGACGGACATGCGCAGACGGACCGTCATGGCCATGACGGTCCGTCACAAGCTTCGTAATCCCACACTTGGTCGACTTCCCCATCTTCCTTCAAAGCCTACTCTACATCGCCACCTACGGACCGTCACAAGCACGACGGACCGCCATAAGCTCCGTGAGGTGGTCTCTACTGCAAATTTTCGCTCAAAATCTCCGCATTCAGCTTTGGACAGATTTCCTGCAAAACAAAGAGAAACTTATATCAAAATTAGCACAAAAAGGCTTTTGGACACACTAAACTTAAGGAAAAAGCATTAATTATACCGTGAAACCACGGTATATCAACACCCTCAACTTAAATTCGTTGTTTGTCCTCAAGCGACGCACTATGACTCACTACACAATCTTTGTACAATAGTATTCACATTTTATCCTTTGCAATCATTTGGCTATCAATCCCGCCTAATCCCATCAAATCTATGCATGACACAGACTCACCATGCACTAATACCTACCCTCTTCAATTTCTCACCAAGGTGCTAACAATTCCGGTATTGCAACTAGTGTCCTCACTTTAGAACAAAATCCTCATTTTTCACACAATGATTTCAGTTTGAGTATAAGGATTACATTTCAACACTCGCTCTCAGAACAAAGTCACACTCATTCATACCTATTGCCATAAGCTTGCCCTTATTTTCACTGCCTTAAGTTCGCTATACAACCTTTAGGATCACGATAGGACTTTCTTTAGCTTGTAACGTAGGCTCAGAGTCAGGTAGGGTATATTTAGGTATACTTTAGTGACTCTTTTCCTTCCTTGACATATCGGCTAAACCTTCCACCCTATATCACTCTATCTCACCCAGTTCCTCCTATTCTTTCACCTTCTTTGTTTCCCTTCTTTCTTCATTTGCGTAAGTGACTCTTTTCTTTTCTTGTTTGTAATTCTTGAATACCTTTTTCCGCAAAATTTTTTTTTTTTTTTTTTTTTTTTTTTTTTCACAAGATCTTAAGTCACTTTGCCTTTGTTCTTTCTCTCCCTTTGTTCTTTCACCCCCACTGTCCAGGGCATTCTCAAAACAGCCATTCTCAACTCATGGCTTTGCCATGAGTCAAGGTACACAAGACCCAAAATCGGGTCAGGGCCATAACGAAGGTTGTTTATACATTAGCCACCCTCAACTTATGCTTTTGGCATAAGTCGAGGTGCACATGTCCAAGGAGGGACCAGGGCCAACATATTGTTCCCGAGAAAGGTCGGTTGGGGTGAAAAAGAAAGGTCTAATTTTAAGCTCAAAGTATTTGGATCAAAGAAGGATTAACTTTCATTTGGTTTCTTTATTTAGGCTAGAAATGGGCTATATTGAATAAGGGCCTATGATCATTTCCTAATTGTTTGTTATGACTTACTTTTAGCAGGACTAACCAGGCAAGTTCTAGCTCAGTACCAATAGTGGACTATTCAACTTTCCTCACACTCACTTGACATTTCATCACTATACCAGATTATCGGACACCTAGTTTGACTCAAGATTTAGGGTAATGCAACGGTGTAACTCTATTTCATGTTTAGAGCCACACAATTATCATTCACTACGCCTAGTCATGCAACATTTTCCAGCTTTATCGGGATATCATTTTAGCCATCATGCTGTGAGTTAAACTTATGTACAAAAGATATAACGTGCGGTTCAACAGAAAAATAATCAGTCTTTGGGGAAAAAGAACACAGCAAAGAAAAACCCCAAAAGAGGATAGTGAGTTGGGCTACTCGGACTTCACCCTAACACTCACTTTCCATTTACCCCACCCCAACAAAAAGCATGCAATTGTCCCCAATGCATAAAAAGACTAAAGATCGAGAGGGTAGGTGAAGCAAGCACTGTGGCGCATAGCGCCAGATCAGTTTGGTGGGTCCGGTTTCCGGAACCCACCTCTGCAACCGGACACCATCGGTGGTGTCTCGGCAATCTGGACACCCTCGGTGGTGTCCTCGGCAACCGCTCCTCGGTGCCTCCGTGATCTCTGAGTTATGGGAGCTAGAGGCCCGGCCGCTATCGTGATCGCAGCGGATCCGGTGTGCCTCGCCTCGGCCAATTGAGGCTCTCCTCGCGACCTTGAACTCGCGGCGCTCTCTCTTCTTTGCTCGCGCCTCGTCCTCTCCTCGATCCCTACGCCTCTTGGCACTCTGCGGAGGGGATGGTGGAATGTCGGGAGTCGGAAGCAGGGCCGCCCGATGGTGTCCTCGGCGGGATCGGCGACCTCGGTACCACTTTGTCGCTAAGATTGTGTCGATATCCGCTCAAGACCGAGATCGCAGGCTGAAGGATGCCACATCTGCCGGAGGGGCCGGGTCGAGCTAATACTCGCAATTCAAAGGCGTCGAGGCGCTGGTGCACCTCAAAGAACCTTCGCTGCATCTGCCTCTCCATGCGCGCCAGACTTCGGCAATAGACTCGCATCCACGGCTGGATATGATGCGGTAAGAGTGGCCATTTGTGCCTCGGCTTTTGGACTCGAGCAAGCGGGCCGTGGTGTCGGTGTAGGGCGTGCTACTACCGGGATAGACTCGACCGGGTAGTGTCGATGAATCTGGTGTAGACGTCCGAGCACGTGCAACCGTATTCACAAGATCATCTGCAAGAGGTGGCAGCTCGGGCGTGGCCTCTGCGTGGTGCCAACTCATTGGCCTCATCTCTCGATGAGGCCTACATCAACGGCCGGCGCGGGTCTTCAATCGATCTATGTGCCACACGGCACACCCGCAGCTGCAAAGAGCAAAGATCATGCACGGAAAGGGTAGGTGGTGGTGACCTTAAACGCCTCTCGTGCATGACCGCCGAGAAGCCAAGCATGGTCTACCTCGGCCGGCGATCATCGCCGCTATCAAAGATCGCACGATCCCATGTGACTATGTTATCCGCAAATGTGGGGAGAGGCGCGACGCACGAGCAGCCATAAGAACTTGGCGATTTAACGCGTGAGGTTGGCCTTCTTGATGGCCCTTCGGCTCGATGACCCGGTCGGCACCCTCGCCGCCGATCGATAAATGCAGGCCATCCACCTCTTGGTGGTCTCTCTCAATGTCCGTCGCGCATGAAGTGGCCTCCTTGACTATCTCGCCGATAGTCAAACTCAGCGATGGTGGGGTCCGCGCAGCCTCGACTCTCGGCCAGATAGAACCGGCGGATGGCGGGCGAGAAATGTCGACTGCACGCCTCGACTAGCACTCGCTTCCAATGGGGCCTGTTACGAGCAGCTACCGCTGTCGATCTGTGATCGGAGAGTCGCTACGAGGACGCCAGAGAACTCTCGGACCATCTCTCATCAGAAGGCCCCAATGGACGGGCTGTCCACTCAAGCGATGCCGGATGAAGATGTTGTGGATGTCCGGCATCGGCGGAGACTCCTGTAAGTACCCGCCGCCCAGGGTGAGTGTCCGAGCCATTACCCCTTTGTCCGTCGAAATTTGGCGCCGGAGTACACCTGGCGGCCTCAGCGCACCACGGTTTGGCTGGTGCAGTTACGGGGTGGGGACCTGGGCTGGTGCGCCGGATGTTGCGGGTGAACTGTCAGCCTCATCAGACGAGGCCGACGCTGCAGCAGTGGCTGGTGCGGGAACCTCAGCAGATCCTGAAGCTTCGCCGGACCAGGATACTCCTGGCGAGCCAGACGCCTTCCTCGCCGTTGGTGGCCGACCCGCAGGTGTGCCGGTCGATGTCGCGCCTCATCGATCGGGAGGCGGTGATCACGCCGACGCCACCGCCTTCTTGGGTGTGGCTCGGGGCACGTGCAAAGACGGAAGGGGCGGAGGTGCCTGGGGCATGTATTCCGGTCCCGCTCATCATCGCACTGATGATCAAGCGTGCGCGGACGGCCACAGACTTGGATCGCCCGCGTGCGTAAGCTCGGTCTTGCTTGGGTGCCATGGTCGATAGTACCTGAAAAGGATCACTATTAGTACGAGTAATATCAAACAAAACAAGCAAGCCCATACAACATCAAACATGGAAAATAGTATGGTAGGGATAGTGAAACTGTAGCACACGACGAGACAGATGACGGCTCGTCGTGGCTACGACGGACCGTCATGAGGTCCGTCGTATTATACTTGGTCGATGTGCATATAAAGAACCCTGAAAGAGGGGTCTCTGATCATCATGACGGTCACTCAGGACGGACCGTCGAGTGGACGACGGCCCGTCGTAAGTGTCCGTCATAGGACACTTAGAAAGTTTTAGAGACCCTTAGGAATGTGGTCTCTGACAACCATGACGGTCGTGCAGGACGGACCGTCGTAAGGGTGACGGTCCGTCGTAAGTGTCCGTTGTGGGATACTTGGAAAAATTGTGGAGACCCTTTTTAGAGTGGTCTCTGACCATCATGACGGTCACTCAGGACGGACCGTCGAGTGGACGACGGCCGTCGTAAGTGTCCGCCATAGGACACTTAGAAAGTTTTAGAGACCGCCAGGAACAGGGTCTCTGACAACCATGACGGTCGTGCAGGACGGACCGTCGTGGGAGTGACGGTCCGTCGTAAGTGTCCGTTGTGGGACACTTGGAAAAATTTTGGAGACCCTTTTCAGAGTGGTCTCTGACCATCACGACGATCGTTCAGGACGGACCGTCGTGAAGACAACGGTCCGTCACAGCGCCGTTGGGGAGGGGCTAGGGCTTATGCGACGGACCTGCGACGGTCCGTCGTGTACACGACGGACCGTCATCGGGTCTCGCTCGTCTACCAGAGACAGAACTGTAAGTACCCTAAGCAACCCCGATGAACCCACGTGGTCTTGTAGTGTTGTGGACCTATATGTGTCTATCCCACATACCTAGGAAACTAGTTATGTGAAATCGCCTATGTCTAGGGTTATGATCATGGCAAATTCAAACATGTAGAGCCTAGGTCTAGATATAAGCATATCAATGGGACAACATACGACTAAAAACAAATCTAAAACTAACTAATAACTAAAAATACAAGAGAGATGAGTATAAATTTAGAGGCACATACCTTGGAAATGGAGAAAACACTAATGTGAAATGAGTCAGGTAGCAAGGTAGACACCTTACAGCAGCAGCACCGACTAGTGGATGAGAAGTATAAGGTTTAGGAGTATTTTGGGGGCAATGATCAGTGGGGGAAGTTGAAAAGAGAGTGGGGATGAGAGGAATGAGGAAATAATGGGAGAAATATGGAGGGGTGGGAGTATAAACGGTCAGAATTTGAAAAGGGTCAGTCCGGGTCGGGTCGGGTTAATTTCATTAAACGCGCGACGGGTCCTCGACGACGGACCGTCACAGATGTGACGCCCGTCGTAGTGTCCGTCGTGTGTGCCCTAATTTCAAAGATGGCGATTATCGTGCCTGGTGTGACGGATGATCTGACGGTCCGTCACGTGTGCGTGATCGTCGATGTATCCGTCGATGGGCTGCCGCTGAGTAGTTTTTCTGAGAATTTCCTGGTGATGTGCCCGCAAACTTAAAACCCATTAATAGAAAAATGCTACTATTAAAAAGACAATAAGTATTGGGTTGCCTCCCAACAAGCGCTGATTTAATGTCGCGGCACGACTAGGACCACTTGATTACTCAGACTTCATCAAGATGGTATGCCTCTATCACTTCATTCCCCGATGCTTTCTGCCCAAAATAGAGTTTTATTCTATCTCTATTCTTCTTAAACCGCACTCCCTCTTTGGCTTTTAACTCAACTGCCCCATGAGGGAATACTTGGGTAACCAAGTAAGGGCTACCCATTTGGACTTGAGCTTGCTCGAAGACAAGACACCGAATGCGTCTACAAGTACCAAATTCCCAACCATAAACTCTTGTTTTGCAAATTTTTGTTCAGTTCCTTCTTTATCTTTCCTTTGTGGGATATGGCCGATACCGATTGGAGCTCACCACTCTGCCTCATGGTCCTACAAATGTTGAAGGTGGCTTCTTCATTATTCAACCGAAATTTCATCCGTCACTTCTCCATATCCACTAAAGCTCTACTGTAGCAAGGAATGGCCTCCCAAGAATAATGGGCACCTCAAAATCGACTTCGCAATCAAGAATAACAAAATCACTGGAAAGATGAATGACTCCACTTTTACTAGCACATCATGGAGTATCCCTATGGGCTTTTTCACGATCCGATCGGCCATCAAGAGTCAAGATCGCGGTGGGTTTTGGATCCCCAAACCCAACTTCTTGTAAATTGAGAGGGCATTAGGTTTATGCTTGCCCCCAAATCACATAATGCTTTCGCAAAATGTAATGACCCAACTGTACAAGGAATAGTGAACGCACCGGATCTTCTTTCTTTTGTACTAGGGATCTTGTAGCGATAGCACTACAATGCCGCAATCTATCATCATCCTCAAACGTGACCGATCTTTTCTTGGTGACCAGGATCTTTCATAAATTTGGCATAACCGGGCATTTGTTCTAGAGCTTCTACCAAAGGGACATTGATAGAGAGCCGCTTCAACATTGTTATGAAGCGCAGGTATTTACCATCCTCAAGATTTTTCACTAATCTCCGAGGGAAGGGTGGTGGTGGCCTAGGCATGGGAATTACCTTGATGGGTACTTCTGCATATTTTCCATTACTTTCATCCGCTTCACCACTACCCTTTACCACCTTATCATTTTCCTTTCTCACATTATTCTCAGCAGATGGCATGGATGGGTCAATGGTTTGCCTACCACCTCGAGTAGTAATTGCCATACAGTGTGCATCATTCTTTGGATTTTGGACAGTGTTGCTAGGAAGAGTGCCCGGTTGCCGTGTGTTCACTGTCGCAGATAATTGGGCCACTTGCAATTCGATCTGTTTAATCGAGATTGCGTGTGTTTCCACTTTTGCCCAATACTAGCTAAATCACCCTTAATTCTTTAATGTGCTCATCACTAGCATCGAACCTCCTCATCATTTTGTGCAACATATCCTCAACTCGCGCCATGCTATCTCCACCATTCCTAGGAGTAACTTCACGATTTTGAGGAGGAACATAGGGTCCACTCGCCGCTTTCTATTACCATAGTTACTCTGCTGAAGTTGTTGTCGTGGTTGGAGTTACCATCTCGGACATAATGACCCTCACGGTTGTAGTTACCATAGTTCCGACCTTGGTTCCCTTGACCTTGGCGCCAATTATCCCGATTTGAGCCTTGGGCGCTTGGTCGAAACCCCCATTTGTTCATTGACTGCATAGGAATCCTCTTCATAGTAACATTCACCGTTAGGGGGTGGTGGTTTAGCCAAGTAGTTGACTGCATTAACCTTCTCTGCACCCCCAGTGACATGTTTTAGTACCAACCCAAGCTCAGTTCTCATCTGTGCCATTTCTTCACGAATATCGTCTGTGGCTGGGTTGTGAGTGGACTGCACTGCGAAGGTGTTTCTGCCTCAGATCGACTTCCTAGTACTCCAAGCTTTGTTGTTTCGGGAGATTTTCTCTAATTTCTCGGCAATCTCAGCATAAGGGCATTCTCCATAAGATCCACCTGCTATAGTGTCCAACACCGCTTTATTGTTATCATCCTGTCCCCGATAGAAGTATTCCTTCAGAGACTCATCATCAATACGGTGATTTGGGACACTTCTCAAGAATGAGGTGAATCTATCCCAAGAACTACTAACCGACTCTCCTGGTAGTGCCATAAAGTTATTCACCCTGTCTTTGTGGTTTAATTTCTTGGAGACCGGATAGTAGCGTGCTAAGAAGACATCCCGTAGTTGGTTCCATGTGAAGATGGAGTTGTATGGGAGCTCAGTAAACCACATAGCAGCCTCTCCCGTCAGTGAGAGAGGAAATACTCTAAGACCTATTACATCAAGATCCAAATCAGGCCTCCCACACAACTCTTACACACCGCCTTACCTTAGCTATATGGGCATGTGGATCCTCGAATGGTAGCCACGAAAACAAACCTCTGGCGGTGAGCATTTGCATCAGACTACTAGTTACCACAAAAGTGTGGCCTGTAGGTAGAGGAGGCAAAACCAGGGTCTGGTCCGACCGCTATGTTATCATAGCCGGTAGTATGCTTGGGGCCGTGGAGCGGATTCTCCCCTCTGTTGATGTTCACCCGAGCATCGGGTAACATCGACCATGAACATCACCTGAGCCGGGATGTTCTCGGTTTAGATCCTCATCGTTGATTCCCAAGTTACGATTCATGTTTCGCAGTGTGCGTTCTAGCTCGAGATCGTAGGGTACAACGGTTCTTCTTCCTCTCCGTGTATTTGGCATACAAGGAGGATAATGCAAGGAAATCAAAAACAATAAAACAAAGTAAAATCAAGAAAATATCAACTAAACTATAGTAATAAGTTCAAGTTAATATAAAAGCTAAATTCCCCGGCAACTGCGCCAAAATTTGATACGCTCAAACTTACTTCTCAAATGAGAAGTAAAGCGGTCGTGTCAAGTAAATAACCCAACTAGTGAGGTTGGGATCGTTCCCACGAGGAAAATAGTCTAGACTTAACTTTAACCTAGTATTACTATCGTTTGGTCAATAACTTTCTTGGAAAGTAGAAATATAAAAAGGGGGTTTGTATAGCCTAACGAGTAAAAATAACTAATGTAATTGAAAGAGGCAGGTTAATGACTTGTAATATTGGGTTTTAATCAATGAATTAAGGTAACTAGGGTTTACGTGTTCCCCATGTGTTCGTAACTTCGACAATTCTAACTATAACAATTCTTTCCTAGTATCTTGCATGCAAAGTGACAAGTTATGTATTTCTAAATCCTTGGTCCGCATCTAGAAAATCTCACTCCGCACCTTGGTCCGCCACGTGTGTCGCTTTCCTAACCCTTATCTTTACCTCATATTAAGCATCATATTCGATATTTGACTAAGTTATACCTCGTACCAATCAATACTAGCCTATTAGATAGCATACACTAAATCGATGTTAATAATTCTTTTCCTATTATCTACCTCCTTGGTCCCAAGTAGCATTAAGGCGAAGTTCTAACGTTGATCATCCGTTAAAAAGACTTCTAAGCGAAAGAATTATTAATACATGCAAGACATCGTTTCTAGAATTGTTATTTTAGTTAGGGTTTATCTCATTATTTGCCTATGGTTCCCACAACCCTAGTTATGGAATTTAGTTGCTCATAGCCATAAACACGATATTCAAATCATTAAATTAGAATTCATGTACTTACTTCAATGAGAAAGAATAAAGTCCGAAAATACGCTTGATTAATCACCAAAATTCACTTGTATCAATCTTCAATAATCAAAAACTCAAAAACACCAAGTATTATAATCACAAAGTCTAACTATATGGAATTTGAATATCAAAGAGTCTAACCCCAAAACGAGGTTTTTCGAACTATTTATAAAAATAATAAACCTAATTAAAGAAGGATTCTAATATTCGAAATCGCCAAACGCAGGTGGGTCGACGGACCCCGCGGCGGACCGTCGTAGTCATGACGGACCGTCGTGGGCTCCGTCGTACCACACTTGTCCAATTTCTTCAGCTGCTTTCTTCATTCCCCTCGACGGCAAGTGTGACGGACCGTCATAGGCACGACGGTCCGTCGAGGGTCTTCGTTTCAAAATACTTCAACTCCTGGAACTGCAGTGCTGGGATAACTTCTCCGATCTTCACGACGGACATGCGGGACGGACCGTCATGGCCATGACGGTCCGTCACAAGCTTTGTAATCCCACACTTGGTCGACTTCCCCATCTTCCTTCAAAGAAATTACTCTACTTAATCGCCACCTACGGACCGTCACAAGCACGACGGACCGTCATAAGCTCCGTAGGTGGTCTCTTCTGCAATTTTCGCTCAAAATCTCCGCATTCAGCTTTGGACAGATTTCCTGCAAAACAAAGAGAAACTTATATCAAAATTAGCACAAAAAAGGCTTTTGGACACACTAAACTTAAGGAAAAAGCATTAATTATACCGTGAAACCACGGTATATCAACAATACTCTTAACCTTTTTAGGAAAATTTGAGTCTCTAGATACCTAAATTTATTTTAAGAGACCTTACAATATCCCCCACTTGGGAACATTCATCCTCGAACGACACTTGGAACATTTTAACCACTTACAAGGACTGAATGACCAATAGAGAAATTCACAACAATCAACACAGTTATAACATAGCAGTCAATCCACCAAACTTAAAAGGAACATCAACTTCATATCATTTTCACTCAATGCAACATAAGAAAGTAGAAACCTTCACTCATCACTCTTTAATGCATCAAGTACATAGGTTCTTCTCATGTTAATTAGAAGAACATCGTTCTCCTAATAATAATATGGCCTTTGATTTTCATTTCATTAAGAGATCAATAATCAACTTCATACCAATTACACTCAATGCAACATAAGCAAGTAGAAACCTTCACTCATTCACTCCTTAATGCATCAAGTACATAGGTTCTTCTCATGTTCACTGAAAGAACATCGTTCTCCTAATAATAATAGGACCTTTTCTTTTTTATTTCATTAAGATTTCAATATGTAATAATATTTAAATAACATGTAGTCATACTAAACATTATTACTTAAGAAGTAAATAAGCAATTCACATTCATTGAACATAGATCATGAGCAATGTGGATCAACAAAAATCCTTATAATTTAGACGTAATACCATTTAGGTCATACTTAACATTACCATGCTTTGTTATATTTAAGGACGAATGTCCTTCACCTTAACATAATCACATGTTATCATGAGTCCGTACACAAGCAATGCGCAAATGTCAATTCAATTTTAAGAACACTTCTCCTCTTTTAACCAAGGAATGCTCCTACTTCCTCCCTAATGAAGTCAAAATAGTAAATCACACCACACAAGTCACAATAATAGGAAGTCATTAAAAAAATTTCAAGTTTTAGCATGACATTAGTTTTCATAGACATGCACCAATTTGGGAAATTCTTGCAATTATAGGAACACATCAAAAACACTAGCTAAACACACCATCACTTCTCAAGAGTGATCCTACATTAAAAGTTCCCACGGCAAAAAAGTCACACATTTTCAAAAGGACTCTTACTTTTTCATTTAAAAGAGATTCAAATTCTCATTGTGGTCTAAAACACCACACTTCAAAAGTGACATAAAGCATGTTCCTTTCATTATCTCATGAAGTCTAATGCACAATTATCATATCAAGATGCACAAACAACATGAGAAAACATGTATTTCATCAAAAATCCATTTTCATGAAACTAAGAATCTTCCAAACATACATAACATAGTGTCTATTAAGACATGTCCAACATATGGAGAACATGCAACTTATGCTTATATGCAAAACTCCCATCATGAACAAGCTACTAGGATCTCTTGGTTCTCAAACTTGAGTAAAAATAGAAGGATAAGATAGACATATCTACCACCTTACTACTCTCATCATCCCTCCACTTAGGGTAAACCCATTTAAGAGTAACTTATCTCAACCTTAAGAGAATCTTAGTTAACCAACTTAAATAACTAAATCATATCATCACCTTCACCTTGGGATCTAAGCTTATGCACTCCCTTCATCAACATCACCCAAAAGTGATTCTCAACCTACAAGGTTAAGAAGAACTCAACATAAGACCATCAAGGGCACTCCATATCTACCATCTAGGCACATTATCCCCAACTTGGGGTAAGCCTAATCAAACCATGCCCTTTAACACCAAGGTCAAAGTAAGGCAAGACCAAACCTTTAAAATCCTTACATAAGATGGTTCAACATCATTGAGGGTATTTACTCCAAACCTCATTGTTAAGGAGCCTACTAACTCAATCATCATCATTCCTCTAAGGCTAACACCTAAAGAACTCATAACAATCATACTAGGTCATACAACCCAAATTTATGAGGCCTTAAATATACCATGTATACCAAGGGTAACTTCATATCTTCATCAGATTTTACCACCATGACATAACAGGGTATGTATTTCTGGATTCAAGCCTACTTAGGTTAAATAATTTGGTGGAACCTTCCAACCAACCATGCCTAGATACAACCTAAGCATTTTCTAATTTGTCCATGCTTAAGATCAATCTTAAAAGTCAACTAACCATTTAAAATAAAGTCAAGATCAATCCTCCTCTTCTTCCATGAAGTAAGGGGTACATACATCCTTTTAAGTCAACTTTAGAGCAAAACATAATTCCAACCTATGGAACAAAACCCTTTATTCCCTTTCTCCCTATTCTTTGAATAGGTTTACAAGGGAACAATCCAACTAATCATAAGGGTTCTCCCATTATCTAGAATACTCCACAATCACCTTAAAAGGTAAGCACACTAGTTTTTTCTTCTATGATCAAGCCTATAAAAATAACTCCAATCCACACAAGGCAACTATAAAGAATCACACATGAAAGGGAAAAATTGTGAACCATTTCACATATATAAAGGCAACATGCATCTTCCTCACTATTTCTCACATTCTATGAAAGCATTTCAAGTCTAAACCATAACTTCACATTATCATCATAACAAATCCAATATCAACTTATCATTCCAAAGGGAACTCCATTCAACTATAGCAACTAATTACAAGTTATAACCATATTATAACATAAATTCTCACATATAATCTTATTCCTCATAATTAACATATATATCCACAAATGACATCACATCAACATATACAAAAAATTATCCTTTACACATACTCACAAAGCCATAAAAAGCAGGTAAGTAACAAAACTCACCTTTTTCTCTCTCACGCATTGAGATAGCATCTCATCCAAGCAATCAGGTCTAAAATAACACCAGACAAGAAATCATAATAGGCAAAGATCACATAGATTTAAGTTCTATGCCAGGACATAAGAGTATTGAAAAAAAGTGAAACTCTATATTCATATAGTGTCTTATTCATAGATGTGTTGCGACCCACCACTAATGAAAAATACTCTACTAGACGTGGCAATATGAGAGTTTGGACCCTGAAATAACTGTTATAACCTAATGTTGTGATACCACATTTGTCACGACCGAGGAGCATCCCCTAGAAGCAACATGGCGTACTTGACCTCTTGGAGGTCTTATACAAGCCCATAGTCATCATTGACCGCATTGTCATAAGTAAATGTACCAAAAAATTTAGAACTTTTCATAGCACATCATATCCTAGAAACATCACGTCATATATATAAACTATCATAATACATAGTTATACTCTAAATCTCTTTTGCCATCTTAGACTCAACATTAATTGAGTAGAATAGGGACACGGCACTAAACCTCATAAAATAGTAACTAAACTATTACATATTCTTTAAATAAGAACATTTACGTAGGCAATCCTTGAATCTTAAGGACCCTTTCTTGAGCTTTAGAAACATCTGTCAAGCCCTTCGCTTTAAGGGACATCCTCTAGTCATCCATCACATACAATTTGTGTGAAAAGATGAAGAAGAATGGTGTTAATACAAGAATGCACTATGTATGACTACCATGCCAAAACTTGCAATTAAAGAAGATATTTTACTTAGAAATCATGCGACATGCCTTTTAAAGAATCTTCATGAGCATTGCCACAATTAAATAATATAGTTGATATATTTAATATAGGCATAGACACTAGTAGTGACAACACACCAAGTCACATACACTGCATTCACAAATAGACATGTACCGTAGTCACAACCTCACATAATGCCACATAATTCATTTAAGGCTGATTTAGCATTTACAACGTTATTTTTTATTATCTTTAAGTTTTTTACCCCTAAGTGATCCTCTAGTAACACATGGTGCAATGCATGAATAGTGTCTCATTCCATTACCCACACTCAAGCATCACCTTATGGTCACCAGGGTGAACATTTACATAACCTTCAATAACAACAAACACATAAGATATACATAGCGACATAGAATATCATGACAATACAACCTTCACATTTAACTCAACATAAAGCATGAACATGATATATGACTCATTCCAAGATAAAATTTAAGTAAACACTACCAATAATATCCTAATAGGAAATAGTCAACAACTACATCCTTGAATTTCATTACACTACAACATCATAAGACCTTACTCATAAATCCCAATCTAAGCCTACTTGTGCATTGTACATATAAAGCTTCATAACCTCACACAAACTAAATAAATTCACAAAGAGACCACCAACATACTATTTACTTCATACATCAAAATGACCACTACAGTCAACTACATACATAAGTAGGACCTTCTACATATGACAAGTACGACCAACATTATGCATCTAAAGTGAGACTTGATCATATAGACATTATAGGGCCCATACTATGCATATTAACATACAAGCCGGTCAATGCCATAAAGTCATTCATAAGAGACGCATACATATACATATACATTTAGAAAACCTTCCTAGAACTCCCCTCAAGAGCTAGCTGTGCAATGAATAGGTATAGTACTATACCCTCACCTACACTAAGAAACTTCCCTTAGGTTATCCAATTTAGGGTTCATTACTTCCATTGTCTATTTTACTTTAGGGAAATCCAACACTAACTGACAATAATACCATGTGAGATAATCTTGGAATCCGGTGTTATGGAACCCACATTGAAAAAAGATGCTCTAGTTGCCAAGGTACAACATTAACATCATACTAGAATCTAGGTGGATCCACTTACTAGGTCCTAAAGGGGCAACATAGTTAAGGAACTAGGAGAGGTATATGGAAGTCCTCTTAATGACAATTGGAATTGTAACTTCCATCTCATGAGAAATATACGGTGAATCTCCCTCAAAGGGAAGTCAACACCTCATGTGGAACCATCGGTGAATCTCCCTCCAAGGGAAGTCAACACCTCTCATTGTTAAGTTCAATCGGCAATACGCTAAATTCCCTTTTTCTAAAAGCTTTTATTAATATTATTTTTATAAAATAGGGTTTAGGAAAATTAACTCCTCATATGCTTAGATTATATGCTATTGATGAGAATTATACTCTCATCAACCTAAATCATGTGAAAATATCCTTTCACATGGACATAGCTTATTCATAGCCTATTTTAGTTTGGACAACAATTGAGCAAACCCTTTAGAGGACTCTACTTACTAGGTTATCATACATACTTCATTATGCATTCATTCATGTGTGTGTATATGGTCATACATGATGAAACCTTTTAGATACAACATTTAAACACAACACATGTGAATACTTCATCGTATCATATACTTGATATCGTAGCATACATTTTCATGTTCATAGCTTAATCATGCATTCAATTTCATGTAAATAGAGTAACCACCCTAAAAAGTATCCTATCAAGGTAGATATGTACAATGTATAGGCAAAGTCCCATACCCTTACCTATACTAGTTAACCTATCATGTAATCCTAGTTAAGATACATATTC
Source organism: Solanum arcanum (assembly GCA_027789145.1). Lineage (NCBI taxonomy): Eukaryota > Viridiplantae > Streptophyta > Magnoliopsida > Solanales > Solanaceae > Solanum > Solanum arcanum. The sequence goes on from CM050933.1 coordinate 52,620,178, forward strand.
ATAATTTCATGGACATATACTTTACATGCATAGTAGTAGGTTATAGTGCATATGAAAACTATCCTTTCATTCGACACTAAGTATCTATCCTACCCATTGATATATGCCTGAGATGTGAGTGTGTGTACATTTGCAACATGATAACATAATGGCATTTAACATATCATTGAGGCAGCCACCCTCTAAGAATCACAATACACATTCATGCATAGATCACACACCACATTATATCACACGAGACAAAACATCGTCATCATTTGAATCTAAGACTCCTAATCATGGTTAGGACCATACATTTATGTAGGGGTACATATTTAGGGACTCATCCATCAATATAACTTAATCAATGATAGACACATAGACCATAACTAACCTTAACACCTTCATTCAAACGTAATAAACATCATGAACACTTAGAACATTATACTAGATTAGAAGGCTAAGCATATAACTTCAAATTGTGTAATCATCACGACCATAACCTTCACAATTCCATAATTTGCCTTCAATTCCATGATCATAAATTTATAGATTTACAATAAATTAAAAAACACCACCATAAGTTGATCATACCACACATTGCCAATCAAGGCCAATTCAACTACAAATTCTATTCAAAGTAAAGGAAGCAGGGAAATCTTTACAATTCACCAAGATTTGATTATCATTGTTAAACTATAAATAATTCACGTCAACTTTAATACAAAACAGTAGAGATAGAAAATTCAACATAATAGAATCATAATTCAATCAACATAAAATCAATGTTACAATGCCCACATTATAGGCTAACTAAAAAAGTTGGGAGGATCATAGGTTCTTAATGAAATTGGATTGAAATTCTCATTAAAACATTATATAATCGTCAATTTATCATAAAAATGTATTTTAAATCAATTTGACGATGAACCCATGGCAAGATTGAAAGATGGACAATTTGATCATGAAATCTCTATGAAAGCGTTGGAAGGAACTCCTTATATAAATGGATAAGTAAGGATGGAGGACTAACATACCTCATTAAATAAAAAATCCACGAAATGTTTGTTAAGAATTCATGGAAATCCCACCCCTAAGTTGACCTTGAGCTTCAACTCCAATGGAGGTTTCTACAGAAAATTTGTTTTGAGAGAGAAGAGTGAAATTTGAAGAATGAATTGGGAATAGGGTTTTTTAGTTTTTTAACTAACTTAATATACCTAAAATACCCCACAGTAACCGTACATTATCTTTTTGGAATGTGGGGAATTTCCCAATCACCCCTTAAGTAGACAGCTCGCTTGACAGCATTGCAGGAGCTAACGATAGAGGGAAGTCAAGGAACCATCATCTGGTGGACGGATCTCTTGCTTCGTAGTTTTGGAGCGAGACTCCTTTTTTGGGGGAAAAGATCACACTTCTAAGTGTTGAGAAACTCCCCCAATATACGGGGCATCGATTTACCCACTAGGCATCGATTGATGGTTCGTCATTTGGACATTGGCTAGGCAATGTCTAGGAAATGTTTAGGTCCTTCGCAAGGACCCCTTGGGTGGTCCATGGGGAGTCGTTTCCGGACGTTTCTTACCTAATCACTATCATAAACATGTTAAGGTTCTTCCCTATCAATTTGAGCCGCAAACAACATGTAAAACATACCAAGGCACACTAGAACTTATTAACACATGTAAGGACTAACTTTGGAGCATATTAGATGTTCTTAGACGTTTAACCTCCAACTAACAACAAATCAAGTATACACACTATAAAACTCTTTATCAACATATTATTAACTTTTGTAGGAACATATGAGGCTCTCGACACCTATATTCATTTTGGAAGACTTATATGCATTCACCTTAGGCCCTACATCTCAATTCGCTTGAGCCGTCATAGCTCCATCTAGATTAAGTTGAGCTCCCCAGAATTCATTAGTAGTCATATCCGGGGTAAAAATCGGAATTTTATTCCCTTGATTAGCTATGGGACTTGTCTACATTGAGGATCTTGACCACTTTGGGGAAGTTGTTTACCTTGGGGAGAAAATCCCTCATTCACTGCTTCCTCATCAACTCGTCTTGCTTCCGTCCTGCTTCTATTCATATCCTATAAACACAAGAGAAAAGATTAGGAAAACACTTATAATCTCAACTCTATGGAATGACACAAGAGTAATGAATAAAGTAAACATTCTATCTTCCTATAGACTCTCTCTCAAAGATGTTTCACAACTCACCACCGATAAACAAGACTCTACTAGACGTTTCTTTATGAGACATTTAATCCTAACGACTACTTCATACCCTTATGCTCTGATACAAAGTTTGTAACGACCCATGAGTACCCTCTAGGGGTCACACGACGTACTTTACATGTCGGAGATCATGTACAAGCCTCTTGGCGTTCATTCAACACATATATATGGAAAGTAGTGAGAAATTCAAACTTTCTCATTCATCACATAGATATGAAAAGTAGTGCGAAATTAAAACTTTTCACAATAATAGTCAAGATCTTTTATAAAATTTAAGAAAGAAACTAAGTCTTTTCATAAGCGATCTTAGACAAAAGACAATTTCATAGGGTCTCAACACGTTCATCAATTTAAAAAAAAAAACTTAAAAAGTCTTTATAAAAGGAAACTAGAACTGAGATCCATGTCTTCGATCATATGAGGACATACCAATAATGAGAGAAATCTTCTTCCCAAGCGTCAACTTCTAGAAAATGCTCACTTTCCACCTACACTTGTTGACCTAAAGAAACATATGCAATTAGCACATTTAATGCACTAAGGGTGGTGAACATGCAAGAAAATAGTGTAAAAAGTGACGTTTACTTTAATATATAATTTCATGCTATTTTGATAGAAAAATTCATCATAAGAGTTTAAGAAAGATAATAGAAGTCAAGAATCACATATAAGAATATTCAATATTGAACAACTAATCATTTTCATCATTTAGACCCTCTACCTAAGGTTAGTCTAAGACTCACTTCTGTAAGAAATACAGAGATCACTCGTAAACCCTCTTCAAACACACCTAAGTGATCCTCAAATATACCCTATATAAGAATTTTTCTATTCCCATACTTTAAATAACTCAAAAAATATTTAATTTAGCATTTAAGAGATAACTAAACGATTAGGGGACATCACACAATAGTCTTGGAAGACCTAGGGAAATCATTGCAGCATTGTTAAAGCCTACTCGTTCCATATGTAGATATTGTCCCATTCCACTGCCTCCACGTTGTAGAACCTATCCAACACTATATTGCACATCCTACATGACGAGAATAGGCTTTAAGATACATATACAACACTAGCTAGCTATGGAATTCGGTGTCATAAGACCCCACACCGTGGAAGGTGTTCTACTTTCCAAGGGTAGAACTAGGACACATCACATGCAGGCAAATGGTTTAGGGGATATCAAAAGGATTATTTGTACTCTAGTCTCATGCTCGAGTATAGCTACAACCTTAATCTTATCCACTCGGTGCTTTGCCTTGGTTCTCATAGAGTAAGTGTAAGGATGCAAAAATGCAATATGTTAAATAGAGCCTAGCATGAGTATAATGAGGTACTAATATTAATATTTATGGTTTTTAGAGAAAGTCTATATAGTTTGAGAGATTTAGGATACTAAACATCCAAGAACGTTCGTTGACGTTCGAAAGTTAACTTAGGATGTGCTAGAGTGCCATAGTATGTTTCATGAAGTTTTATGTAGTGTTTCGAAATCAGATTAATATTGGAGGTTCCTAACACAAGACAGACATATTTGGGGTGGAAAAATCTAGTCAAGACTCCTTAAGGGCCTAACAAAAGTCCATCCAGAAGGACCACAACTATGTCTAGCCCAATGCCTAAGTAGTGTCAATCGACACCTCATGCGTTGGTCGACGCCTGGTCGATGGGGCAAAATGTTTGAAACTTATTTTATTGAGAAAATCACCCAAATTATGAATCTCTTACTAAGACTATGGACTTGCAGTACAGACCGTTGTTCAACTAATGGTCTGTCGATTGCCAACCATCAATGCAATCTGCACTTTCTCGAGGGGTGAATATTCACCCCACATCTAAATACTTACATAGGCGGGTATTTTAGGTATTTTTTTGGAATTTCATGACTATTTGAACAATAAAAGACCCCTCTAAGACTAAGTGCTCTGCATCCAAAGCTCTCTCTCACATTAGAACTCTCAAGAACCCCATTAGAGAAGAATAAGAATTGGGAGCAGCAGCTTAGGAAGATTTCTCCAAGGACTCAAACTAAGAGCAAGACTCTTATCTAATTTATGTGAAGCTTATTTATTCATGGATTATTTCTTCCTTGAATCCCCCTAGTTTCAATTGAGAATCCAAAGAACCCCATTCAAGAGAGGGTTGTGGTTTCATTGTGCGTAAGGCTTGATTGTGATCCCAATTTGGTGGTAGCATTCAATGATATTCATATGAATATTATATACTATTTTATGTAGTTTTAATGGTGAAATTATAATTGAATTTGAAGGTGATCATGATGATCTTAGGCCATCAGAGACTTGATCAACGTTTAGTTGATTCTTCTTTACTTGATTGTACTCTATTTTAATTGATCATGATTGAATCACCTAAGTATGAATTGAACTAGAATCAATTAATCAATTTTGTTCTGGATTTTATTGATCCTTAAAGAATGAATTATGACTACATTCACCTAGTATTGAAGAATGTGAGAAGAAACTAGTGCTAGAAGACTCTATAATCTACATATGAACGAAGATTGAATGAATTAATGAATAATGAACCATAGGATGGTTGTGTTGGCTATAATTTTGTGATGATTTATTTAAAGTGATAGAAATCACTTGAGCATGGAGAGATTGTCAAAGACATCCCTCCATGAATTAATGTTGATCTAGGCTTGACAAGTAAACTTGGAATATATGTTGACTCCAAGTGTATATGTGAGGTGCGACAAATAGTATAGCAAGGGTTCGGACTCCAGGTAGAAAGGATAGCCACACCTAGTAGTTGTGATGACTATTCCATAAGGTCTCATGATGCGGGACTCCTTCACGTAGTAGAGCCAATGTAACCTAGTAGATATCTCCATATCCTATGAACTTAGAAATACTTGAGAAGCATCTCCTAATGTTCATAAGCAATGAATGAACTTAGACATGCCCAAGGAGTATTTCGTAGTGTTCATTGTGTCTGAATGAACTTAGACATGCCCGAAGGGTATCTTGTAGTGTTCATTATAAATAAGGGATTAAGACATAAAAACAAGTATCTCATAGGATCCATATGATTAAGGAACTTATACATGAGTAAAGAAGTATCTAATAATGTTCAAAAGATAGTAAAAACTAATATAGAAAGGATCTAAAAGTAGTACCTTGCATGAATGGTATTATGGGGCGTCATAAGTGCATTGCACAAGGTATAACCTAGGGTCATTAATGAAGAAGAGATTGTAGATAGGATTGGGATAGAGTTCCCTTTCCTAGTAAAGTTGACTTAAGATGAGGGAATCTTGGTAAATGAAGTTAAGAGGTGGTAAGGCTATGGAGGATGAATATGTCAAGGATGACATCAACATAGTCTTAGTATATGGAGTATTATGGCATGACTCATGTACATTGTACAAGCATGTTTTGAGGAAATTGTAAGAGTATAGTACTCTTTAGTATGAAGTCAGGCTACTATAGACTTGGTTAAATAAAATAGGGTGACTTAAAGGCATGCTTAGTGTGTGAGGTAGTATGGGATTCTTCACATGCATTCCACACGTATGTTTTGATTTGACTTGGGAGAATAGTACTCATATGACATGATGGATTTAGGTCATAATTATAAAAGAGGACTATGATAAGAAATGACCAAAGAACTGAACTTAGCTTTGGTAGTAGTATGGGATGCTACGTTAGCCTTGCACTAGGATACTTGAAGGTAGCTTGTGAGATAGTTCACTTGATTTAGAAGTAAAAGTAAGTAAATATTAACTCTTATGTAACTTATGTTGCTTTAATATGCTTATGATATACATGTAATTTTTATTTCTTTATCTCTTATGATTATGCCTATTATTGACTAACCCTTTGAGATATCTTATGTTTGGTGTGATCGTTCTCATACTTAGTACATATAGTACTAACACATATTGCCTACATGTTGTCCATGTAGAGTATTGAGGATATTGATTTGGCTATCAAGGGTAGAGTTTTAAGTCTTCCATGGAGAGGAGATTGTGAGTCCTCATAGCTCCGTGGACATTACAACTATATTGTGTTTTATGTTCTTTTCATGTTTTAGACTTTAATGGGCTGTGACCCAACACAACTGTATTCATGATGTCATAGATAGATTTTTGAGACATATGTTTGACGTTTTATGAAATGACTTCTGCATTATGTTTTCAAAAAAAAACTTTTAATTCCGTGTACTTTTCATATATATATATATATATGCAATGAATGATGTCTAAGGGATTTTGCGAAACCTCCAAGAGGTCAAACACACCGTGTTGCGACTTAAGAATGACCTAACTTCTAGGGTGCACATGCGGGTCATGATAGAAAGTTCATTCACATAAAAGTATTTGAGAAGGTACCATCCCTAGGCCATGCCAACTTATAACACACAACCATGAAAGGATCAACAAGGGTCTACCAATCAATGTTCATTAGGATAGCTCATTTCACTCCTCTTGAAAGGTTACCATAAGCCTACCGATCCAAGACTCATCATTAACCTTTTTTAAATATTCAATGTTTCACATTCACTTAGGGTTCTATTCTCTTCATGAAAGGGCATATTCTTAGGTCTACCGGTTCAAGACATTCTCTAGAATACCTCATTAATCATTAAAGGAAGGGCACCAACTTTAGGTCTACTGATCCTAGACTTTGGATCATACACTTATCCAATACAATTTATGTACCAAGTAAGGACAACTAAGTCTACCAACACAATATACAACGTCATTCTAGAAAGGCTCTTTTTAGTCCTTCATCATCATATATTTACAACTAGAGAGGTAGTACATCAATTCATATTATCATAGCACACATACAAGATCATATAGACATAACATGAGCACTTTAAACTTATACATTCATTTATACTATATCATGATAATACCACAATAGACATAATAATACCAATAAGGCCATGTTCATAACATTTATAACAATTTAACTATCGATAATAATTCTACTTTAAATAAAGGAATTAGGTCAACTCAGCACTGTCCTGTAGCCACAATCACCATTCCTTAGCCTTTTCATCGAATTAACACAAGATATCTTAGAAATGACAATTTATATAAGACTAGGCCCACTATTCATCCATATCAATAATCACACAAATACATATATATATATATATATATATATATATATATATATATATATATATATATATATATATATATATATATATATATATATATATATATACATATATACATATATACATGTATACATACAAGGTAACAACTTTGTCAAATATTGAATACAGCCGGACCAAAGTACACAGTGAAATTTTCTAGATGACGGACCAAGGATTTTGAGATATCTAACTTATCACTTTGCATGCAAGATACTACGAAAGGATTGTTATACCTAGAATTACCGAGTTAGGAGCCTGCGGGGAACACGTACGCCCAAGTTACTCTCATTACATGATTAAACTCTAATACTTGAACCTCTCACTTGTTTACTTTAATTTAGCTAATTATTTTTATTAATCAAAAACCCCTTTAGTTATTTGTTTTTGGGAAACAATAGACTAAATAGAAGTCATAACTTTATAAAGTTAAGTATGAACCATTTCATTCGTTTGAACGATCCTAACCTCACTAGTTGGATTCTTTACTTGATGCGACCGTTTTTACTTCTTTTCAAGAAGTAAATTTGAGCATATCAAATTTTGGCGCCGATGCCGAGGAAAGTGGCTTTTAGATTAACTTTAAGCTTATAACCGAGGTTTAGTCAACATTTTCGTAATTTTACAACGAACTTAAGTTAAGGGTGTTGATGTACCATGGTTTCACGGTACTTTCAATTACTTTTCTTTAATTTTAGTGTGTGTCTAAAGCCTTATTGTATTGATTTTTTATGTAAGTTTCTCTTTATTTGTAGAAAATTTATCCAAAGGAGAACGCGGAGGATTGGAGCAGAAATTGCAGAAGTGACCACCTACTGGGCCCATGACGGTCCGTCGTGACTGTGATGGTCCATAGGTGGCACCGTAGTGAGATGAAAATGGCTGCTGAAGGAAGTTTGGGAAGTCTGACCATGTGTGGGACTACGAAATCTCATGACGGACCGTCATAGCCACGACGGTCCATCCTGCATATTTGTCGTGGTTGTTAGATAGTAGTTACAGTACCCAGTTTCAAGAAGTATCTAAGTGTTGTGGAACGGAACCCCTCGACGGACCGTTGTGCTTGCAACGGTCCATCATATTTGTCCGTCGAGGATAAAAGAGAGTTAATGAAGAAAGAAGCAGAAAATTATGCCAGGTTCAAAATGACAGAGCCCACGATGGTCCGTCGTGTCCATGACGGTCCGTCGTAGGTATCGTCGATTCAGACGAGTTTTGGACAGATTTTTCTTAAATAGATTCCTTATTTTATTAGGTGTTATTTTATTATAAATATTTCAAAAAACCTCGTTTTTGGGGTTAGACTTTTGGATATTTTTTAGTTCTCTTGTTTAATTATTGGACTCTTGATTTTGGTATTTGATCATACTTTTCTAGAATCAATTGTTGATGTTTTTTGTGAATTATTCAAGTGAATTTCTAGATTTTCTTCATTCTCATAAAAGTAGGTTCATGAATTCTTATATTATCAATAGTAATTGTGTGATTATTAGCATGGATAACTAAACTCCATAACTAGGGTTGTGGGAACCATGGGTAAATAACAAAGTTAAATCTAGCTAAAATAACAACTTTATAATAGTGTCTTGCATGTATTGATAATTTTTTGCTTAGAAGTCTTTTTAGCATATGGCCAACGTTAGAAATTGCCTTATTGTTACTTGTCTGACTAAGGAGGTAGATAATACGAAAATAGTATAATATCTAATAGGATAGTGTCGGTTGGTACGAGTTAACAACTTAGTCAAATATCGAATACGATGGTTAATATGAGGTAAACATAAGGTTTAGTAAAGTAACACACGTAGCCGGATCAAGGTATGAAGTGAAATTCTCTAGATGCCTGACCAAGGATTAAGAGATACGTAACTTAACAATTTGCATGCAAGATACTAGGAAAGTATTGTTATAGCTAGAATTACCGAGTTAGGAGCCTGTGGGGAACACTTACACTCTAGTTAGTCTCATTACTTGATTTAACTCCAATACCTGAACCTGTCACTTGTTTACTTTTTTTTAAAATAATTGATTTTATTGATCAAAACCCCCTTTAGTTATTTGTTTTCGGAAATAATTGACAAAATAGAAGTAATAACAAAATAAAGTTAAGTCTGAAACATTTTCCTTATGGGAACGATCCCAACCTCACTAGTTGGGTTCTTTACTTGATGCGACCGCTTTAACTTCTTTTCGAGAAGTAAATTGAGCGTGTCACACTATCAGATTATCCGTAACCTCGTTTGAGTGTTAGAGTGAGGACATGCAGTGGGTGCATCTCTATGTCATGATTAGAGAAAACATTCAACATGCATTATACCTATTCGTGCTAGCATTTTCTTAAAACGGCATACTATTAGAGTTTAGGCATCATGCTACATTCTTCACTTTCATACTTTGTACAACTTACGACAGATGCCGGCTAAACAGTAAAGTAATCAGTCTCTTGGGGCAAAAGAACAAAGTCAAGAAAACCACCAAGATAGGATCGTGAGTTGGGCTACTTAGACTTCGACGTACCACTCACTTTCCATTTACCCACCCCAAACAAAAAAACATGCAATTGTCCCCAATTCATAAGAAATATAAAGATAGCGTAGTAGGTGAAGCAAACCTGAGGCGCATAGCACCGAAGATCAATAAGCATGCAGGTCCAGTTTTCTAGAACTTGCACCCTCAGTAGTGCCCACAGCAGTCTCTACACCCTAAGTGGTGCTCCTCTCAATAACCTCCACTCTTGAGATAGATGCCCCAGTAGTTGACTCTCGGTCCACATCTGCAGGTCTCTTCATTAATCAACGAGGCTCTTCTTTCCTCATCAAGATCTATCTTCTCTTTCTTCCTCGAACGAGCCTCATCTCCCTCAGATGTACATCTAGAACTGTGCCACTTTACACGGTCACGTGGATCAAGTGGTGCAATAGGGGTAATGAAAAGTGCAGCAAACATTGTATCGTCCTCTGTCTCAACTTGTGCAGTCTCAGGCTCGGGTCCCCTCCTATCCAGTATGTTTTCCATATCTGCCCGTAGACTAGCTACAACCTCTAGAAGAATAGTAAGCTCAATGGTGGGGCTGGGAATGCTAGAACTCGTAACTCGAATTCCTCAAGGCGCTAGTGGACCGTCTGAATCTTCAGCTTTGTCTGCTGAGCCACCTTCTTTTCAATTGGATCCTCACCCTCGACAGCGGAATTATATGTCATAGGCTGGATATGCTGCAAAAAGGCAACCATCTGGGCCTCTAGCTTTGCACCCTAGCAATCGGGACCAGAGCTGCTGATGGTGGTGTAGACCTTGAGGAACTAGGTGCCCTACTAGTGCCAGGGACAGACTCGGTCGGGGTGGTATTGATAAGCTATGAAGTTGAAGGATGATCCCCTTAGTCTTGGTCTACCGTATCCACCAAGTTCTCCCTCAGCGTCTGCAAAACAACTTTGGGCCCTCGCCGTGGTGCCGCCATGTTGGTCTCATCCTTGATGAGTCCGATATCCATAATTCCGATTGGAGTACGAAGGACGTCACATTGCAAGAGGGGCACTCCAGCATCCCTGCATAAGTGGAAAATCATACAGGCGAACGGGTACGTGATACAGGTCTTAAAGGCCCTCTCATGTATCACGGAGATCAACAACCTCGCGAAGTCGATTTCCATCCCGGCTACTAGAACTGATACAAAGACCGCTATATCCAATGTACTATTATATACAGCCGAGTGGGATAGGCGGTGGCGTCCTAACAACTAGAACAATTTGGATGCAAAAGTGAGGTTAGCCTTCTTGATAAGGCCTCTAGGGTCCAACACCAAGTCTTCTCCCTCAACGTCAATAGAGAGTTGTTGTGCCATAAACCTCTTACTTGACTCTCTTTGATATCTGTGCCGCTAAAATTAGCAATTGTTGACCACGTACCACCTGTAGTCAAACTCTGGGGTGAGGGGAACCCTGCGGCATCAGTGGACCCACCGTACAGGAAGCGGCGGATGGAAGTACAAGAAATGTCCATCCGGCAGCCTCAAACTTGAACATCTGTGAGTAGGATGTGTTTGGTGGGGTTTGAACACCTGTCCAAAGTACCATTTAGAGTCTCTACATAAGAGGCTTAGAACTCTCGCATTATCTCGTCACTGTACGACCCACACTCCTAGCCATCCACTCGAGCCGGTGGCAGGTAAAAAACATGCACCGCAAGGACTGTTTGTAGGCTCCCTATAAGAACTCGTTGTTCGCCTGTCACCATCTGAGTCATCACCCCCTTATCATTCAGCAACTTAGCATCCCTGTAGACCTAGTACTAGCCATCTACGCACCACCGGTTGGGATCAGCATCACATGAGACTTAGAACCGAATTTACACAGATTTCACCCCCAATCCATTCACTTTATATCATTTTAAGGGATGTATAACCCAATTTTAACAAACTATAATGATAATTTGTCCCTAAGTCAAGACTCACATAAAACTTATTTGTTTCTAAAAGCAAATGAACGGGAATTCATTAAGCAAAGGTAAATGAAATACCTGTAAATTGTAGTGGAGTTAAGAGTGAGTGATATTGAAACAACTAACCTACATCCCGCCTACGAACACCGAGCGGAGAAACGATAGAGTCTATAGTAGAAAACTGGGGAGGTTAGGGTATTGGGATGCTGCGTGTTTGGGAGGTGTGGTGAGTTTGAGGAAAATGGAAGGGCTTTAATATGGGAGTTAATGGAGGAATGATGGAATAAGGTGAGGGAAACAGTTGGTATTGAATTTGGAAAGGTGCGAGAGGGTAACTAAATAGATATATGTTAATATAGTCGGTCGGGTCGGGTCGAGTCGGGTACTGGTTTTTGTGAACTGATGGTACCCTATCGGCGGTCTGTAAGTCAATCGAGAGACCATTGACTGGACCTTCGATTGTTCACAGAAGTAGACAAAATTTTAAGATATATATGTGATCTACGAACACCATTGAAGGTCCGTCAATTGAACGATGGTCCGTCGATTGGTCCGTAGACTCTGTGCAGTAGACCAATTTCTACAGAATTATTGTGGTTTGGTCCTTGCACATTGAGCACCCATTAAGCCATTATTTTTGTGTTTTTTGGAAATTTTTTATGCACGGACCCTAAACAACTCTCTAGCTTACAAACTAAAAAATTAAGTCATGAAATTGAGTAAAACAAAACGAAACAAAAGAATACAAATATTCCTACAAAAAAAACTATTGTTGGCTAGAGGATACACATTAGGTTGCATTATAAGAAGCGCTTGATTTAACATTGTAGCACGCCGTAAGATTCTTGATTACTTAGACTTCATCAAGGCAATATACTTCAACCACTTCATGGACACTCTCCGCATGCCCTCGATAGATCTTGATTCTTTGCCCATTTACTGTGAACATTGCACCCTCCATGTTCTCCAACTCAACCACCCATGTGGGAACACTTTATTGATCAAGAATGGTCAAGTCCATTTGGACTTGAGTTTGCTTGGAAACAAGTGCAGCCTAGAGTTAAATAGAAGCACCAAGTCCCCAACCGCAAATTTGTGCTTCTCAGTCTTTTGGTCATGGTACTTCTTCATCTTCTATTTGTAGATGGGTGAACTTTCATATGTCTCATCAAGCTCATTCAACCCGTTAAGTCTTTGTTCCACTGCTTCATTCCAATCTATCTTTAGTTTCTTTATCTCCCACATGTCCCTATGCTCTAACTCAACCGACAACTGACATGCCTTCCCATATACAAGTTTGTATGCAGACATACCTATGGGGGTCTTGTATGCAGTCCGGTAAGCCCAAAGAGCATCATCAAGCCTCCTTGACTAATTCGTTCTATTAGCATTCACCGTTTTCGACAGGATCTGCTTGATTTCTTTGTTGGACACCTCAACTTGACCACTAGTTTGTAGATAGTACGGAGTGGATACATTGTGGAGACTTCCATATTTCTCCATAGACCTTTGAACAACTTGTTTCAAAATTGGGATCCCTCATCACTAATAATGGCCCTAGGTGTGCCAAATCTGGAGAAGATGTTCTTTTTCAAGAATGTTGTTCCACTCTTCTCTTCATTGTTGGCAAGTTCTATGGCTTCTCTTCAGATGGGACTATATCACTAGCAAAATAATTCGCAAAATCGGTGAATCATGGAATAAAGTCATGAGAAGCGGCCAATACATGCTCATAAGGGAAGGTATCATCAATTTCAGCCTTCTCACCCAATTCTCGCATAGCTTTATCCTCTAATTTGGACAAGTGATCTGTAACTTGATTTTCAGTCCCTTTTCTATCTTTGACCTCAAAATCAAACTCTTGCAATAGTAGCACCCATCTAATCAACTTTGCTTTCGCATCTTTCTATGACATCAAATACTTCAAAGCGGAGTGGTCAGTATGAACTATAACTCTCGTTCCAAGCAAATAGGATTGAATTTTTTCAAAACCAAATACCACAGCAAAAAGCTCTTGTTCAGTCAGAGTGTAGTTTTGTTGTGCTTCATTTAGGAACATACTAGCATAATAGGTGGGGTGAAGGATTTTATCCCTTCTTTGTCCCAACACCACACCAAGAGCAACCCCGATAGCATCACACATCACCTCCAATAGTTTACTCCAATCTTGGGAAATAATTATGGCCGCAGACACCAACTTCTCCTTCAACTCTCCAAATGCCTTCAGACAGGTTTCATCAAAATAGAATTTACATTACTTCTCAAGTAACTTGCACAGAGGATGTGCATTTTTTGAGAAATCCTTAATAAGCCTCCAGAAGAAGCCCACATGCCCAAGAAAACTTCTCACACCTCTTACAGAGATGGGTGGAGGAAGTCTCTCTATAACCTTAACTTTTGCTCGATCAACCTTTATCCCCTTTCTCTGAGATGAGATGGCCCAATACAATACCCTCTTTCACCATGAACTGACATTTTTCCTAGTTTAGCACAAGGTTGCTATCTTCACATCTTTTGAGAACCTAGACCAAGTGACTCAAACAACGATCAAAAGAGCCGCCAACAACTCAAAAGTCATCCATAAACACCTCAGTAGTGTACCAAACCATATCGCAGAATATCGACATCATACATATATGAAAAGTAGCTGGTGCGTTACACAACCCAAAAGGAATCCTCTTGAACGCAAATGTCCTATAAGGGCAATTAAAGGTGGTTTTCTTTTGATCCTCCAGTGCAATAGAGATTTGATTGTAACCCAAATAACCTTCAAGAAAATAGTACCATTTTTTTTCTTGCAAATCTATCTAACATCTGATCCATGACGGGCATAGGGAAATGGTCCTTTCAGTCCATGCATTTAACTTCCGGTAATCCATACACACTCTCCATCCGGTCATTGGCCTCATTAGAACAAGCTCATTTTTCTCATTAGGAACCACTGTCATTCCCCCTTTTTTGGGCATACCCAACTACTATCTGCGATAGGATATATGAATCCGACATCCAACTACTTAATAATCTCCTTCTTAATTACCTCTTCCATAGGTGTGTCACGCCCCTTTTTTTTTCTCAAATCTCAATATTTTTTATTTTTTATTTGTTTTGAATTTTTTTTAAAGAAAAAAGAGTTTTTCTAATTAAAGTGACATTTTGAAAAGGGATAATTACTATTCAGAGTCCACTTGGAATTGAGTTTTGGTGTTCCAAGTCACCTTATTTAAATCGCAAATCAAAAAGAAATTTTACTCTATCTTTTATTGGTCTGCAAACTAGAAATTCGGGTAAGGAATTCTGTTGACCGAGGGGAAGGTGTTAGGCACCCCTCGAATCCCGTGGTTCTAGCACGGTCGCTTTATTAACTTTGATATGACTTGACTTAATGTTGGATATTATATTATTTAAACTTAATAATAAATTTTTACTTACCCAAATTATTGTTTAACTTATTTGAAACTGACTAATTTATTTGAAATGATCTTATTTTATTTTTTATGCATACGTCCATTAATTTTAAACTTGAAAAATCCGTTTATTTTAATTTATTTTTATTAACATTTGTGTGTGTGTGCTTATATTAATTGAATGTATATAAATGTCTAATATTTTGAAAGAAGAATTTATATAGGAAAGAGATTTTAGTGTTTGAGTAATTTTAGGATTTTTTTTTTTTGTTACATTTTTAAACAAGAGGTAAAATTTTAAGATATTTACTATTAATTTTACAAAGAAAAATTTTAATTTTTTTTTAATGCTGCACGTTCTTTTAATTATCTATGGTATTTTTTTATTTTTTTTATTTTATAACGAAGTAATAATTTTTTAGTTTTGGTATTTTTTTTATTTTTTGTTTTATAATAAAGTAATAATTTTTTACTTTTGGTTGACATTCTCTTAAACACACTTTTTATCCTTTTTTTTTAACTTTATTTTTATAAAAAAACTTGCGTTTTTGTTAACTTTTTTGTTATTATTTTATTTCTATTTTCCTTTTTTTTTAATTAACTTTCTATTTTATTAATTTTTTTTATTTTTTTATAAAATTTGTCTTCTTCTCCTTTTTAATTTTTTTTTAAATTTTGTTACTCTTTTTTTTTTACGTTCTTTTTTTTCATTCTTTTTTTTTAAAAATTTCTTGTTCTATATATTTTATTATTATTTTTGCTTCTCTTCTTTTTCTTTTTTTTTTCATTTTTCACGTTTTTTTTTCTATTGTTTTCTGCTTTTTTTATATATATAAAAAAAATTCTGTTATTTCTTTTATCTTATTTTTAATGTCAGTCTTCTTTGTTTGTTTTTTTTTATTCTTGGTTTTTCTTTTTGTTACTTCCTTTTTTTATTTTACGATTTTTTTTTAGTTTCTACTTTTTATTTTATTAGTTTTATATTTTTATTTTTATTTTCATTCTCCTTTCCTCCTCTTCTTTTTTTTTTCTTTTTTTTTTATTTTCTGTTTCTGTTTTTTTTTCAAATTCTATTATTTTTTTTTATGCTCTCTTCTTTTGTTTTTTTTAATTCTTATGGGTTTTTTGTTTTTTTATTACTCTTTCTCATTATTTTTAATTTTAGTTATGACTCTGAATAATATTTATATTTTCTCTCAATGATAAATTTTAATAATTCGAATTAGATAACAGTCTTTATACTTATTTTAAAGATAATTTTTTAATTCAAATACCGTGTTAAAAAATGGAAATATATTACACATAAGTTTTTTTAAATTACTTAATCAATTGAAAATTTTAGTTTACATCCTAATCTAACAAGTTTATAAATTTTATTTATTTATTTTTTAGTGAAAAATTAGGCTCCAGAAAAACATTAGCTATTAAATATCACAAAATAAATTCTAATATAAATTGCATCTAAAAAAAATAACAGACACTAATAATAATGCAAAAAAAATGTATGATACATCTTTTACTTTATATTATTTTTGTTAGAAAGAAACATTTTCTTTTTGTTTCGTTTTTCAGATCGAGAAAAAAAATAATAAAAAAAATCTTAACATGCATCACATATTGATATTGCATAATAATAAAATACGATTCAAAGAACTTCATATTATTAGATTCAAATTTTCATACAACATTACATTTAAATAATGCGAGAGTTTAGAATTACCTCGCTGCGAAGATGGATATCACGAAAAATAACTTCTATGATCTATTGATTTGAGCCACGAATTTTAGAACCACGACAAAAAAAACTCTAACTCAGACCTAATTCTCAAAAGAATGACTCATTTTTCTTCTCTTTGTGTTTGCTCTATATATTTCTCTCTATATTTCTCTGTATTTGTCCCCTCTCTGTATTTTTACATCTCTCTGTATCTGTGTAGCTGTGTATCTTTTCCTCCTCTTTTTACATCTCTCTCCATTTCTTCTTCTCAACTGAACGTGTTTTTTTATAATAATTTTGGTTGAGAGTTTGGTGCTAATTAAAAGGAAAGTAATAGAGTTGGATTAAGATTTAATTTGAAATATTGTTGAGGGAATTGGGGTTGAGATAATGACATAAAATAAATAAATAATAATAATAGAAAATTAACAAAATAAAAAAATAAAAAAATATGTAAAATAAACGTCCAAATGAGAAAGAGAAAAAAAATAAAAAATAAAAATAAATGGGATGAGATTTTTTAGCAAAATAAGTTAGGAAGTTGGGAATAATTAGGATAAAGAGAAGGTATTTTGAATATTTAGGACTCCCCTTTTTTCTTCCTCTACCATTATTTTTAAACTAATTAAAAGTTGAAGATTTAAAATAAATACCATAAATTCATAATTTTTATTATTAAAGTAATTTACACAAGTTATTTATTTTTTATTTATTTTAAATATAACCTTTTTAAGAAATTGGTGTTAAATCTTTATATTTTGGTAAAAAAAATTAGGTGTTCACAGTATGCCCCTCTTTGCTTGAAAACATGAAGAGTTTTCATGCAAAGACGTGAACATTGTGACTAATTTTTACTGAAATATTTACGTGAAAAATTTATAGTAGAGAAAAGGTTTGATTGTGTCCTAACTTTTAAAAATTACCTATCCTATGTTGAGATGATAAGGAGTCAGGCGTAGTTACAATGAATTAGATAGTCGAGTGAGGTTTTGTCGAGATTCCGGTTCGTAGCTCCAGCTATTACATAAAAAAAATGCAGAAGTAAAGATATGAAATCCTATCTACTCCGATAGTGCTAAGTCTTCATTTTGGATTCTCAGATATCGCTTCACCCTCTTTCGGTAGGTTCATCGATTCCGAACTTTGCCCTGGACTTCTGAGTTTAAGACTTGAAACTTCATGACTTGACTTCAGCTACTAACGTTCTTCCGCATGATATTCTTGAAAACTTATTTTCTTGAAAGGATGAATTCTTTTATTTTTGAACTGCAAATTTGTGTACTATGTAGAAACTTGCACACAAAACAAAATTTTCTGCCTAGTTTGCACTAGAAAATTTTGTGAGTTATTTATGAAAGCTATAAAAGTCTATACTAATAATAATAATAATATTTTTGCAGCCTATTACAAAATGTAAAAATAAATAAGACAAAAGGAAGTTTTGTAACCAAATTGCAATCAGGGGTTATTGTGCCCTGTGAAGACATGAAAAATAAAATAGGGGTTATTGTGCCCTATATGCAACCCAGAGGTTATTGTGCCCTGTGAAGTCATAAAAAATAAAATAGGGGTTATTGTGCCCTATATGCAACTAGAGGTTATTGTGCCCTCTGAAGAAAAAAAATGATTGGGTTATTGTGCCCTATATGCAACTAGGGGTTATTGTGCCCTGTAAAGACATAAAAAATTAATAGGGGTTATTGTGCCCTATATGCAACCAGGGGTTATTGTGCCCTGTGAAGAAAAATGATAGGGGTTATTGTGCCCTATATGCAATCCTGGGGTTATTGTGCCCTGTGAAGACATAAAAAATAGGATAGGGGTTATTGTGCCCTATATGCAACTAGGGGTTATTGTGCCCTGTGAAGTCTTAAAAATGATGATAGGGGTTATTGTGCCCTATATGCAATCCAGGGGTTATTGTTCCATCTGAAGACATTAAAAAATAAAATAGGGGTTATTGTGCCCGATATGCAACCAGGGGTTTTTGTGCCCCGTGAAGAAAAAAAAACTATAGGGGTTATTGTGCTCTATATGCAACCAGGGGTTATTGTGCCCTGTGAAGACATAAAAAATGATAGGGGTTATTGTGCCCTATATGCAATCGAGGGGTTATTGTGCCCTGTGAAGACATGAAAAATAGGATAGGGGTTATGGCGCCCTTTATGCAACCAGGGGTTATTGTGCCCTGTGAAGACATGAAAAATAGGATAGGGTTTATTGTGCCCAGAGATTATTGTGCCACGTGAAGACATAAAAAAATGATAGGGGTTATTGTGCGCTATATGCAATCCAGGGGTTATTGTGCCCTGTGAAGACATGAAAAAAAAATGATAGGGGTTATTGTGCCCTATATGCAATCCAGGGTTTATTGTGCTCTGTGAAGACATGAAAAAAATGATAGGGGTTAGTGTGCCCTATATGCAATCTAGGGGTTATTGTGCCCTGTGAAGACATGAAAAATAAGATAGGGGTTATTGTGCCCTATATGCAAACAGGGGTTATGGTATCCTGTGAAGACATAAAAATGATAGGGGTTATTGTGCCCTATATGCAACCAGGGGTTATTGTATCCTGTGAAGACATAAAAATGATAGGGGTTATTGTGCCCTATATGCAATCCAGGGGTTATTGTGCCCTGTGAAGACATGAAAAATAGGATAGGGGTTATTGTGCCCTATATGCAACCAGGGATTATTGTGCCCTGTGAAGACAAAAAAATGATAGGGGTTATTGTGCCCTATATGCAATCCAGGGGTTATTGTGCCCTGTGAAGACAAAAAAAAATGATAGGGGTTATTGTGCCCTATATGCAATCCAGGGGTTATTGTGCCCTGTGAAGACATTAAAAAAATGATAGGGGTTATTGTGCCCTATATGCAATCAAGGGGTTATTGTGCCCTGTGAAGATATGAAAAATAGGATAGGGGTTATTGTTCCCTATATGCAACGAGGGGTTTTTGTGCTCTCTGAAGACATGAAAATATAGGATAGGGGTTATTGTGCCCTATATGCAACCAAGGGTTATTGTGCCTTGTGAAAATATGAAAAATAGGATAGGGGTTATTTTACTTATATTATTATTTTTTAATATTATTTTATTTTATTTTTATTAGTACATTGACCAATTTAAAAATAAAATAAAATGTTCCAGATTTTATTAAGAAAACAAATAATCTTTTTTATTGTTTTTTTTTTGCATATTATATGAGAGACAAGGATTTAAAAACTTACCATCGTGGCGTTGTCTCTAGCAAATTACTTGCATGATTTGTCTTTATAGCTCTTTCAGCCTATAACTTTATTTCTATCTTTATTGTGCTCATGTCAAGATGGAATGTCATCATTTGATATATGGTGTCATTCGTGATTTTTTACCAAGTAGACATTCTTATCTTTTTATTGTCGTCTTATGATTCTCGTGAGAGTTTTCACTCATAAGACCCTTTCTACTATAGGCTACAATGTCATGCAACCCTTGGAGATTTGAAATAGCATGATCATTATTTTATTGAGTAATTAGACCGAACCTCAATGAAGGGCTGCCTACGTATCCTCTTAGGAATCAGGTCGAACGTAGTTCAATAAAAAAAATTTGATTTAATTTTATAAATATAATAAAAAAATTAGAAAAATATTTAGTTCATGTTTGATAATGCCTTGACTTTAGTTGGTACCAACAATTAGTATTATGCATATGAACTATATTCAACTACTTTCAAATAAGTTTGAGGTCAACTTTGAGTAATTTATATAGTTTCAAATTGTATCTCAAATATTCTTAAATAATTACAAGATCAATTTATCTTGCCAAAATTAAGGGATAGAATTATTCGTATCCTCATGTTTCAAATGGACTCTCAATATATGAAAGTCCTACTTCACACAATATAATAATTTAGATCGCAGGACATTTTTGAAAGTCACTCACACTCAGAAAGATATTCAATGCATGAGATTAAGATATCATATGCTTGGCCCTCATGTAAGCATCCACTAACATGAGAACATACAAAAATGAGATCAAATAGGACTTGTCATTGCCTTGTAATGTAGTCTTAGGGAAAGGTAGGATATTCATTTGGGATAAAGTGACTAAATCCTCCTTAGAATTTGCACGATGCTTTTGATATTTTTTTTCATTTTTGCGTTTGACCTTTGTTTTCTTGTAAGGTCTTTTTCATTTTTTTTCTCTTTATTTTTTTGATATCATCTCCTTTTTGTTGGAGATTTTTTTTTCATTTTTCATTCTATCTTCTTTTTTTTTTTGACATATTTGGTCTTTTTCACATTGTTACCCAACTTAGGTCTTTGATGTTATGTAGATATTTCATTGTGCGCTCAAGGAGGTGAGATAAAGGTATTAGTGCAATTATACACTCAAAAGTTATATGCTAAGATGCGGTTATTCAAATAAAAAGCTTTTAGGGTCAAAATGGGAGTTCTGTGGATAACATGTCATTCGGTAGGCTTGAAAGATACAATCGATTCAAAGAAAGCCTATAATCCTTTCTCAAGTTAAATGTTGCTCAAAATTTCGTCTCAACCAATATTCGGGCCAAGTTCTAGATCAGCAAAATCATGTCTTTGAATTTTACGTCTAAAGCTCACCACACAATGCATTTGAAACAATGAGGTCAAATTTATTTTATCCATAATTTTAAACAAGATAATTTCTCAAATATGACATAAATATATTGAGAGATGCCAATAGAAGTCTATAGATCACAACAAAGTTGATTTGTCTTACCAAATAGTTTAACACTTTATTTTTTTTTCTTATGCATAATCCTAAGCATATTGTTACCAACCAAGTCAAAGAAAAATCTATATATATTTTTTTCCCCCAGTTTATGTGACTACGATTTTTATTTTTTTCCTCGGTTTGACCGAACCTCACAATAAGGTTGCCTACGTATCTTGTTAAAACAAGAATCAGGTCTAACGTAGTTCCAAAATATAAGTAAAAATATGTTTTTTCTTAAGGACAAATTCCTTTTTCATATATACATATATTATTTCTTTTTTAAATTATTAAATAATAATTAAGATATTTTTTTAATTTTATAATTTTTAAATAAGGATCACCGAACCCAAGGAAGGTTGCCTACGTATCTCATCAAGGTGGGAAGTGCGTAGTTCGTTCAGATTGAAGTCTAAAATAATTTTTGTTAGAAATTTTTTGACAAATGCAACTCTTTTCTTCGTTTAACGTGATATAAGATAACTTTTAAAATTTCTTATATGTACAATTTAAAAGACATATATACATATATTATTAATATTATTATATTTATTATTTATGTATTATTTTAATAAAAGTGAAAAATAAAATTGAGGATTAGGTGTGTATGTATATATATGTGTATTAATTTGTTTATTTTGAATCATTGGTTGAATATGGGTAGAAAATAGATATTTATTTCTTTAGTCGATTATCCTAAAGCCGGTCAACATTTTGTTATAGTCTTCACATGATGCAACAAGTAGCACAAAAATGCACATTATGGTCTCACGAATAAATATCTGTCCTAATCAAATTGGGCCCCTATGCTAAATTGCGCTAAGTTACATGCACACAATGCAAATAAATCGGAACCTAGTAAGGATATCATGTCTGAAAGTTTCAATTCTACTAAGGAAAAATATCTATACTGACTGTAAAACGAGCGGACAACTCGATCAGGGAGTAGCAACGTACCAGTAGCAGCGCTTTCCGGCTTTGTGCATGGGTGTTCCCTATCCTAAAATGGTGTGACTGCATATCCTTCACCATGGACCGAAGATCCACTGGCTATCTTGACAGAAGTGGGGCATAGTTGCAATTCCCATCATATATTTATTGAAGACTCCGAATGGTTCGGGAGAGAAGAAATTCAAATATTATTAAAATATTAAATAAATAAACAATTAGCATATTAAGTTAAAATAAATACAATATCCAAAAAGTGTAAATATATAAGTCATAGTCATACATAAATTAATATTTAAAGCTCGAATTCTAGTTAATCCCCAGCGGAGTCGCCATCTGTCACGCCCCTTTTTTTTTCTCAAATCTCAAAATTTTTTATTTTTTATTTGTTTTGAATTTTTTTTAAAGAAAAAAGAGTTTTTCCAATTAAAGTGACATTTTGAAAAGGGATAATTACTATTCAGAGTTGCCACTTGGAATTGAGTTTTGGTGTTCCAAGTCACGTTATTTAAATTCCTAATCAAAAAGAAATTTGACTCTATCTTTTATTGGTCTGCAAACTAAAAATTCGGGTAAGGAATTCTGTTGACCGAGGGGAAGGTGTTAGGCACCCCTCGAATCCCGTGGTTCTAGCACGGTCGCTTTATTAACTTTGATATGACTTGACTTAATTTTGGATATTATATTATTTAAACTTAATAATAAATTTTTATTTACCCAAATTATTGTTTAACTTATTTGAAACTGACTAATTTATTTGAAATGATCTTATTTTATTTTTTATGCATACGTCCATTAATGTTCAACTTGAAAAATCAGTTTATTTTAATTTATTTTTATTAACATTTGTGTGTATTTGTGTGTGTGTGTTTATATTAATTGAATGTATATAAATGTCTAATATTTTGAAAGTAGAATTTATATAGGAAAGAGATTTTAGTGTTTGAGTAATTTTAGGATTATTTTTTTTAGTTACATTTTTAAACAAGAGGTAAAATTTTCTAAGAGATTTACTATTAATTTTACAAAGAAAAATTTTAATTTTTTTAATGCTGCACGTTCTTTTTATTATCTTTGGTATTTTTTTTTATTCTATTTTATAACAAAGTAATAATTTTTTACTTTTGGTATTTTTTTTTTATTTTATAATAAAGTAATGATTTTTTTACTTTTGGTTGACATTCTCTTAAACTCACTTTTTGTCTTCTTTTTTTTAACTTTATTTTTATAAAAAAACTTACGTTTTTGTTAACTTTTTTGATATTATTTTATTTCTATTTTCCTTTTTTTTTTAAATTAACTTTCTGTTTTATTATTTTTTTTATTTTATTTATAAAATTTGTCTTCTTCTACTTTTTTTTTTTATAAATTTTGTTACTCTTTTTTTTTTACGTTCTTTTTTTTCATTCTTTTTTTTTAAATTTCTTGTTCTATATATTTTTTTTTTGCTTCTCTTCCTGCTTTTTTTTCATTTTTCATGTTTTTTTTTCTATTATTTTCTGTTTCTTTTTTTATATATATAAAAAATTTCTGTTATTTTTTTTAGTTTATTTTTTAATGCTGTCTTCTTTTGTTTTTTTTTATTCTTGTGGTTTTTCTTTTTTGTTACTTCCTTTTTTTATTTTACGATTTTTTTTTTTTTAGTTTATACTTTTTATTTTATTAGTTTTTATTTTTATTTTTATATTCATTCTCCTTTCCTCCTCTTCTTTTTTTTTTTATTTTTTTTTTTATTTTTTATTTTCTGTTTCTGTTTTTTTTTTCAAATTCTATTTTTTTTTATGCTTTCTTCTTTTGTTTTTTTTTAATTCTTATAGGTTTTTTGTTTTTTTTGTCACGACCCAAAACCGAGCCGCGACTGGCTTCCACATTTACCCTCCTATGTGAGCAAACCAACCAATCTAAACCTTATCATTTCGACATATATCAACAGAAAATAATGCGGAAGACTTAAACTCATTAATAAAAACCAACTCAATAACTATTATTCCCCAAAATCTGGAAGTCATCATCACAAGAACATCTATGATCAAATTACTAACTAAAAATGTCTAAGAAGCTAAAAATACATAAGAAGCTAGTCCATGCCGGAAGTTCAAGGCATCAAGACTTGAAGAAGAAGATCCAGTCCAAGCTAGAAGCATTAGCTCACCCTGAATTTCCGATGTAGTAAAGACTGGCTTGAATTACTGTTGAGTCGAAGATGACGGCACGTTTGCTGCACTCCACAAATAACAAAGGAAAACATAAAAGTAGGGATCAGTACAAAACACGGGTACTGAGTAGATATCATCGGCCAACTCAAAATAGAAAATAGTATATATATGAGATAACATCATAAATCAACTAATATCCTTAGCATGCAGCATTTACAATTACCATAACCCTTGGTCACAACACCAAGCACATCAATGAGGACTCACGCCTCCTCATCATACTCATTTGGGAATTAAGTTCATTAGATTGAATTCATTAACATATTTCAAGATTCATTATCTTTATTCCCCTCGTGTCGGTACGTGACACTCCGCTCCTCATACTATCCTGGTGCCGGAACGTGGCACTCCGATCCTCATATACTATCCTGGTACCGGAACGTGGCACCCGATCCATATACTATACTGGTGTCGGAACGTGACACTCCGATCCTCATTCTATCCTGGTACCGGAACGTGGCACCCGATCCTCTATTTCTATCCTAGTACCGGAACGTGTCACCCGATCCTCTATTTCTATCCTGGTACCGGAACGTGGCACCCGATCCCCTAATCCCACCACTTTCGTCATCAAGCCTTCTTTTATACCAAGGCATCATCATTAACAAAGTAGATTAGGGTTTCTTTTCAAGATTTGGGATTCATAGCTTCATCATGCTTATTTATTCACAATTACATAATCATATTCATGCAAGCATACAATTAAGCATATAGAGGAGTTTACAATACTATCAATACATATCATTCGCTATTAAGAGTTTACTACGAATATCGTAAAAACCATAACCTACCTCCACCGAAGACTAGTGATCAAGCAAGAAATTCCCAAACTTCGTGTTTTCCTCTTCTCTCGATCGTTTCTCTCTCTCCCTTCTTGTTCTTTCTATTTTCTTTACTCAAACCCTCTTTCTTTTACCCTAATTAATATATAATTAAGAATGAAAGATGGTAATAATGACCCACTAATTAACTTAAAGTTACCTCTTTTAACCCCCAAGTAATTAGACTTACAATCCTTAACCCTCTAACTTTATAATTAAAGTAGGAATAGTCCACAACGTCCCTTAAAACGTGTAAAGAAATCCGACTCCACCTGGGATTACGCAACCTGTGATGGTCCGTCGTGCCTGCGACGGTCCGTCACACAGGTTCGTCATGGACTAAATTTTCTTAAAGAGTCTGTGACGGCCCGTCGTGCCTACGACGTCCGTCCTGCACTTCCGTCACGATGATCAGAGAATCGTTCCCTGTACCAACTTTTCAAGAGTTGAAGTGTTTTGAAACGAGAGCTCACGATGGCCCGTCACGCCTGTGACGGTCCGTCCTGCCATTTCGTCACGAAGTTCAGAGATTCGATTTTCAGTACCCAATTTCAGAATTTCTAAGTGTTTTGGAACGAGACACCCTCGACGGTCCGTCGTGGTATCCGCCGTTCCAGCCAGTTTTTCCAGAATTAAAATCTGCTGCTCAAAACGACTAAACAGGTCGTTACAATAGATACCAATTTACCCATCGTTCGTCCTCGAACGATCACAAGAAGAAAAACAAGGGCGAGAAGGAGTACCTGAATCTTTAAACAGATGTGGGTATCTTTCTTGCATATCTGCCTCCTTCTCCCAAGTGGCTTCTTCAACCGGTCGATTCTTCCATTGCACCTTGATGGATGCAATCTCCCTTGACCTGAACTTGCGAACTTCTCTATGTAAAATAGCAACAGGCTCCTCCTCATAAGACAAATTCTCATCAAGCAAAACTGAATCCCAACGGATAATGTAGTTTCCATCCCCATGGTATCTTTTCAACATCGACACATGGAATACCGGATGTACTCCGGACAGCCCTGGAGGCAAGGCTAACTCATAAGCCACCTCCCCTACTCGCTTAAGTACTTCAAAGGGACCAATGTACCTTGAGCTTAACTTGCCTCTTTTACCAAACCGCATCACCCCTTTCATTGGCGAAACTTTCAACAAGACTTGTTCACCCTCCATGAACTCTAAGTCTCTAACCTTTCGATCTGCATATTCTTTTTGCCTACTTTGCGCCGCTAGAAGCTTTTCTTGAATAGATTTCACTTTCTCTATCGAATCCCTCAGAAGGTCAGTACCCCAAGGTCTAACCTCAAATACATCAAACCACCCAATGGGAGACCTACATCTCCTACCATACAATGCTTCAAATGGGGCCATATCAATGCTTGAGTGATAGCTATTATTGTATGAAAACTCTGCTAAAGGTAAGAAGCTATCCCAATGGCCACCAAATTCTATCACACATGCATGAAGCATATCCTCCAACACTTGAATCGTTCGCTCAGACTGACCATCGGTCTGAGGATGGAACGCAGTACTAAGGTACAACCTAGTACCCAATTCCGCATGCAATGTTTTCCAAAACATAGAAGTAAACTGCGTACCTCTATCTGATATGATGGATAGTGGAACCCCATGCAATCGAACCACTTCTGAGATGTAGAGTTTGGCTAACTTCTCGGCATTATAAGTCACCTTGACCGGAATGAAATGATCAGACTTAGTTAACCTATCCACAATCACCCAAATAGAGTCATACTTACCCATCGTCTTTGGGAGACCAACCACGAATTCCATCGCGATTCTCTCCCATATCCATTCCGGAATGGGCATTCTCTGAAGTGTTCCTCCGGGCCTTTGGTGTTCATACTTTACTTGTTGACAGTTTGGACACTTGGCAATAAAGTCAACAATATCACGCTTCATTCTACTCCACCAAAAGTGTTGCTTTAGGTCACGGTACATCTTGGTTGCACCCGGATGTATAGAATACCTTGAACTATGAGCCTCTGTCAAAATAGTGGTGATCAAATCATTGATGCGGGGTACACATACCCTTCCCTTAATCCTCAAAACACCTTCCTCATCGATTGTTGCTTCTTTAGCCTCTCCTTGCAACACTTTATCTCGAATCCGGATCAATTTCTCATTATTAAACTGCCTTCCCTTGATCTTGTCAAGGAAGGACGATCTTGCCTCCACACAAGCCAAAAATCCTCCCTTCTCATTTATTTCTAATCTCATAAGGTCATTAGCCAGAATTTGAACTTCTCTAGCCAATGGGCGTCTAGAAGCTTGCAAGTGAGCTAGACTTCCCATGCTTCCCGCCTTTCTACTTAAAGCATCCGCTACAACATTCTCCTTCCCCGGATGATACAAAATAGTGTTGTCGTAGTCCTTCAGTAGTTCCATCCATCTCCTCTGTCTCAAGTTCAAATCTTTTTGAGTAAAGACATACTGTAGGCTACGATGATCCGTATAGACCTCACACTTAACGCCATATAAATAGTGTCTCCATTGCTTTAATGCAAACACTACCGCGGCCAATTCCAAGTCATGAGTTGGATAGTTACGTTCATGCACTTTTAATTGTCTTGAAGCATAAGCAATCACATTCTTCTCTTGCATTAGCATTGCACCCAAACCCGAATAGGATGCATCACAATAGACAATGAAATTCTTACCTTCCACTGGCAAGGTGAGAATTGGTGCAGTAGTCAACAGAGTCTTGAGATTCTGAAAGCTTTCCTCACACTCGTCCGACCATACAAATGGAACATTTTGCTTAGTCAAGTTCGTCAATTGGGAAGCAATGGAAGAGAACCCCTTGACAAATCGACGGTAGTAGCTAGCTAACCCAACAAAGCTCCTTATTTCTGACACGTTAGTGGGTCTTACCCAATTCTTCACTGTCTCAATCTTAGATGGATCTACAATCACTCCATCCTTAGAAACCACGTGCCCCAAGAAGGACACTGCATCTAGCCAAAACTCACACTTAGAGAATTTGGCATAAAGCTTTTTCTCCCTCAACATTTCCAATACCATTCTCAAATGCTCCTCATGTTCCTTCTTACTTTTAGAGTATATCAGTTTATCATCAATAAATACGATCACAAAGAGATCCAGATATGGCTTAAAAATCCCGTTCATCAAGCTCATGAACGCAGCAGGGGCATTCGTAAGACCAAAGGACATCACTACAAATTCATAATGCCCATACCTAGTCCGAAAAGCAGTCTTTGTCACATCTGTTGCCCGTATTTTCAATTGATGATAACCGGATCTCAAGTCGATCTTAGAGAAGACACAAGCACCTTGTAATTGATCGAACAAGTCATCAATGCGAGGAAGAGGATACTTGTTCTTGATAGTTACCTTGTTCAACTGCCGGTAGTCTATGCACATCCGAAAACTCCCATCCTTCTTCTTCACAAACAAAACCGGAGCACCCCAGGGAGATGCACTTGGTCTAATGAAGCCCTTGCTCAACAACTCTTGAAGTTGAGCCTTTAATTCTCTTAATTCAGCGGGAGCCATTCTTTAAGGGGGTATAGAAATGGGGCGAGTGCCCGGTTCAAGATCGATGCAGAAGTCAATATCCCTATCTGGTGGCATACCAGGAAGATCTGCAGGGAACACATCCCTAAACTCACGGACTACCGAAACCGACTCAATTGAGGGTACTTGAGTAGTGTCATCCTTGAGATGTGCCAAGAAAGCTAAACACCCTTTACTAACCATTTTCTTAGCACGAAGAAAGGAGATGATACGCACCGGATTGGAAGTGTAGTCACCCTCCCACACTAACGGATCTGTCCCAGGCTTGGCTAACGTCACAGTCTTAGCATTACAATCCAAGATCGAAAAATTTGGAGAAAGACAAGTCATACCCAGAATTACATCAAAGTCAACCATTTCTAAATAACCAAGTCTACATAAGTATTGCTCCCCACAAAAGTTACAAGACAAGACCTATACACCTTTTCAACTATCACAGACTCACCCACCGGAGTAGAAACACGAATAGGTATGTCAAGTAATTCACAATGTAAATTAAGACCATTAGCAAATGCGGAAGATACATAAGAAAATGTGGATCCGGGATCAAACAATACAGAAGCCATGCAATCACAAACCAAAAGATTACCTGTGATGACAGCATCAGATGCCTCCGCTTCAGACTGCCCAGGGAAAGCATAACAATGGGCCCTTTCGTTTGTTTGTCCGTTGCCCCTACCATGTTGTGATGTAGTGGCTCCAGTTTGCCCATCACCCCGGCCGTTTTGGTGACCACCATTACCTCGACCACCGCGTCCTCCAGAATAACGGCCTCTATCATGACCACCTCTACCTCTAACATTTGGAGGTCTGTAACTCTGTTTTGGATAATATCTCTTAATATGTCCAATCTCCCCACATCCATAGCACTCTCTGGGTTCATGCATAGGTCTCTCGGAGAAGTGTTGACCGGTCTGAGGTGGACCCCCAACTACAGTCTGTAGTGAAGACTGAATGGGTCGAACTGAGTAACCTCCGGAACTCTGTCCTCTAGAGTAGGAACCATTAAACTCACCCCCCTTTCGAAACCTTTTTTATGTTGATGTCGAGGTGAAGTTGTCGGGCTTCACTCCTTCCACCTCTATCACGAAGTCTACCACTTCTTAGAAGGATTTTGCCGTAGCCGCTTCCTGTAAGGCCGAAATCCGCAACTCTGACCTCAACCCCTTCACAAATCGGTGAATCCGCTCTTGTGGACTGAAGCAAAGCTGCGTGGCATATCTGGATAGTGTGCCGAAACCTAGCCTCATAAGCATTAACCGACATCCTACCTTGCTCTAGGCTCAAGAACTCATCCCTTTTCCTATCCCTCAAAGTCCGGGGGATATACTTCTCCATAAACAAGCTAGAGAATGAGGCCCAAGTCATAGGTGTTGCCTCTGTCGGTTGACACTCAACATGTGACCGCCACTATACCCATCTTGTGTAGTAGCTCATGACAGTCAACCAGAAAGTCGTAAGCATCCTCAGATTCAGCACCCTTGAAGACTGGAGGTTTCAATTTCAAGAACTTACTGAAAAGTTCATGCTGGTCATTTGTCATTATAGGCCCAGTAGTCAGACGTGGAAACGTGCCTATCTCCAATGAGGCATCCATGCGGGGAGCCATAGTAGCCGCATGTTGTACCTCCGGAACCTGAGGTGCTGGTGCAGAAAACACTGGAGGTGCCTGACCCTGATCAGACAACCCGCTAAGATAAGCCAGAACCTGATTGATCATCTCTGGGGTAGGTTGGGGTGGCATTTCCTCATTCTACACTTGTTCATTCTCCCCTTCCTCACCCCCTCTTACTACCTCCTCAGTCGGTGGAGGAGTCACCGCCCTAGCATCAGATGGACAAGGTGCTCGTCCTCTTCCTCTAGAGGACGTCCTCCCACGACCTCTACCACGGCCTCTTGCCGTTGCCCTTCCTCGAGCCACAGCCCCAGTGGCTGGTTCAGACGTTTCTTGTCTTGCCGGTGTTGGTGTTGGCGCAGTCGTTGCTCAAGTTCTAACCATCTGCGAAATAGAGTGAAGATGGTCTGATACCAATTTGTATCACCTAGATACCAATTGGATTCAAGTAGTAGCACGAAAGAAAGAAAGAAAGAATGGAACTTTCCTAAAGTCTTATAGCCTCTCAAAGAAAAGTAAAGGCGTCCCCCTACCGTTCCTTAAGATTCTACTAGACTTGTTCTTGTGTGATGAGACCAACGAACCTAATGCTCTGATACCAAGTTTGTCACGACCCAAAACCGAGCCGCGACTGGCACCCACATTTACCCTCCTATGTGAGCGAACCAACCAATCTAAACCTTATCATTTCAACATATATCAACAGAAAATAATGCGGAAGACTTAAACTCATTAATAAAAACCAATTCAATAACTATTATTCCCCAAAATCTGGAAGTCATCATCACAAGAACATCTATGATCAAATTACTAACTAAAAATGTCTAAGAAGCTAAAAATACATAAGAAGCTAGTCCATGCCGGAAGTTCAAGGCATCAAGACTTGAAGAAGAAGATCCAGTCCAAGCTAGAAGCATTAGCTCACCTTGAATTTCCGATGTAGTAAAGACTGGCTTGAATTACTGTTGAGTCGAAGATGACGGCACGTTTGCTGCACTCCACAAATAACAAAGGAAAACATAAAAGTAGGGGTCATTACAAAACAAGGGTACTGAGTAGATATCATCGGCCAACTCAAAATAGAAAACAGTATATATATGAGATAACATCATAAATCAACTAATATCCTTAGCATGCAGCATTTACAATTACCATAACCCTTGGTCACAACACCAAGCACATCAATGAGGACTCACGCCTCCTCATCATACTCATTTGGGAATTAAGTTCATTAGATTGAATTCATTAACATATTTCAAGATTCATAATCTTTATTCCCCTCGTGTCGGTACGTGACACTCCGCTCCTCATACTATCCTGGTGCCGGAACGTGGCACTCCGATCCTCATATACTATCCTGGTACCGGAACGTGGCACCCGATCCATATACTATCCTGGTGTCGGAACGTGACACTCCGATCCTCATTCTATCCTGGTACCGGAACGTGGCACCCGATCCTCTATTTCTATCCTGGTACCGGAACGTGGCACCCGATCCTCTATTTCTATCCTGGTACCGGAACGTGGCACCCGATCCCCTAATCCCACCACTTTCGTCATCAAGCCTTCTTTTATACCAAGGCATCATCATTAACAAAGTAGATTAGGGTTTCTTTTCAAGATTTGGGATTCATAGCTTCATCATGCTTATTTATTCACAATTACATAATCATATTCATGCAAGCATACAATTAAGCATATAGAGGAGTTTACAATACTATCAATACATATCATTCGCTGTTAAGAGTTTACTACGAATATCGTAAAAACCATAACCTACCTCCACCGAAGACTAGTGATCAAGCAAGAAATTCCCAAGCTTCGTGTTTTCCTCTTCTCTCGATCGTTTCTCTCTCTCCCTTCTTGTCCTTTCTATTTTCTTTATTCAAACCCTCTTTCTTTTACCCTAATTAATATATAATTAAGAATGAAAGATGGTAATAATGACCCACTAATTAACTTAAGGTTACCTCTTTTAACCCCCAAGTAATTAGACTTACAATCCTTAACCCTCTAACTTTATAATTAAAGTAGGAATAGTCCAAAACGTCCCTTAAAACGTGTAAAGAAATCCGACTCCACCTGGGATTACGCAACCTGTGACGGTCCGTCGTGCCTGCAACGGTCCGTCACGCAGGTTCGTCATGGACTAAATTTTCTTAAAGAGTCTGTGACGGCCCGTCGTGCCTACGACGTCCGTCCTGCACTTCCGGCACGACGATCAGAGAATCGTTCCCTGTACCAACTTTTCAAGAGTTGAAGTGTTTTGAAACGAGAGCTCACGATGGCCCGTCACGCCTGTGACGGTCCGTCCTGCCATTTCGTCACGAAGTTCAGAGAGTCGATTTTCAGTACCCAATTTCAGAATTTCTAAGTGTTTTGGAACAAGACACCCTCGACGGTCCGTCGTGCCCACGACGGTCTGTTGTGGTATCCGTCGTTCCAGCCAGTTTTTTCCAGAATTAAAATCTGCTGCTCAAAACGACTAAACGGGTGATTACATTTTTTTATTACTCTTTCTCATTATTTTAAATTTTAGTTATGACTCTGAATAATATTTATATATTCTCTCAATGATAAACTTTAATAATTCGAATTAGATAACTATCTTTATACTTATTTTAAAGATAATTTTTAATTCAAATAACGTGTTAAAAAATGGAAATATATTACACATAAGTTTTTTAAATTACTTAATCAATTTAAAATTTTAGTTTACATCCTAATCTAACGAGTTTATAAATTTTATTTATTTATTTTTTAGTGAAAATTAGGCTCCAGAAAAACATTAGCTATTAAATATCACAAAATAAATTCTAATATAAATTGCATGTAAAAAAAATAACAGACACTAATAATAATGCAAAAAAATGTATGATACATCTTTTATTTTGTATTATTTTTGTTAGCAAGAAACATTTTCTTTTTGTTTCGTTTTTCAGATCGAGAAAAAAAATAATAAAAAAAAATCTTAACATGCATCACATATTGATATTGCATAATAATAAAATACGATTCAAAGAACTTCATATTATTAGATTCAAATTTTCATACAACATTACATTTAAATAATGTGAGAGTTTAGAATTACCTCGCTACGAAGATGGATATCACGAACAATAACTTCTATGATCTACTGATTTGAGCCACGAATTTTAGAACCACGACAAAAAAAACTCTAACTCTGACCTAATTTTCAAAAGAATGACTCACTTTTCTTCTCTTTGTGTTT
Source organism: Solanum arcanum (assembly GCA_027789145.1). Classification (NCBI taxonomy): domain Eukaryota; kingdom Viridiplantae; phylum Streptophyta; class Magnoliopsida; order Solanales; family Solanaceae; genus Solanum; species Solanum arcanum. Next base: position 52,654,227 of record CM050933.1, read on the forward strand.
GCCCTATATATTTCTCTCTGTATTTCTCTGTATCTGTCCCCTATCTGTATTTTTACATCTCTCTGTATCTGTGTAGCTGTGTATCTTTTCCTCCTCTTTTTACATCTCTCTCCATTTCTTCTTCTCAACTGAACGTGTTTTTTTTATAATAATTTTGGTTGAGAGTTTGGTGCTAATTAAAAGGAAAGTAATAGAGTTGGATTAAGATTTAATTTGAAATATTGTTGAGGGAATTGGGGTTGAGATAAGGATATAAAATAAATAAGTAATAATAATACAAAATTAACAAGATAAAAAAAATAAGTAAAATAAACGTCCAAATGAGAGAGAGAAAAAAAAAATGGGATGAGATTTTTTAGCAAAATAAGTTAGGAAGTTGGGAATAATTAGGATAAAGAGAAGGTAATTTTAATATTTAGGACTCCCCTTTTTTCTTCCTCTACCATTATTTTTAAACTAATTAAAAGTTGAAGATTTAAAACAAATACCATAAATTCATAATTTTTTTTATTAAAGTAATTTACACAATTTATTTATTTTTTATTTATTTTAAATATAACCTTTTTTTAAAATTGTTGTTAAATCTTTATATTTTGGTAAAAAAATTAGGTGTTCACAAGGTGGATTCAAACATCTTTGGTTCTCAATACTTGGCTTGTGATTAGGCATGAGTTGGATTTTATCTGAAAAAATACCATGTGGGATCCCAATAATGTCTGCAATAGTCCAACCAATGGCTCTTTTGAACCTTTTTAACACTTCTACACTCTACTTGTTCCACTTTCCAATTCGATGCAATGATTATTGGCAAAGTGTCATCTCTTCCCAAGAATACATACCTAAGATGAGGTGGTAGAGCCATAAGCTCTTATTTTGGGTCCTCCTTAATAGTTGTTTTCGTCTTTGGAGACTCGCGATGCATCATATAGAACTCAAATTTCTTTTATTTGAATCGAAATTCACCGAGATCAAGTGCCGCAATCAATGACCCATACTCTTGAATACCATCACTCTCAAAATTCATTATCATTGCCTCTAGTCCCTCAAATCCAAGGTGCTCTTCGATATGTATCTCATGCGTGCTCTCAACCCTGTAGCATATTGCAGATACCTTGTGGATCTCATCACTTTGCTTCATAGACCTACAAATGTCGAAAGTCGCTTATCCATTGTTTAACTGAAACTTCATCTCCCTTTTCTCCATATCAACCAAGGCGCGACCGATACCAAGGAATAAACTCCCAAGAATAATAGGCACATAAAAATCCACCTCACAGTCAAGAATCACAAAATTGGCTTGAAATATAAACGACTTCACCTTC